>OY811989.1:5741999-6154499 GCA_963681505.1 Eunapius fragilis
GTAAAGCCCATCTCCATGACCTGGCTAACAATGGGTGCTGGGGGAGGCAAAGACAGAGCTACTGGCTTAGTTGGTGCAGGGACTGGTGGAACCACGTTTTGCTTTTTAGGAGTGTGGGGCTTTTTTTGAACTGTCTCTTGAGCAGCTGTTGTGGCTCTAAGAGGCTTGTGCACTTCTGAGGCTAGGTACTGACAAACAGACACAGCAGCTGCCTGTAGGGTCCAAAAACATACATCATAATTGGCTCAATGTAATCATCCACCATCATACCACCATCTCCACACACACACCTCCCACCTTCCACCTCCATACACACACCTCCCACCTCCCGTACCTCCAATTCATCCTTGCCAAATATAGCTTTGATGGGTGAAGGCCTTGTAGCTGCCCCAAGTAGCTGCTGGAAGAGGCTGTACTTCTCTTCCTGGGCCTCTGATACCTCCCTACCCATGATCTGACGAAGGTTGTCCTGCAGGCTGAACAGTACTCGAGCAGCCTTCAAGAGACCAAGACGTATCTGCTGACGCCTTAGCAGAGGGATGTTGATATCCTCAGCTAAATGTACACACACCCGGAAGTGAACCATTTGATGTATAAGGTCACCCTACACTAGACAACATGGTTATAAGGTCCCCCACTCTAGACAACTTGGTTACTAGGTCACCCACAACTAGATCTTTTTGTAAAACACCCGTACAGTGATGGCATACTGAACATGCACACAAAACCGTGTGGGTGTGGCCTTTAGACATGTGTGAAGATACACGACTTACTTGTGCCTTCCCGTCTGGTGGTCACCTGAACAGGTCTGGCTGGTGGCAGTGATTGCGTGAGGGAGGAGGTGAACATGGTATGAGGTGTGGCCACAGGAGCCTCTCCAGACCCAGCAAGGCGCACCAGGCTGCTCCATATCCCCATCACTGTCTCACTCATTGGTAAACAGTCAACCCTAAAGCTGAGAACAGGCAGCTGGTAGGAAGAGGGGGGTGCAATGGTTAACTATCACCATGGATACATGGTCCTATCCTTACAGGCTTCAGAAGGCTCAGTGGACATAACTTGGCACTCTTCCTGCCGTGGAAGAACACCAAAGTCTTAGTCTTACTCTGCACCTTCACAATTGTTCCTGCTCCCAACTCCTGATGCTGAACCAGGCCCCCCAGACGTGGGCGTGTGTCCCACCCCCCAATGACAGTTAGGACAGCCAATACTGGTCCTTGGCTACTGACATCATCCTTCAGCTAGAGTGTGCAACAATTAGAGATATAAATAATATTGACATTGGATCAGTGGTAAAGCCACGTTTGGGCTAATAACATCATGCACCATGATGATAAGGGCACCTGCTCAGCCTGATAAGGGCACCTGCTCAGCCTGATAAGGGCACCTGCTCAGCCTGATAAGGGCACCTGCTCAGCCTGATAAGGGCACCTGCTCAGCCTGATAAGGGCACCTGCTCAGCCTGATAAGGGCACCTGCTCAGCCTGATAAGGGCACCTGCTCAGCCTGATAAGGGCATACCTGCTCAGCCTGATAAGGGCATACCTGCTCAGCCTGATAAGGGCATACCTGCTCAGCCTGATAAGGGCATACCTGCTCAGCCTGATAAGGGCATACCTGCTCAGCCTAATAAGGGCATACCTGCTCAGCCTGGCTTTTGGTCCTCCGTGATGCTGGGTTGATGGATTCCATAGGTAATACCAGGGATGGAATGGCCTGTAGGCTGTGGCTGATGTACTGGTTAATTAACCTATTCCAGCCGTCCAATGGGTGAAGCCTACGTATTAGCACAATCAGCTCTTCAGCAATAGTGCTGCTGTCGGAGGCAGTGGAGGAAGCGTGGTGCTTGAACTTCTTGATACCCTTACCTGTGAAGGTCACCATGATGTCATACACTTTACAAGTACACACACACACACACACCTGCTTTGCTGGACCCAAATGGTGAGCTACATAACACAATAACTTCTCCAAGAAGACCAAATAGTTTCTCAACCAGCTTCTTTTGCTCCATTTCACGATGACCAGGTTCCCATGATGGAAGTACAACTCTTAACAACCGTACACACATCACCTGAACAAAACCAGATCAGATTGGGTTATGATAATCCTCTTCCCCATGCCCTCTCCTCCTTTCCTTGCTAACCTGCTGTATCAACGAGAAGTTAGGTGACTGAAGGTGGCGGGTGGATGCTGAATCAATTATTTTCAACATCAACTGGATCCACTGTGGTGAGCAGAATGCTCTGCCGGCTGTAACAGGGGTGGCCACACCCCTAAGGAAGCCGAGTGTTGCCCAAGTGAAATGTTGAGAGGCCGCAGTTGTAGACGATACACTCTGGTTCCTGAGGTCTGGGGAGGAGTAGAAATACAGACGGATTCATCACATCCCTAAAGCCTCCTCCCCTGATCACACACAGCCCCTCCTCCCCTAAGCACACAACAGCCTCTTCCTCCCCTGACCACACACAGCCCCCTCCTCCCCTGACCACATACACAGCCCCCTCCTCCCCTGACCACATACAAAGCCTCCTCCCCTGACCACTCACTACAGCTCCTACCTTGGTCAGTGGCACTGTGGACAATATGATGCAGCAGGCTAGCTACACAGTCCAAGGTTCTCCTGCTCAGGTTTGCTGACTGCACACTCATGCCCACAACCAGACTTCTTAGCAGACAAATAGATGAACGCAGGATGAGCGATGAAGGCAAGTCACGAGCCACTGAGGCCAGAGGGAGGCCTATCAAGAGAACATAGAGAAGGAATTAACTATTAAGAGATGGGAGGGAAAAGATAGATGGGGAGGAGGGAAGGGGACAGCTCTTGTATTAAGCTAAATGTTGGATTTGGTAGGTGTGTTAATAGGTAATAAGGAAACCAAGAACACCTCTAGTCTGGTAACAACACCTAGTCTAGGTAATGGTTTTACCATCACTGATTTCAGTGTCTGCTAGTTCTTCCTTGTGCTCCTCCACTTGGACCTTAGGTGCTAGCTCTGACGGTGCAAGGTTTAGGTCATACTTGTCTTCCTTGCCCATACGATATGAGTTCACAGCTCCCGAGGCCCATCTCACTCTGACCCATCCATCATGGCCAACCTCACTGATCACAGTTCCTTCACTTGGGGGAGGACCATCCTATGTACATGTAACCATGACAACAGCAATAAAACATGATTAGAGCACCATACCCACCTGGTCCACCCATTTCCAGTCTGGTCCCCGAACCACTTTCGTTCCAACCCTCATTCTGTGGATCAACTCAGGACCAGTAACAGGCACGGCCTTGGGAGATGTGGGAGGAGCTTCCACCGGCTTTGTCTCCACCTCCTCCTCCCCACTGTGCTTATCTTGTTTTTGCACAGTAGCAGTGAGCCTGATGAGGGACTGTGTGAGGCCTAGGAGACCCTGGTTCAACATGAGGGACAGGTCCACCAACTGGTGCTCCATTGTAAGCATGCCAAGGGTGGCAATTATGAACCGTGAAGGGATGAAAGACCCAATGGTGTAGCCCTTGTTTGTGTTTTGTGGAAGGTTGTTGTCTAAATGGAAAGTGATGTGAGGATTGTCAACAGAAAGTGAAGAGAACGTTTTGCAACAGTAAACACTTGCGTTCATGTTGAGAATACCTTTCCTGTGAAATACTCTATGTGACAGAAAACTAATACCAACTGGTATCTAAAAATTCTTTTAGATTCATTGTGGCCCCCAGTAAAAATAACACAAGTACATCATGTCAAAAGTTCAATGATTCTATTGGTTTCATCTGGTGTTATTTAACCATCTGGTGCTACTTAACCTTACACATGGTGCCACTTAACATTACACCTGGTGCTACTTAACTTACCATCTGGTGCTGTGGAGTTGTTCAATTGTGCTAGTGCAAGTTCTGATTCCCACACACAGCTCCTGAGATGCTTAACTGCCCACTCTGTGATGGCTTGGAACTCTAACTCCAAGGTAACATAAAGGTCTGGTGAGACATGCTCCACGGTCGAGAGGTAATGTGACCGCAGACCACTGGAAAGGCAGGGGGAGGAGGAAGGGAAGCAGGGAGAGAAGAGGTAAAATGGTGGGGAGGAGGTACGAGGATGGAGTGGGGAGGAGGCAAGAGGAGGTGGAGTAGGAGGTAAGGAATTGTTCAACGTATAGGCATGGGAAATGAAATTAGACAGCAAAGTGGTCCATGGGGGAGTGGGTGGGTGGGGGAGAGGAGGGAGTGTAGGCGACAGTACAAGATAAAATCCCTCTAACCTGCGAGGAGAGGCAAGAAGGCCTAGCCATCCACACAAGATTGAGTACCGCACAGAAGGCAGCAATCTCTCTTGGGATATCACTTGCCGAAGGTATTTAGCCCCCTCCAGACGGAGAGTTGCACGACTTTGCTGAAAGGAAAATAGATAGATGAATGTTTAAGCGATTCCATAAGGTGACCTGAACAAACACACTTACTTGCTTCTGCAGTGTTCCCAGCAATCCCTTCGCATCTCCTTCTTCCGCTACAACAAAACTCTTCATCTGGTTAAGCAGTGTGGTGTGCAAGGAATGACCACCCATCCTCTCCCTCAACCATTTGAACTTCTTGCTGCTAACGATTTCATCGCTCACAGAGTCCCAAGTGTAGGACTGGGGATGAGTGACGTTAACTGCTTGTATCTGATTCATTGCCCACAAAAAAACTCTACTCCAAATATAGCACACTTTTTTTTACTCACCTCTTTCATATGTTTGACATCTCCACTATACTTCATGCCCGCCTTCTCTTTGGGTGTAGGGGGGTCAGATACCAGTGGACCCTGTGCACCCTTCCCATTAGCAGCCTTGACTGCCCTCACTGCCTGGTAAGCATAGTGCCTCCATCTTGTCTGGGTTTGCTGAAGCTGGTTCTTGTGCAACACACCCACCACATTCACAATAGGTGACCGGATGTTGGAGATGACAAAGAGACAACGTTGGATTGGCTCTTGACACACCTCTTCATAAGTGCACAATGATTCTTGGTGTGCTTTAACCAGAGCAACTTTAACATCATAGACAGCTTTGCAAATTTCAGCTAGAGGTGAAGGCAATTGAACAGGTGGGTTACCAAGGTTACCGTTGTCATTATTAGGGCTGTTCAGTTGCTCAATCATATTGAGGACCAGATGGCAAAGATCTTGCAATTTGATCAAACAAGTCATAAAAAGGCGTCCCACGTATTCAACAGGGTGTTGAGGACTCTGATCAGTGACATGCATTAACTGGTTATGTTCTTTGGAGTACTGGTGAATTACAGACATAAAAGAAGCAAGCCTCTCGTCCTGAACAACAGGCTGAGCTAAGCCAGAGAGCAATGCGTGAGTAGAGTCAATAGATCCCTGCCTCTGAAGTGTCTTTACAGCTGTTTCTGGCTTGTTGGTGACAGTTTCCGTAGTAATGATTGGTTGAAACTCCAGCCCACCAGAGAACATCTCCTGGGACAGCCACTTGTCGCACTCTTCTTCCTCAGTTTCCACCGGTATGCTTTCAACCATACCATATGCCCTCAGCCCCTGGAGCAGGGCCAGTGTCCGCTCTGTGTCAATAAGAACTGGGCTGATCTCCAACTGCTCATGGCCTTTATTGCCAGAGCGCTACAACACAACAATGGCATGAAACACGCTAAGCCAACCTGCAAGCAGTCTACATGTACCTCTTGGTATTCCCCCACAAGGAAAAGCTTGGCCATTTCTTTGGCATGGTCAGAGTGGCCTACCGAGTCGAATAGCTTGCTGGCATCCTTCCCCACCATATTATGCAGCCTCTCTGCACCACAGGGTGCCTGCACGTGTGAACACAACCCCAAAGGTTATTACCCAGCATAAGGGTTCACCTCACACCTGATGACATGCACAGCAAAGGTCCTCCCTCCTACCTAGCATCTAATGCAACAGAGAAGAGGACTAACCTGAAAGGCCAAAGGTTGTACATCATACACTCGACTGTTGATGATGATCCACATACCACCCTCCTTGTTGTGGTTGTCAATGTCCTCCTGACTGACCACATCACATTGAGATGAGGTTACCCCTGCAGAGATACCTATCACATTCACTACACCTCTATAACCCAATGCTCCCTTGCTGAGCCTTTGCTTACCACACCCTGTACCAAGGTCCTAACAACCTCCATACCTTCCCTATAGCAATCCCACTAGGGCGTACAACATAGTAACAGCCCCACCCACTGCTCCGCCCCATAGAGACAGCACATAACATACTCTTCACTCCTGGCCAAGATAGATCTTCCTCATCTTCCCTGTGAGCTCCAAGGGCAGAACGGTTCACTTTGTCAAGATGGTCCACGAGCACACTCAGAAGTTGTGGAAGACACGCCACCCTCAGCATCAACAATGGTAGCTTCAGCTGCAGTAGGACTAATCCTACTGCAAGCTCTGGCAGCACTGTACCTACAGGATCCCTCTGCAACATGCTGGTAACGAGGGAGAAGTGTCTGCTGCTCAGAGATGCTGCCTTGGCAGCAGAGGGCAAGACCTGGAGGCTATGGTCCAGCAGCATTGAAAGGTACTTGTTGAGGACACCCACTGCTCCTAGTGTTTGACTGGAGTAAGCTGAGTAGTGGGAGGTGAGGAGGGGAGGTGGATGTTGTGAGGAGGGAGGTGGACATGTTGACAACCAAATTAATATTGCACACTTCACTTTCAACATGGCTACCTTTGTCCCCCTCTGTGGTGGAAGAGTAGAGTAGTGAGAGGAGAAGCCGTTGGAATAGCAGCAGGAGGTCCAATGAAACTGACTCTCCTTGGGATTGGGGTTCTGCCTGGTCTATTTCCACTTTCTCAACGACCTGAAACAATGGCAAATCTAATGACACCTGTTCTATGCCCATTATTAATGCTTTAAAATTAATAACCATGAGCACATCAACTGTATGGTTGTACCACTACTCCAAATGGTTCTATCAGAAGAGATGTACAAGCATACACAAGGGTACACAAGGGTACACAAGGGTACACAAAGGTACATATGTACCTTCTCTATAAATGCACTGCATTGTATAGTTGAATTGGTGACAAGTTGTTGAACTAGTGCCAGCAATGGTACGGTACTCTCCACCCCAGGCTTGAGCACAGCAGAAGGATCCTGGACCTCATGTGCTATGGCAGTAACCAAAGCATTCTCCAAACCCCTGTCAACCATCAAGCTTTTCACAAGTAGGTTGACCATAAATTGGTACCCGTGTGGAATAGTGTTCTCAGCTGAACAGGATGGAGTGAGGAGGTTACATCTTTAACATGCACAGGTGTGTACAGAATGGAGTGAGGAGGCTACATCTTTAACATGCACAGGTGTGTACAGGATGGAGTGAGGAGGTTACATCTTTAACATGCACAGGTGTGTACAGGCTGGAGTGAGGAGGTTACATCTTTAACATGCACAGGTGTGTACAGGATGGAGTGAGGAGGTTGCATCTTTAACATGCACAGGTGTGTACAGGATGGAGTGAGGAGGTTGCATCTTTAACATGCACAGGTGTGTACAGGATGGAGTGAGGAGGTTGCATCTTTAACGTGCACAGGTGTGTACAGGATGGAGTGAGGAGGTTACATCTTTAACATGCACAGGTGTGTACAGGCTGGAGTGAGGAGGTTGCATCTTTAACATGCACAGGTGTGTACAGGATGGAGTGAGGAGGTTACATCTTTAACATGCACAGGTGTGTACCTTGTTGTCCACTGGGGAGGAGTAGGGAGAGGGCAGTGGCTCTCTCAGACACAGTGGGGAGGAGGATGGCCCACCCACTCTTTAGCACACCCTGGGCTGCATGTTGGACTGTGGGCAGCACGTTGGAGTTGCGGGCTAGCTCCACCACACATTGCTTGATGGACACCAGCAGTGGCGACTCAGGTCCCATACCCAAAGAATCAGGAGGTGTGTTCTCCGTGATGGTAGCTTGCAGCTAGCGCGTCACCATAGGGATTAATGAGAGTAATCACCATAGGGATTAATGTATACATCCTTTCCCAAGCAAATTAAAAACATCTCATTGGAGGAATAACATTCAATGTCAGATTAAAGTGTTGGAGGAGCCTACATGTACAATACATTCTACAGGTTATCATACTTTCCCCTGTGCATAAGACCAAGGACTGGAGGAGGTCTACACGTAGTCCACAATGATCAAGCAGCTACAACATTACCTTGTAAAAAGCCTGACCCCAATAACCACACCCAACAACCACACCCAATATCAGTCTACACAACAACCTTACACATGTATCAACACATCTGTCTGGTACCCCATATCTCCAGAACACACAACAACACATAACCCCAAATCATTTGCTGACTCACTTGCAAACAGAGCAAGTTGAGCACTGCAGTAGCCATACACTCCTGGTCCTGATGTGGTGGTGGGTAGGGTCCCTGCACACCATCCAACCCTTCACACACCAGCCTCAGAAGCATGTCAAGTTTCTCGAATGTGTTACGAGAGAGGTCAACACAGAAGGGCAGGTGAGCCCCTAGAGGTAACACCTGGTGCTTGCAGCAGGCAAAGCTCTGAAGAGACAACATGACAATCATTCTACCCCTACATTGGTAACCCGAGATAGCATACATAGCCCCCTACCCTCCTCCATGGTAGGACAAAGCCACTCATCTCCTCCCCTTGTGCGATCCACCCTCTATCCTTTCCCTTCACTGTCCTCCTCCCTAACCTCTTCCTCGCGCCAACTCACCTCATGAGCTCCACATGATAGATAAACAACACCTTGCTTAGAGGCCTCAGGGATGAGGGTAGGAAGAGGTAGACTCTCCACACCTTTATCCTGCTCCCCACCAGAGGAGTCTCTACCCCAGCCATACACGTCACCAGCGGTAGTGACAGCTAGACAGTGGTGAGAACCCACTGCCACTGCAATCACTTTCTTCTCCACAAGGGACTCAACCAGTCGGGGATGACTTGAGTGCTCTCCCTTACCGTCTCCAAGGTGGTCAAAGTCACCTGATCCCCTATAATAAACAATATTCATCACATGTTACATCACTATGCCAACAAGTGTTAATGGATACCAGTTAACTTACTCACAAGGGCCACCACAGGGGGGCGGGGTTCCCTCGACACCATCATACTCACACCGAGGGTTCCCTGGACACAAACCACACCCCCAGAGGGTTCCCTTTACACAAATCTCAACCCCAGAGGGTTCCCTGGACACAAACCACACCCCCAGAGGTTCCCTGGACACAGATCACACCCCAAGAGGGTTCGAGGTTCCCTGGACACAGATCACACCCCAAGAGGGTTCCCTGGACACAAATCACACCCCCAGAGGGTTCCCTGGTCACCAGCACACACCAGAGGGCTCCTCTGGACACCAGCACACCCAATGTCTTACCAGGTATAAACCTTCCCTTCACTGCTCACAGCGACAGAGAAATGGCTACCACATCTAACTTTGACAATGTTAGCATCCATGGTGATCACCTTGGGTAGCCTAGAACCTTCCACTCCTCCTCTTCCCAGCTTACCATAATCCCCATCTCCCCAGGACCACACACGACCTGTGGCATAAGAAATACGACAGTTTAACTAAACACGATGAGAAATGCATGAAATGCACACACATACCACCACACCCATAACACACATGCACGCCCACATAACACACATCTGCCACACCCATAACACACATGTACACACACCCTTAACACACATGCACATGCACACACACATACATAAATGTACTGGGTATTAAATGGCTATACTAAAATAGTTAATTAAATGAATTCTGGCATAATTACACTCACTGAATAATTTCTGACAAAAAGTAACTAAAATATACAAAACAATTATCATAATACCATAAAGTAGTAATGGTTATTAATGGTTATTATCATTATTATGCATAAAGTGATAAATAAATAACAAGGATAAACAAATAGAAGAAAAAAAAAACTTAACGACAACTTGAATACATGCACACACTATTCATAAACGGGTGTGGGTCATTAAACCTTTTCTTCATCTTCAATATTTGGTCACAATTTAGGAGGTCTTTATATTTGTGCTACACATATTTAGTCAGTACAGTTTCTAATTAATAAACCACAATGCTAACTAATTTTAATACTGTGTTACCCACGTGCACATACACATACACGAACCATTGTTCTCCACAGCAAGTGTATGTGCTTCTCCACCTCCACAAGCTACGTCAGTGATCTTGTACGCATTTAAGGCCTGCACCAGTGTGGGTATATTTACATCTTCAGTACTTCCTGCAAATAAAAACACCATCCCTTAATTTGAATGCATCAATAACAAAAATACAGAATACTGTGCTATTATTAGCACAACCATTGTCCAGCCACTATAAATAGGCTCTAAGTAAAATTAAGGTCACTCTCAGTATCTGGTTGGACACCAAAACACTTCAACTTCAATTTATGCAAATTTGTGTAAACTTAGCAAATAGTGTTGTCTGTATGCAGGTGTGGTTTTGGGGGTGAATATTTACCCCCAAAGGCCACACCTTACTCCCCAAGACCTTTTCTACCATCTTCCCTGTGAAAGGTACTTCTTCTTGGGCACAGCCTTTCCCCTCCCCCTTACCATGACCAAGCCGTCCACAGCTTCCCTTCCCCCAGGTGTACAAAGCTCCCTCCTCAGTGATGGCTGCACTGTAGGCATTCCCACACGCCACATATACCACGTTCTTCCCTGACAGAGCTGCAACTAGGGTAGGCTGGTCAACACACCTATACATCGGAGGAATATAAACAAGTCACTTGGATAACAATAAAAGAGTTGATGGCATACTTGGTGTCCCCAAGGCCCAACTGGCCTGATTCACCTTCCCCCCATGAGTAGACTTCACTGTTGCTAGCCAGTGCTAGGAAATGGTTGCCTTCGTAGTGGTGTGCAAGCAGCTGGATCTCAGCATCACCAGGAAACGTCACAGGCTGTGCAAATGATGACATAAAGGTTGCAATAATCGACGTCATAAGGATCCCAAATGTGGCAACGAGAGGTTACCCTTATCTGCTTGTATTATGTAACAGACATTAATTATTATGATATGGCTTGATTATAAAAAGCAGCGGGAGACAAAAAATCCTTCGAGCCGGGATTGAACCAGCGACCTATGGATAACGGGTTGCCCACTACAGTCCACCGCTCTACCAGCTGAGCTATCGAAGGATTACACCATACGTACCTGCGGTTCGGGTGCTGCTTCCCCACTGTCCTTCAACCAATATACAGAGCCATGCGCTGTTAAAACCAATCGATGCTCTTCAGAGGACACGATCTGCTTTGCTCCCATGTCAAGCAAAATCGTCGAAACGTTGGGTTTAGTAAGAGCATAGGTGCCTTTGCGAGACCCTCCTCCCCAGTGGAAAACCTTAGATACCCTTTGCTGATCCACTGCATCCAGTTGTAGCTGTAAGTGAATGAGGGGCTTCAAATAGAACCAGTTCATGTGACACATGCTCACCTTTTCACTTGCAATGTAGGGATATGCCAGCCGATCTAAATGAGACAGTGTTATTGTAGCGACTTGGCGCAAGTCAATATGCGTTGAGTCATCATTGGGCAGGGTTAGGAAGTCCAAGTAACACTTGGTAGGATTGGAAGGTGCAGCCTAAATAAGCAGCAACACAACAGTGTAATGGCAGCACATACATTCTGTACCCATTACATCGAGCCAGCTAGGAACATCCCATTGTCCAACCATTAACTGCATCATAACCATACATAGCTAGATGGTAGTCATATGTATCTCTACACACACACACCTCTCACTATTCTTAGATATATAGTACAACTCATAATTTCCCCAGCTTACATTCCCTGTTCCTGGAAACCCTAGAAATGGACTGGAGGGGGTGGGGATTGCCATAAGCTTTCTCAAAAAGGGGACCAGGGGAGCAACCCTTTCATCCTCATTGCTTGGAATGCAGTCTTCCCCATCAGACAAGTCCTTGTGAACGGCCTCCATCTTTACATGGGCAGATAGTTGCAACAGGAGAAGTGAAGTGCCCAACATATGCTCAAGGGTACCCCTCTGAAGAACCAGTTCCAAAAGCAGAGACAGCGCCAGCTGCCTGTCATGAAGGGGGATGCTTTTCTTCTCCAAACTTTTTGTCCTAAGCAAAGAATGAGTGGCAACTGGCTGAGACCTCAGCCCCCACACAAGCCCACAACCTTTCTGAGCTAACAAGACCTTCACCACTAAACCTTACCCTGAACACACAGAGATAAGAAATTGTATTGTTCTGTCCACCATGTCAATCCAAACATTTGAGGCTGTTGTTGTATCAAATAGCATAGCCACAGGCATATCATGCAGTACTGAAATGGCTTCCTGGAGCACTTCAGTACACAAGCTCTTGTCTTCCCCTGATTTCCAGGCACGCATCAGGAACGCAAAGGCAAAAGACAGGGCCGTTCTTGCTCCAATCTTAATTAAGCCATCCGTTGCAACCTTCCTGCTTGTTACCTGTGCCCTGCTGAGCAAATTGCATGACATATCTGATCTTCACAAGAGTAAATGCTATAACACCTTTCATCTAGAGCTTTTGTTATTAGTTCTTTCTCCTTCGTTTCATCTTTCTCAACTTCCACCTTCTCGGCCTGTGGTTCAGTAATAGTGAGTTTTCCTTTGCGAGCAGTGGCTATGAAGTAGCGTTCCAATACAACAAGCCTCTGACTGAGTCTGTTAAGTGACAATGAGGACTGGCTGGCTTTCTGGGAGAGTTCATTTTGTTCACAAGTCAGAGCCAACAGTGCTTCCTTCAGATGTTCAGTGGTCGGTTCCTAGTGATGAAGGGGAAAAAAAAAAACCATACACAGTAACACCAGATTACACTGCAGTAAATTATGTTTACACAAGGGATGGTTGTGGTGCATACCCCCACTCACTCACCCATGACACACCACTACCCCATCAATGACACCATGCCTTGGTCTCCCAATACAATCTAATGTGGGTTGGGTTGCTGGTTGATTTTCATTTTCATATGACATGGATGAAGGTATGTGGTGTAGGATTGTTCCTATCAGACAACATGAACCACTGGCCATATGAAAACTTCACACCCGACATATGAAAAAGGCTTCACTGCACTAACTTGGCCCCAGGTCCACTCTTCCAAGAGAGTGTTGAAGACGGACTTCTTCTCTTCTACTTCTTCCGACTTATCCGTTAGACTCGTGCTATCTTCCACAACTATCTCACCATCCTTTACCAGTTCATTCCAAAGTTTGGTCAAACCTTCCGCTGTAAAAGCAGACTGTATGTACCGTGTGTGTATGTGCGTGTGTGTGTGTGTGATGGGTGTGTACGTGTGTAGCGGTGTCGTTGGCATTTATGTCTTTGTATTATACATACGACATTGCAGCACAACTTTTTAAACACTGAAATTACTCTCTCGCTAACCCGAAGATTGGTTTTCGGCCACTTGCTGTCAAAACGAGGTAGTGCCTGCAACATGTTTTCGGCAGCCCGTCACGCAGCCATATTTTGTTACGTATTCCACATTTATTAAATTTTAGCGCATCTTATTAACCGATAGCCAACTAAAAATTATCATGTCTCACCACCCTCATTTCTCACCCTCGCTTGTTTTCCCCTCTCCCTCTTGCATATCTGCCACTCCCCCGACTTCCCCTCCCTTTCTCTCTTAAACTCGTTTGACCCCCCCACTCTCTGCCCCCTCCAGATGAGCGAATGTCCCCGAGAATGTGAGTGCGAGTGAATGTGGCAAAGTAGAAGAGAAGCGGGGGGTAAAGATGCAGGCCGGGCTTCATAATGTAATACATTATTTCAATTTTACAACCGCTATTCCATTAGTTCCGTACAGCACGTGATAATAATAAAGGTGCTTATAGAAAAAAAAAATCGCACGTTAGATGGCGGAAACTCAGAGGAGAGATGGATTGCCGCCTCTTGAGTACAGTGACTGTTTTCTTGATTCACCAAGCTTTAGAGACCTTATAGATTTGTACGACAAAGAACTAGAGGCAAATGGCGCAGATGTTAAAGCTCTGATAAAAGGATGCCAGAGTATGATAGACGCCACTCAAGGTACCTTTCTCGAGGACCCCGATAGCAGTACTTGTTACGCAAGTTAATATTTTTAATGGCAGAGTTCTCCAAGGTGCAACAGGCGTTCGCACATCAGCTCGCTGGATTCAAGTTTCAGACCATAGGCCATGAGAAAACGGAAGATGAACAACTGATAAGTGAGTGGGACCTGTGGGATGACTGTATTGCTTAAAGCTTGGAATGCCACCTGTCCAAGTTGGTGCCTGTGTGGTCTTATATGTAAGTGGGTTATGGCACAGAAGATGGTTGTTGTTTAATCAGGTGTACATGCAAACTTTGGGGTTAGCTGTAAGAATTACTCCTGTGCTCGCTTGTTATGGTCCCCCCACCTCCCCCCCTGTCCCCAGTGAATTCATTTCAGACTTTTGCAAAGCTCCTTTTTGCCATCGAAGACTACCGACAGAACATGGTGAGAACAGCTGTGTATTGTTACTGGTGGTGGGCCAGTGGTGGTGTTAGGGCGGTGGTATAGTGTAAGTGGTGTGATTTTGTGAAGGCGTAGGATTGTGGGGTGGGATGGTGTAGATGATTGGATGGTATAGGTTTGTGTGATGCCATGTGAACCGTGGGGATGACATCTTTCAGATCTGCATCATATCAGTACGTCTTCTTAAGACACTGGACAATTTCAGGAAAGAGCAGGTCCACAAGGCCAGGGTAGGTTATTTATATGCTGCATGCATGCATGCACACATACGTGTGATGTGTCACCTACATAGGATGAAAAGAAGAAATTTGAAAAATGTGCAGAAAAGTATTACACTACGTTGGATAACTATCTTCGTATGTCAGTTAAGAAAAAGGAGCCAAATGTCTTGGATGTAAGCTGATGGCTAGATGGGATTTAGGGGGTGGAGCTGTGAAGGTTGTGGGGTGGGGCTGTGAAGGTTGTGGGGTGGGGCTGTGAAGGTTGTGGGGTGGAGCTGTGAAGGTTGTGGGGTGGAGCTGTGAAGGTTGTGGGGTGGGGCTGTGAAGGTTGTGGGGTGGAGCTGTGAAGGTTGTGAGGTGGGGCTGTGAAGGTTGCGGGGTGGAGCTGTGAAGGTTGTGGGGTGGAGCTGTGAAGGTTGTGGGGTGGGGCTGTGAAGGTTGTGGGGTGGAGCTGTGAAGGTTGTGGGGTGGAGCTGTGAAGATTGTGGGGTGGAGCTGTGAAGGTTGTGGGGTGGAGCTGTGAAGGTTGTGGGTGGGGCTGTGAAGGTTGTGGGGTGGAGCTGTGAAGGTTGTGGGGTGGAGCTGTGAAGGTTGTGGGGTGGAGCTGTGAAGGTTGTGGGGTGGAGCTGTGAGGCTTTTGGTTTAATCAGTTGCTGTAGAGGTTGTTGCTATTTTTAACATGCTCATCACACCTATAGAACAACTCACAGTTGGAGAGGGATGCTGCTGGCTTTAAGCAAGCAGCATTTGACTATGCCTGTAAACTGCAGGATGTCCACGCTATCAAACAATATGAGTTGGTGGAACCAGTGAGTTCTCTGGCCATGTGTGACAACCACTTGCTTGTTTGTAATACTTGTTGTAGCCAGCAGTATGGTTTGTCATTAATTCACTGTGCAACACCTTGAGTGAGCGAACGCCTTATAAACACAATTATATTCATAACGTTGTTGTCAGCTAATGTTTGCCTCATACTTCCCAGCATACCTGACCTTTTATAGTTGGCAGTTCAATGAGCTGTGTGCACATTATGGTGGGAGAGGAAGGTGGGGGACCTGAGAGGCTATAATGGTAACCCATAGGCTGTGGAAGGTGGGGGACCTGAGAGGCTGTAGTGGTAGTCCATAGGCTGAGGAAGGTGGGGGACCTGAGAGGCTGTAGTGGTAGCCCATAGGCTGAGGAAGGTGGGGGACCTGAGAGGCTGTAGTGGTAGGCCATAGGCTGAGGAAGGTGGGGGACCTGAGAGGCTGTAGTGGTAGTCCATAGGCTGAGGAAGGTGGGGGACCTGAGAGGCTGTAGTGGTAGTCCATAGGCTGAGGAAGGTGGGGGACCTGAGAGGCTGTAGTGGTAGGCCATAGGCTGAGGAAGGTGGGGGACCTGAGAGGCTGTAGTGGTAGTCCATAGGCTGAGGAAGGTGGGGGACCTGAGAGGCTGTAGTGGTAGTCCATAGGCTGAGGAAGGTGGGGGACCTGAGAGGCTGTAGTGGTAGTCCATAGGCTGAGGAAGGTGGGGGACCTGAGAGGCTGTAGTGGTAGTCCATAGGCTGAGGAAGGTGGGGGACCTGAGAGGCTGTAGTGGTAGGCCATAGGCTGAGGAAGGTGGGGGACCTGAGAGGCTGTAGTGGTAGTCCATAGGCTGAGGAAGGTGGGGGACCTGAGAGGCTGTAGTGGTAGGCCATAGGCTGAGGAAGGTGGGGGACCTGAGAGGCTGTAGTGGTAGTCCATAGGCTGAGGAAGGTGGGGGACCTGAGAGGCTGTAGTGGTAGGCCATAGGCTGAGGAAGGGGGGGGACCTGAGAGGCTGTAGTGGTAGGCCATAGGCTGAGGAAGGTGGGGGACCTGAGAGGCTGTAGTGGTAGGCCATAGGCTGAGGAAGGTGGGGGACCTGAGAGGCTGTAGTGGTAGGCCATAGGCTGTGGAAGGTGGGGGACCTGAGAGGCTGTAGTGGTAGTCCATAGGCTGAGGAAGGTGGGGGACCTGAGAGGCTGTAGTGGTAGGCCATAGGCTGAGGAAGGTGGGGCTGTAGTTGTAGGCTTCCCTGGATGACACACATGTGGCACATACAGTCAGTTGTACCAGCCATATATCTCTTCTTTATATCCTTGATATTACTAACAGCCATATTTATCCTTGGTAGTACTAACAGCCATATTTATCCTTGGTAGTACTAACAGCCATATTTATCCTTGGTAGTACTAACAGCCATTTTCGTTGTAGATCATTGGATACATAGGTGATCTCACCACCTTTCTCCATCAAGCCTATGAAGAGGCTACCTCCCACAGGAGTGAGCTGCTTCAAGTACAATTCAAAGTTCAGATCGTATGTTGTTTGGCTTTGGCCCAAACGCCCAAGTTACCGCTGCTTATTATAGCTAAGGGAGACTCATGAAAGTGAGCAGGAAGAGGCGTATCAACTAAAGGCTCGTGTGATTGAGGTGAGCATGGTGTGAACAGGCTTGTGCTTATGTAGGTGAGCAGGTATGTGTAGAGGTGTGTGCAGGTGAGCAGGTTATGTGTGGAGGTGTGTGGAGGTGAGCAGGTTATGTGGTGAGGTGTGTGGAGGTGAGCAGGTTATGTGGTGAGGTGTGAGCAGGTTATGTGTGAAGGTGTGTATAGGTGTGAGCAGGTTATGTGTGGAGGTGTGTGCAGGTTATGTGTGGAGGTGTGCTCATGTGTGAGAAGTGCTAAGGATGGATGCCCATAAAAATCCTTTGGTACCATCTCTTCAGGAAGGGGAGGCTGGCATTATGCAACACGCTGAGTTCATCAGACAAGGTCAACTAATGGTACAGGACAAGAAAGGGGCTGGTGAGTGTGTGTGGGTGTGTTAATTGCATGTAATGAAGACCATTTACTCCCTCCCTCTCTCCGTCTTTCTCACTAGTTGGTCCTGCTTGGCACCGCTATTTCTGTCAGTTCAAGAAGAAGGACAATGGTCCTGGCAAGCCAAAAGCTAAACTTCTTAGACTGACTCCAACAGGACGACATGGTGGAGGGGTATGTGGGAGATGGAGAGGGAGATATGGGGAGGGCAGTATTTGGAGTTTTGCAGTTCACTCCTATCTAATGATGTGTGAAGTAATGACCATCCTGTACACATGCAGATCCCTTCCATGGAGTTCCTTGAAGTCCTTGAGTGTGTCAGGTGCAAAGCAGATGACATTGATAGAAGGTTCTGCTTTGAAGTAGAGGTATTGACATCCAAGTAAGCCTCCTCCCCAGACATGCTAACAGCACTGCAGTTGTTGGTATTGTCCACCCCAGAGACCAGAGACGCTATGTGATGCAAGCCTTTTCAGAAGAAGGTCGGAAGCAGTGGTTGGAGACAATGGAGGGAAAGGAGCCTGTAAGTAGACATTAAGGCCTGGGCACCTCTTTTATTCCATATATGGTCCTGTCATTCAGACATATGTGACGATGAAGAAAGAAGACAACGCAAATAATAGTATGTGTGTGGAGGGCATGTGTGGAGGGCATGTGTGGAGGGGGTGATGTGTGGAGGGGTGACGTGTGGAGGGGGTGATGTTATGTGTGGAGGGTGACGTTATGTGTGGAGGGGTGATGTGTGGAGGGGTGATGTTATGTGTGGAGGGGGTGATGTTATGTGTGGAGGGGTGATGTGTGGAGGGGTGATGTTATGTGTGGAGGGGTGATGTTATGTGTGGAGGGGTGACGTTATGTGTGGAGGGTGATGTGTGGAGGGGTGACGTTATGTGTGGAGGGGTGACGTTATGTGTGGAGGGTGATGTGTGGAGGGGTGACGTTATGTGTGGAGGGTGATGTGTGGAGGGGTGACGTTATGTGTGGAGGGGTGACGTTATGTGTGGAGGGGTGATGTTATGTGTGGAGGGGTGACGTTATGTGTGGAGGGGTGATGTTATGTGTGGAGGGGTGACGTTATATGGTCTCCTACAGAACTATCACCTGAGGGTCTTGAGTTTGTGAAGAAATGCCTGGAGTTGATTGAAAAAAGAGGTACACCAAAGAGGGTACACCAAAGGGGTGGACAGTGTACTAAGTATCGCTATTATTGGATTGTATTAACATCCTGCACATTACTTGCTGATAGTTTAAACCTTGCTACAGTTCACTTTTTAAATTTTCCTGGTTATGTTAATAAGTGTGTTCTCTAGTAGAATGACCCATCAGTATTATCACAAGTGTGCATGGCTTTACATGTGCAGGTGGTATGGAAGAGGAAGGAATATATAGGAAGCCTGGAATCATCGCCAAGTGTTCTAAGCTGGTTAAGGATTTTGCAGACAGGAAATTGAAGATATCTGAAATGGACCAGCTAGACGAGTACGAGTGGGACAACAAGACAATTTCCAGTGCTGTTAGAGCTTACCTAGGGTATGGATGGAGCTCTTCTCTGAGGCTGTGTTTAACGCAGCACGCTTCTTTACCTCAGCAAGCAGCTGTGTGAACCACTGATGACCTTTGTCCTACATGAACAGTTCATTGCAGCAGCAAGTTAGTGCTTATATGTAGGGGTGCGTATATGTGGGGGTTATGTAGGGTGCTTATATGTGGGGGTTATGTAGGGGTGCGTATATGTGGGGGTTATGTGGGGGTGCTTATATGTGGGGGTTATGTAGGGGTGCGTATATGTGGGGGTTATGTAGGGGTGCTTATATGTGGGGTTATGTAGGGGTGCTTATATGTGGGGGTTATGTAGGGGTGCTTATATGTGGGGGTTATGTAGGGGTGCTTATATGTGGGGGTTATGTAGGGGTGCTTATATGTGGGGGTTATGTAGGGTGCTTATATGTAGGGGTGCGTATATGTGGGGGTTATGTGGGGGTTATGTAGGGGTGCTTATATGTGGGGGTTATGTAGGGGTGCGTATATGTGGGGGTTATGTAGGGGTGCTTATATGTGGGGTGTGGGGGTTATGTAGGGGTGCTTATATGTGGGGGTTATGTAGGGGTGCTTATATGTGGGGGTTATGTAGGGGTGCTTATATGTGGGGGTTATGTAGGGGTGCTTATATGTGGGGGTTATGTAGGGGTGCTTATATGTGGGGGTTATGTGGAGGTGTATATGTGGGGGTTATGTAGGGGTGCTTATATGTGGGGGTTATGTAGGGGTGCTTATATGTGGGGGTTATGTAGGGGTGCTTATATGTGGGGGTTATGTAGGGGTGCTTATATGTGGGGGTTATGTAGGGGTGCTTATACTTCATTGGCACATAGCCTTGGAATACATTATCACGTGGTTGTTTTTAATTAGAGGTAAATGACCATGAAAAGCGTGTGGAGTGCATTAAGACATTAGTGGACCAACTACCAGGTGCCAACAGACAGGTTCTTGCAGTGGTTGTAGCACACTTGCACAAGTAAGTCTGCTACCCTCCCTCCCTCCCTCCCTCCCTCAATGTGCCTTTTGTTGCTCCACAGAATTCAGGCACTTTCAGAGAAAAACTTCATGAAGGCCAGTAATCTAGGTGTGGTTTTTGGTCCTACCCTAATGCGACCAGAGAGGGAGTCTGTTGCGACTATCGTGGACATAAAGTATCAGAATATAGTGGTAGAAGTTATGATAGATGAGATCTTCAAGGTGGGTGAGAGGGAAGGGTATGGGGTGTCTTGTTGGGGTGTTCTTGTTATCCTTGTCACAGTGTTCACGTTATCCTTGTCACAGTGTTCACGTTATCCTTGTCACAGTGTTCACGTTATCCTTGTCAGGGTGTTCATGTTATCTTTGTCAGGGTGTTCATGTTATCCTTGTCAGGGTGTTCATGTTATCCTTGTCAAGGTGTTCATGTTATCCTTGTCACAGTGTTCATGTTATCCTTGTCAGGGTGTTCATGTTATCCTTGTCAAGGTGTTCATGTTATCCTTGTCACAGTGTTCATGTTATCCTTGTCAGGGTGTTCATGTTATCCTTGTCAGGGTGTTCATGTTATCCTTGTCAGGGTGTTCATGTTATCCTTGTCAGGGTGTTCATGTTATCCTTGTCAGGGTGTTCATGTTATCCTTGTCAGGGTGTTCATGTTATCCTTGTCAGGGTGTTCATGTTATCCTTGTCAGGGTGTTCACGTTATCCTTGTCAGGGTGTTCATGTTATCTTTGTCAGGGTGTTCATGTTATCCTTGTCAGGGTGTTCATGTTATCCTTGTCAGGGTGTTCATGTTATCTTTGTCAGGGTGTTCATGTTATCCTTGTCAGGGTGTTCATGTTATCCTTGTCAGGGTGTTCATGTTATCCTTGTCAGGGTGTTCACGTTATCCTTGTCAGGGTGTTCATGTTATCCTTGTCAGGGTGTTCATGTTATCCTTGTCAGGGTGTTCATGTTATCCTTGTCAGGGTGTTCATGTTATCCTTGTCAGGGTGTTCACGTTATCCTTGTCAGGGTGTTCACGTTATCCTTGTCAGGGTGTTCATGTTATCCTTGTCAGGGTGTTCACGTTATCTTTGTCAGGGTGTTCATGTTATCCTTGTCAGGGTGTTCACGTTATCCTTGTCAGGGTGTTCACGTTATCCTTGTCAGGGTGTTCATGTTATCCTTGTCAGGGTATTCACGTTATCCTTGTCAGGGTGTTCACGTTATCCTTGTCAGGGTGTTCATGTTATCCTTGTCAGGGTGTTCACGTTATCTTTGTCAGGGTGTTCATGTTATCCTTGTCAGGGTGTTCATGTTATCCTTGTCAGGGTGTTCACGTTATCCTTGTCAGGGTATTCACGTTATCCTTGTCAGGGTGTTCACGTTATCCTTGTCAGGGTGTTCATGTTATCCTTGTCAGGGTGTTCACGTTATCCTTGTCAGGGTGTTCACGTTATCCTTGTCAGGGTGTTCATGTTATCCTTGTCAGGGTGTTCACGTTATCTTTGTCAGGGTGTTCATGTTATCCTTGTCAGGGTGTTCATGTTATCCTTGTCAGGGTGTTCACGTTATCCTTGTCAGGGTGTTCATGTTATCCTTGTCAGGGTGTTCATGTTATCCTTGTCAGGGTGTTCATGTTATCCTTGTCAGGGTGTTCATGTTATCCTTGTCAGGGTGTTCATGTTATCCTTGTCAGGGTATTCATGTTATCTTTGTGTGTCATTTTCTTGTGGTTACGTAACAGATATTCCCAGAGCTGCAGGATGGATCCCCTCCCACTCCAAAACCTTCAAAACTTGCAGAAGAGAGCAAGATGGTGATGGCCCCTCCCACCATGGTGATGGCCCCTCCCACCATGGTGATGGCTCCTCCCACCATGGTGATGGCCCCTCCAACCATGGTGATGGCCCCTCCCACCACTGTGACGGCCCCTCCAATCACTGAACAGAGGCCCTCTGTATCATCAGATATGAGACCTTCTGAAAATGCTGTGTTAGAAGCCCCTATTCCTATAAGACCACCAAGGGAGAAAGAGAGGGACAGGGAAAGGTTGTGTGTGTGTGTGTGTGTGTGTGTGTGTGTGTGTGTGTGTGTGTGTGTGTGTGTGTGTGTGTGTGTGTGTGTGTGTGCTAATTATATGTACCTTATCTCTAAAGACCAACTGTCCCACCAAGGCTAACTACTAAACTGTCGCAAAAAGATCTGACACAAGCACAAGAGACACCAGGTTGGTGGGGCTAGGGAGACACCAGGTTGGTGGGGCTAGGGAGACACCAGGTTGGTGGGGCTAGGGAGACACCAGGTTGGTGGGGTTAGGGAGACACCAGGTTGGTGGGGTTAGGGAGACACCAGGTTGGTGGGGCTAGGGAGACACCAGGTTGGTGGGGTTAGAGAGACACCAGGTTGGTGGGGTTAGGGAGACACCAGGTTGGTGGGGTTAGGGAGACACCAGGTTGGTGGGGCTAGGGAGACACCAGGTTGGTGGGGCTAGGGAGACACCAGGTTGGTGGGGCTAGGGAGACACCAGGTTGGTGGGGCTAGGGAGACACCAGGTTGGTGGGGCTAGGGGAGAGAATTGGTAGGTGGCATTAGTAACCATAACCCTTGGAGCCACATCTTAGCAACCATAACCCTTGGAACCACACCTTAGCAACCATAACCTTGGAGCCACACCTTAGCAACCATATCTTACATAGGAGCCACTCCTTATATATATATGTATATATATACCCTCAGCACAGTCGATTGATGTTAGGAGGAGGGTGCCTCCTCCGGTACCGAAGTACAAGCCAGCCATCAATGGTAGGTCTGGTGTGATCACCTCAGCTCATAGTACACTTTGCTTTTGAATAGCCTCAGAGATAGTAGCAAGACGGTCACAGCTCATCACCACTGCCCCTGACTTTGCTAAGTTGCCTACACCAAAATTTGACAGCACACCACTAGAAGCTGATGTACATGAAAGGCAAGGGAGTTCCCCTGAGCCAGTTAGAGATAAGGAAGGTTCATCATCACCACCACCACGAGCAAAGCAAAGCAGGTTAGCCATGTGCAGGTGGCCATCTATAGTCCCTGTACAGGTGGCCATCTATAGTCCCTGTGCAGGTGGCCATCTATAGTCCCTGTACAGGTGGCCATCTATAGTCCCTGTGCAGGTGGCCATCTATAGTCCCTGTACAGGTGGCCATCTATAGTCCCTGTGCAGGTGGCCATCTATAGTCCCTGTAAAGGTGGCCATCTATAGTCCCTGTGCAGGTGGCCATCTATAGTCCCTGTGCAGGTGGCCATCTATAGTCCCTGTACAGGTGGCCATCTATAGTCCCTGTACAGGTGGCCATCTATAGTCCCTGTGCAGGTGGCCATCTATAGTCCCTGTGCAGGTGGCCATCTATAGTCCCTGTACAGGTGGCCATCTATAGTCCCTGTACAGGTGGCCATCTATAGTCCCTGTGCAGGTGGCCATCTATAGTCCCTGTGCAGGTGGCCATCTATAGTCCCTGTACAGGTGGCCATCTATAGTCCCTGTACAGGTGGCCATCTATAGTCCCTGTACAGGTGGCCATCTATAGTCCCTGTACAGGTGGCCATCTATAGTCCCTGTGCAGGTGGCCATCTATAGTCCCTGTACAGGTGGCCATCTATAGTCCCTGTACAGGTGGCCATCTATAGTCCCTGTACAGGTGGCCATCTATAGTCCCTGTAAAGGTGGCCATCTATAGTCCCTGTGCAGGTGACCATCTATAGTCCCTGTACAGGTGGCCATCTATAGTCCCTGTACAGGTGGCCATCTATAGTCCCTGTACAGGTGGCCATCTATAGTCCATGTACAGGTGGCCATCTATAGTCCCTGTACAGGTGGCCATCTATAGTCCCTGTACAGGTGGCCATCTATAGTCCCTGTACAGGTGGCCATCTATAGTCCCTGTGCAGGTGGCCATCTATAGTCCCTGTGCAGGTGGCCATCTATAGTCCCTGTACAGGTGGCCATCTATAGTCCCTGTGCAGGTGGCCATCTATAGTCCCTGTGCAGGTGGCCATCTATAGTCCCTGTGCAGGTGGCCATCTATAGTCCCTGTACAGGTGGCCATCTATAGTCCCTGTACAGGTGGCCATCTATAGTCCCTGTGCAGGTGGCCATCTATAGTCCCTGTACAGGTGGCCATCTATAGTCCCTGTGCAGGTGGCCATCTATAGTCCCTGTGCAGGTGGCCATCTATAGTCCCTGTACAGGTGGCCATCTATAGTCCCTGTAAAGGTGGCCATCTATAGTCCATGTACAGGTGGCCATCTATAGTCCCTGTACAGGTGGCCATCTATAGTCCCTGTAAAGGTGGCCATCTATAGTCCCTGTACAGGTGGCCATCTATAGTCCATGTACAGGTGGCCATCTATAGTCCCTGTACAGGTGGCCATCTATAGTCCCTGTACAGGTGGCCATCTATAGTCCCTGTGCAGGTGGCCATCTATAGTCCCTGTGCAGGTGGCCATCTATAGTCCCTGTACAG
Source organism: Eunapius fragilis (assembly GCA_963681505.1). Lineage (NCBI taxonomy): Eukaryota > Metazoa > Porifera > Demospongiae > Spongillida > Spongillidae > Eunapius > Eunapius fragilis. The sequence continues at coordinate 5,766,570 of OY811989.1, forward strand.
GTGGCCATCTATAGTCCCTGTACAGGTGGCCATCTATAGTCCCTGTGCAGGTGGCCATCTATAGTCCCTGTACAGGTGGCCATCTATAGTCCCTGTACAGGTGGCCATCTATAGTCCCTGTGCAGGTGGCCATCTATAGTCCCTGTACAGGTGGCCATCTATAGTCCCTGTGCAGGTGGCCATCTATAGTCCCTGTACAGGTGGCCATCTATAGTCCCTGTGCAGGTGGCCATCTATAGTCCCTGTACAGGTGGCCATCTATAGTCCCTGTACAGGTGGCCATCTATAGTCCCTGTACAGGTGGCCATCTATAGTCCCTGTACAGGTGGCCATCTATAGTCCCTGTACAGGTGGCCATCTATAGTCCCTGTACAGGTGGCCATCTATAGTCCCTGTACAGGTGGCCATCTATAGTCCCTGTACAGGTGGCCATCTATAGTCCCTGTGCAGGTGGCCATCTATAGTCCCTGTGCAGGTGGCCATCTATAGTCCCTGTACAGGTGGCCATCTATAGTCCCTGTACAGGTGGCCATCTATAGTCCCTGTACAGGTGGCCATCTATAGTCCCTGTACAGGTGGCCATCTATAGTCCCTGTGCAGGTGGCCATCTATAGTCCATGTACAGGTGGCCATCTATAGTCCCTGTACAGGTGGCCATCTATAGTCCCTGTACAGGTGGCCATCTATAGTTCCTCATTCTTGTAGTTACCTTTTTAGTGTTTTGCTGGCATGATTTGACCTTTGACCTTTATCCATTCCAGGACAGCACGTGCAAAATTTGACTGTGATGCTGGGGACACAACTGAGCTCTCATTTAAGAAGGATGAGGTGCTACTTAATGGTGAGCCCATTGATAATAACTCATGCATAACTGCTGAACATAGTGAGAGACAGAAGGTGGGGGGAAATTGCCCCCTCCCCCCACATCCCTCTTACCAGAACACTGATGTGGCATTTATTTGGTTTGATGTTTTAGTTCCCACTAGGTGATTGGCCACTGACTTATTTTATTTTTATTATTTTGAAGTGGTGAGGTCTGAAGAGCCTGGTTGGTGGCAAGCTACCACTGTTGATGGTCGCATCGGACTTGTTCCAGAGAACTATATGATATTTGACTAACTCTCTTTTTTAGATTTATTGTGTTTTGTGTTCGTATTTTTTTCCCTTTCCAACTGTCTCACAGCAATGACAGTTGTCATGGCAACTGTAATGAGTATGGTGGGGACATCTAGAGCATCTGTTGTACAAACATGGACGCAGTCCTACAGAAGTGTTCACTAAGTACTTGAACCTGTAATATGTTCTTTGGCACTAAGGAAGGCCTATGTCCATCATGGAGCTGTCATGTGATTGAGTATCAGCAATAGACTTCATATGAGTTAAAGGATTAGCCCAGGAAGTGGTCTGTGTTTGGTGACTGGACAGAGAATGATAGTAGGGAAAGTCCCTTACATAATCCTTCCCACTTCTTACTTTATGTAGTACAACACTCCTGCTTCATTGATGCATTTTCCCCATCCAAATGGAAGTTCTATACAGTTGGTGGGTCTTTATTTTAGGTAATGCCAACATGTAGGGACATGTTACCTTCTGTTTTTAGGATTTCATGTACTGATGAAGAGATCTCCTTGGCCTTCTGAGCCAAGGTAACTGCTGTCTCTCTTGCATGTTTGGAGAGGTATCTAGGTGGTCGAGGGTTACCTGTAACCTGGTCTCCTCGCAGAGTGGATTGTCCACTGCCTTGCACATAGTACCTGAGAGGGGATGGGTCGTGATTCAGCAAGACAGTTCTAGCTAGACACTTACAAAGTCCTACTAGCATCAGGAGAGTTGACTAATATGTCATGGCATTCCTATGTGGGAGTAAGGGAGGGATACATCCATGTCGTGAGCAAGTGCATTAATTAGGACAGACCTCAGCAAACAGAAGTAGCTTCTCTGTTGCAACTTGATACCTCCTTGCTGTTGCCTGCTCTTTCTTCCACTCACAATCCATGACAGCTAAGCGTTTCTGCAATTCTGCTGAACTCTGGTGAGTATGATACAGGCCTAAGGGGATGGCCATAAGGGGATGGAAGCACTCCTTACTTGGTTCTCTCTGCCTCCACCCTCTTGCAGTGTTCTTGCTTGCAACATCTGTTCAAGGGTTACATTTGGCACACATCACCTTCATGTTTCATCGGAGCACTCACATTTTTCATGTCTCTCTCTTTCTTCTTTGAAGCTTTCAGGGCCTTCTCGGTCAGTGCAAGTTTAGTCTGAAGCTCAACCTCTCGTGGGGAGAGGTCACCCTGATACTGAAAGTGTATGATACCGCCAGTACATATAGAACAACTCCTCACGCATCCTCACTCCTTCCCCTCCTCCTCACGCATCCTCACTCCTTCCCCTCCTCCTCATGCATCCTCACCCTTCCCCTCCTCCTCATGCATCCTCACTCCTTCACTCCTCATGCATCCTCACTCCTTCCCCTCCTCATACCTTCACTGGCGTGCTCATCATACTACTGATGTCATTCTCATCATCTGCAGTAGGGATTCTCCCTGCCTTTGAGTTTTCCTTTAGCAATTCTTCCAAGCTCTGGATCTGAGGTGGGTGTGGTTAGATGTATTATAAAATAGATCACCTTTCTATGGACAGTGATAACCTCTCCTGATGCTACTGCATTGGATATGGGAAAATCTAAGCTATCCTTCTGTGTTAATGCCAGCGTCAGTTGATTTTCAAAGTTTAGATTGCCATCTCCACTTTCGAAACGAAACATTTCTTTGCACAAAGCAGTGAAATCTGCCAAGATCACTTTGCCCTGAGCATCAATGTCAAGTGTCCGAAACCGTTCCTGCTTTTCAGGGGTGACCACAAAACCCATGTAATTGAGAGCCTAATGAGCAAGATGGAACGCTAGAGCGTACGACACACATCCTGTGGCACACTGCTTACATATTCAAGCTTTGTCAGTTTAAATCGAGCACCAGCATCAACAGACAACCTCTGACGCATTGAATCATATGCTGATGTTCTCTCAGAATCTGAGGAACACACATATCTATGAAGGGTCCTTATCAGTTGACGATGGGTGTGGCTTACTACCAAAGCCTGCTTGCCGTGTCTTTTTACGTAGGATGGGTGAATGTTGGTAAGTTCCCTTGATATCAGCCTCATCTGCCCAATATTATGGTAAAAGCAATTTAATCACTCTAGTAATCTGGCTAGTAATCTCACCAATAATCTTGCCAGGCTTGTTATTGGTTACAATCAAGGTACTTGAATCAAACACAGATGTGTTTGGATTGGTAGAGGACTGGAGACTTATACTGTTATGGGAAGGGCTCTTATTGGCTCTCATACCACCCTGGTTGCTTGACAAAGCTACAGGAGTGCTGCAATAAAAAGCATCACCATTTGTAGAAAGAAGTGATGTTACGTTGTGAAAACCTTACTTCATTTTCTCAGCTGCTGAAATGGCTTGAGCATTGCAGGGTTTCCTCCTAATTTGAATGATGTAATTGCTAACCTGCTGTCTGTTAAAGCAAAGTGTTTGTACAATTATTAGTTAGCTATTGGTTGTTTTCACCGTGTTTTCATCTGTGTCAACAGATGCTTGGCTTTCTCCAGCTGCAGATTCTCAAACGATTCTTCATTCACTTTCAATAGCTGGTCTCCAACTCTAAGGCACTTATTCTGAAAATTTAAGAAAATATTATTGATGAATTTATTGTAAAGGATCTCACATTATGAGCATCAAAACCATCAAGGATTGCAGCAATATAAATTCCTGGGCCATCTGGTCTGCCTATTCCACCAGTAAGTGTTATACCAAGTCCTTTGTCTTTTGGGATGGTAATGACGTCACTGCAAGGTGCAGCCAGTGAGCATAATGTCTATAAGCATTGGACTGAACACTAACCCCAATGGTTGAACCACACCATGCCGAGATGATGCGTGCAATGAATCTAGAAAATAGATAAGGCATTTGATAAGGATATTAAAGCGCTATATAACGATGCTCTTCCTGTTCAGGATAACCAAAGGTCCATCTTACCATTGATGTCCACACCTCTCTCATTGAGAGGTGATAGTGATATTGGTTTCAGTAGTGGTGTGCATTTTGTTTCTGATAGGACAACATCACTAAGTGCTACCTGTGAACCATCATACAATGTTGGTGTGGCTTGTTCTGTAGCGGATGGCTTTTGATTTGTGTGGCCCGTCATTTCATCATGGCTGCCAGAATCTGATGACGATGCTCCTTGTTCGTCACTCGGGCTCGGGTACATTACAGGCGGCTTTGAGGCTGAGGTGGAATGTTTCTGCCATTGCAATACTGCACTGCTCGATTCAAAGTTGGGAGATTGTAAGGGACTTCCCCATGGCGGTGACGTAACACTGGACGACACAACTTTATGACGAATTCACCAAACAAAGATATTTACCTATCGCTGACACCGTTGGATGGCGTTGAGACCATGTTCTGTTTCGATAATAATTTCGGTTCTGTCGGTAATGGTTCTACAGCAGGATAATGCACATATGTTACGTAGGTGCGCAGGTAAGCTTACTATCATCAATATGATATGGAGTGGAGGTGACTGGAGCTATTGGAGCATAGAAAACAACACTGCAATATGCGAAACTATAATATCATGCGCACCTTTGGGAGTGTTAGCTGGTAACGTCGAATTTGCATCTGCATCGGCTAAAATGTCGAGTAGTCGACGGTACCCCGATTGGGCCGTTGCATCACGTGACAGCAGGAGCTTTACGCTGTCCGTAGCTGTACAGTGCTTCAGAATTTCCACCGCCCTGCATTTTCCAGTTAAATAAATACGTGCGCTATTGCATATTGTATGCACAAACTCGCCTATCCTTAGAAACATTCACCAAACTCTGGCCATTGGCTTCAAGTAGCTGGTCTCCTTCACGCAACTGACCTACAAGCCCAGAGCTTACATGTTCGCATACATTTCGTTAAATACTGTTTGACCGACCATCTCTGGCAGCCAAAGAATTAGCGAGGACCGCCTTGATGAAGATACCGCAGTGCGCCTCCCTGCCCCCCGCGATGCTCACACCTAAGCCTTTCATGCACCCTTTAAATGTGATAAGCATTGGAGACCTTCCCGTGTGCTCATCTACCAAGACACATGTTATAACATTTGCATAATAACTGTAATGTTGAACGTACATGATGCCATCTTCATAAATCCGGGACCACCCAAAAACAAGCTGAGCCACGCCTTCTTCGCGCGTCGCAGTCACGTGGACAAAAAAGACTGAATTAATTTATTTTGCGACATCGACCCATACACGTAGTCAAACGTACGGTTTGGGTGTATGCCAAATCTTTTGCACGTACAGTCACAGCATTAACGTTGTTAGCACCTGCCACATGTTCCAACTCTCTACGGGTTTAGGGCCCACAGAGATTCTTCAATCTATCGTTTACGCCGCAGGTGCCTGAACTGACTTGACTCGCCGCGTGGTCTCCTTCTTTGGTACAACTTCTACATTCATGGTCAATATGGCAGAGTCATCTACTTTAACGCCCACCTTGTAGCTACCGAAAGTCGTCAGTGGCTTTTCAACTTGTATGCTATCCAAAGGTGCATGGAGCTGAAATTGACACCTAAGCGCCATCGAAATATGTTGAGAATACAAAGCCCATTTGGTTTTTTCTTCTTGTTTAATCACTAGAACCTTTTCAGCTAGAAAATTACTCAAAAGTTGCTGTTCACTGGCTAAAGACAACTGTCCTTTCTGAGCTTTCCAAGCAGAATGGGTCGCAATATTGATAGGTGTTGCGTATACGGCCTTCTTTTGGGGCAATAGGAAATTTCTTCCATAACCGTGGTTTACTTTCACTAATTGCCCTTTAAATCCAAGCGTTGGCATGTCCTCCGTTAAGATGATAGCCAGTTTTGCTTTTCTGTTAGGCCTTTGCCTCCATATTTTTGATTCTTGGCGAGTCGAGTACCATCGCGATGACACCATTGAACCACATAAAGACTGTAACCTCCTCAACGCCATTCAAACACACGTGCACAATCACAGCACGCACACAAACAGGGCGGGGCGCGGAGTGTATTATTCTTGCGATCCGCACGTGATGATAGGTTGTTATTGAAAATGGCGGTTGATACAAAGTAGTAAGTAAGAGGCGCCAAGACTGAACCGCACAAAACCATTCCACTGCTTGCTCGCTGTAGAAGACATCAGTTTGAGCGAAATCTGATCATTAGAACTTTCTCTGCCTCCCATCCGTTGTAGAAGACAAGAAGGACAAGCTGTTGGCTTTTGATATGTACTAAGCATCGAATATTAACTCTTGGATAGCCGAGGGAAGTTTATGGAGGACCTTTTTAACGGCTTTGAAGGACAATGACATCGGGCAGCCGAATACCTGGACAAAGACCCGCTGAGGTATGTTATATGTTACGTACCTTCTGTACAGTTGGGTAGGCTTTGGAGGCGAGTGTTTGTGTGTGTGTGTGTGTGTGTGTGTGTGTGTGTGTGTGTGTGTGTGTGTGTGTGTGTGTGTGTGTTACCGAGAGTATGTTCATGTATGTATTTGCAAGGAGTATGTGTGTTGTGTGAGGGTGTGGGGTGTATATGTGTGTGTACGATGAACAAGTCATATCTCTTCAATAAGCTCTTTCGGGCTGATTTGATAAGTGCTATGAAGATGCCTGATTCCCAGTCACTGGAGGTGGGGACTTACATGACCATAAGGGAACCATGGAGGACTGAGTGGGACATTGGAGTACAAGTATGTGCTTTCCATCATGGCTGGCTATTGCGTGTACTAACTGTACGTATGCTGTGAAGATTTGCCATTGATAGTGTTCTGTACGTCATGTCTTGTGACATGGAAGTGGGTTTGGTGGGGAATAAAAACACTTTACCTTTTAGGTGTGTGTTAATTCAGAGCAATTGTCACAGAAGAAATGGAGGTATAAATTTTACTAGTTTTTAAATGTATTGTCTAAACAATCCTTTGTCAGGTCTATCGACCCTCCTCCTTATGTACAAGATTTCAGAATGTAAGTGTGCCAATTCTGTTGTGACGTGTGTAGACATTGTCCTGATGTGTTTGCAGGCCCATCACCCATACCACTGAAGATAACACACCCCATCTACGATATGTCCAGTATGACCTTGATGACCTGGACCTCAACTGGCTGGAGAAAATCAACAGGAAGAAAAAAATTAAAAGTAACTGAAAATGTAACAGCTGAGGAGGGGTGGGTCTTGTTCCAAGGGTGGGCGTGCCCTTGTACCAAGAGGTGGGTGTGTCCTTGTGCGCATACCTAGGGATAGGTATAAGTGTGTGTGGTTAAATGCTACCACATTTTTATGCCTGGAGTCATGTTGTTGTGGTTGCCTTAAAATAACACGCCCACACAAAGGCACATATCCGCACATATCACTATTAATTTATATGATGGGCATTTCAGAGACATTGTGACATCCAATGCAACAATGGTCGCATTAAAATTATCGTGGGGGGACATGAACTTAATGACATGGCCTTATTGACTGGTGGTACCTGTAAGTGCTGTGTGTTGATTCTTTGATATGCTATTTATAACTGCTCAGGTGGACTTTCAGAGGAAACTTTGAGACGTGCAATTTGTCTTCTTGAAACAAAGGTATGCATAGAGTATCCTGTCTGTTTCTATGGTAACAAGCTCCATTTGTCAATAGTGTCAGCAGAATATGGCCAGTGCTCTTACATCAGAGAATGCTTTAAGTATTGAGTACGACGAGTCTACAATGTGTGATGTTTGCAAAGATGTGAGTGTGTTAATACTGGTTATGTAACTAGTAGTGTTATAACCTGATAGTGACTGCTTAATTGGGAGGTGGGGCACTATTTGGAAGTAGTTCATGAAGCCATTGTGCTTGTGTCTTTAAACTACTACAATGTGCTGCAGAAGCCTTTGTGGTGTCAACATGCGCCAGACAATGGCAATAAATAATAAAAATGAATTCTTGTTATTTAAAGTTATTAAAGTTTGAACATATTATCAATAACCTCTTCTTTTCGCAGAAAGAAAGTGAGGATTCGAATGAGATGATATTCTGTGATGTCTGCAATGTTTGTGTTCACCAGGTAACATTATTGATGGTGTGTGGGGTGTGTGCTGGTCATACTTACTTCGTCTGTTAGGCATGCTACGGTGTTGCAACCATTCCTGATGGAGAATGGATTTGTAAGCCTTGTTTGTCAGGAGAGTCAAATGTGAAGTGTATGTTGTGCCCTAACCTGGGTGGAGCACTGAAGAGGGTCAGGTGAGTACAACTGCTGGTGCAATGCATCCTGACAGGTTGTGTCCGCCCTAAAGACCTGGTAACACCAACTGGGCACACCTCGGCTGTGCTCTATGGATCCCAGAAGTCAGAGTTGGCAATGTGGACAAGATGGAGCCCATCACTAATGTTGAAGCAGTTCCAGTATGAGATTATTTGTAACCAGTTGATGTTGTTTCAGCAAAGGTTCTGTTCCAGATGAGTAGAAAGAATCTGGTTTGCTACTTGTGCAGAAAGAAAGAAGGTGTATGCATTCAGTGCTCGGTAGGTTACATACGTGTTTGGTAGTTTGGACTAACATGAAGCACTTAATAGCACTCTAGTTGTGTAGCGGCATATCATGTGACATGTGCATTTAAGAATGGCTTGGAGATGAAGAGCAAACTTGATGTGGCTAACAGTGGGGTTGTGCATGAGGTCAGTCATGTCCTTGTCTCTTCCTGCCATCTGACTACTCCTTTTTGTGTAGTCATACTGTCTCAAACACACCAGAGAGCATAAATCTTCATCCAGACAGTCGTCACCTTGCAAGAATGATATTTCTACTCAGCTGGTACAAGTCAGTGAAGAGTTCTACAAGTATGCATCTCCTGATGACTTGATAGCCGGCCTTAAACTACCCCTCAAGCTTAGTACCATGATCTACAACTTCTGGAAGCTTAAGAGAAGAGTTAGTGTGTTTGTTTGCATGTGCACATGTGTTCAACATGCTCATTTTGTTATGTTGTACTTTTAGTTAGTGGTGTGACCAAAGCTCTTTCAGTCTTTACATAATAGAACTATGTTGACAGACCTACCCATTGAAAGCTCCCTTGAAAGTATTCGTGCAGAAGTGGACTGGGCAAGAAAGGTATTCCCCTTCCTCGTAACTATAGCACTGAGACCACACCCCTTGCCTCACAGAATGGCGCATCAGATGATGAGAAGTTCTTCACTATTGTTCACTTGCGGCAAAACTTTGAGAAGGTGATGTCAGCTTGCCTGGTATGTGTGATTAATACCTCTTGCCTCACAACTGCAGGCACGAAACCTTGTATATATGGTTCAAAGAAGAGAGAGGTTGAAGAAGCAGCTGCTGCAAAAGGAGGAAGAACTTTTCCAGTTAGAGAGCACCCTTATACTGCAGGAAGGTGGAAGGCCAAGGCTTATTATGGACCCAGTCCCTAGTAGACCAAAAAGGTACACTGAAATGTATACTTCTTCTATACATGAGTATTCTGTACAGGTCCAAAGTGCAAGACCACCCAGAAGGAGCTGCTGACTGTGCCGTTTCTCCTACAAACTGTACATTAGGCAACCACATTGCTGGAACACCATCCATTGCAAGAACATTACGAGCCAGAGACCATCAGCACAGCTATGATTTAGCTAGTCCAGTTGCTGATAAAAATTACCACCAAGTGGGCACTAAAAGGAAATTTAGTGAAAGAGATATGAACTCCCCTCCAACTATAGACAGTGACTTAGAGATGACCGATGGACCGGCTCACAATCTCCGTCATCGATTACCTCAAGTCATGTCATAGATGCCCCAGGTGTCATGCACCACACAGTGGACACTTGAGCTTTGAAATATATTTTAAATGTTTTTAGTACCACTTGACCACACCCACTGACTTAAACTAGTTGCGAATGCAGTAGGTTTTTATACTTCTATTGTGTGTGCAACTGTCAGTGTTGAGTAAAGTATTTATTTGTATTGTCTGGAAGAAATTATAACATCTAAGAAACGTGGATATAAATGAACTGAAAGAGGCTAGAGGATTTCCAAGTCAACATGCCTAACTTCTGGTGCTTTTTTCTGTGCAAGGGAATATAGCATTAAACAGCTGCTTAAACAACCTAGCCTGTACCTTGATAATAGTCTCTATTCTGTCCACCTCTGACCCCAGTACATCAATAACCTGTTCACCATGTTCGAGCAAGAACTTCTCCAGTTCAGTTACACTTCGGAAATTCTGAATCTCCTACAAAATATGATTATAGCATGGTAAGAAGCCTTAGCCATGTCCTTCCTATAGTGGTATACCTTAAGTACTTCTTCCAGGTTCAGTCTGTTCAGATGCACACGAGCCACTTCTCTTCCATCAAAGTTCACTTCTGCTTTGAACTGTACAACATCAGCTCCTACAATGTACAATTGGTGCATTCCAACACTCATAACTCGGCACCAGAGTACCTAAATCTGTGGCCTTAACATCGTGAATTGACCTGTGAAATAAAAAATGACCTTGTATCACTATTATTCACCGATTATTACCTTATCATGATGTCACTTTGCATCAGTTCAATGATTTGCCTTAGTCGTTCTTCTGGAATGGACCTGAGGGATGCAGTGGGTGGGGCCACCACGCTTCAGTCTCATGCACACTTACCTCCCAACCAGCGCACTGCTATTCCTGTTGATCAGAAACAATGCTACAGCCCCTAGCAGACCTGAAGCAAGTTTGAGCAAAATCCTAATTAGTGCACTCCTTCAATGCATTCATCAAACACCTCCTATTGTGATGGAGCCCACAGCATCATATATTGGATTTGATGTCAGATGAGACAGCAACAAGCTCACAGTTGCAATAAATATCCCAGCTATGGCAGCACCATCTTCCAGAAGTACTGCTACAGCTGATGGATCGCTACCACGAAGAACTGTGCTCAGAGAAAACAAAAAGAATTATTTCTTTATAAGAGCACACCAAGTAGTCATACCATAGCCTTTTAGACTGACACCAGACTCTTCTGCACTTTTGCGAACCTGCTTCAGTGCAGTCCACAGAGAAGCTAGGGGGAGGGGCAAAGGGGTGGAGTAGGTCATGGTGATGACATAATGACTTACCATATTCCACTAACAGAGAGGCACCTAGAACAGAAAATGCCTGAGAGAAAAGAATGCATACACAACCCCTTTATCATGGAGTGCTTACAATAGGCAAAGCTTCTAGGGTAGGTGGGTGGATTAGATTGACGACTCCATGGTAACAAGTGACCCCTGCACCCAGGAAGAAGATACCAACTCCACTGATGAGGGAGTACACATATCGTGCCCGAGAAAATCCATAGCTATGATGCATGGTTGAGGAGGGAGTAGTTACAGGTGAGCAACAATTAGATCAACTAACGGGTGATTTGGATCAGGCTGTCTGATTGACTGGGCTATGCCTATAGCCAACAGGGACTGGGAGGAAGGAGGAAGAGGGGGAGGAAGAGGGGGAGGAAGAGGGGGTGGGTGGAGGAAAGAAGAGAGAGGAAGGAAGAGAGAGGGGGAAGAGAGGGAGGAGGAAGAGAGGGAAGAGGAAGGAGGAAGAAAGTGAAGAGGAAGAGAGGGAGGAGGAAGAGACATCGAGGTCAAATGCAAATGTTATCTTATCAAGCAACACACCTGATTTAGTGCATCAACAAGTGAGTGAATAGCTTCAGACCACATTGAGGCTGAGCCAGTTGAGTAGTATGCAATAACTTTGATCAACAAAATTGCAAAATTACTGTACGTTGTACAGAGACTGAATTAAGTCAGAGACAGGTTAAAAGGACAGTATCTCACCTAGCAACAGCGACAGCCACAACCTTAGCTGACCCCCTGAGGAAGGAAACCCTTTCCTCTCGATCTCCAAATGCCTGAATAACCTAATCAAAGCACTGCAGTAACACATGACAGAGATACTTGCCTCCTGTTCATGCTCCATGCGAGTAAGGTTCTTGCGGTGTTTTTTCAAATGGGCAATCAGAGTACTTAGGCCTGGTAACCAATTTGGATGGGCAGTGCTTGGAGGGGGAGGGAGCTGGTGAATGTGTTCATTACACACCTTTACGCCGTTTCTCTGCCTCATCAGCTTCCTGTTTTCTTTTCATCAACTCCTGCTCAAGAGCTTGCCAGCTGCCCCATTCTTCAAGTGCTCTAAATAAAATACCAGGGTGCTATCATTGATGGACTGTTACACATTATTTAAATACCTTTTCTCCACATCTGATTTTAAATACACCGTCAATCTTTTTACTCTTTCGTCTGGGTTGCGAAATGTTCTGTATGTCAAATCTTCGAGGTCTCTTCGAAGAAGACCACGGCAGTAAAATAACGCGGAAAATATGACCCAGTCAGATAACATGCATCCACGTTAGTACAATATAGTGCCAGGATCCTAACCCACTCTGAGTCTAGTAGATATTCATTCATTGCTGCTGATGCCGATATGAAGCTATCGTGCCACAGCGGCCTGTGGTCTACACGAAGGAGGAAATCCACGTCAAAAAAAAACCGTATCTATCTTACGTGTCCTCGTTACATGTACCTGATTTTGCGTTGCTTGTTCCACCATCGGGCATCTGGTGCAGGTGCGCTGAGCTCATCAGAGCATATGCAGGGTTCTGCTGCAAGTAACTACATTTTCCTGCAGCGCTCGGAGAGGGATGCAAACATAGACTTCTAGGAACAATGTACTTCAGAGCAGAAAAACTTCTGGAGGATATCGCTCTTCCTAAAGAACCATCTTGAAGCAGTATGCTTCTTAAACGGACTTGCTGGCGTAACATCTCCAGCAAAACATTTCCTTCAAATAAAACAATAATGACGTCATCCACCTATTTTGGCGATACGCCCGTGGGTTGCCCGTCAAAAATCTACATTGGGCTCCCGAAAATGGAGGTGGTTTGAAGTAGGATCACCTCAGACATTGTCACGGGCTTATACACATAATACACCCTTCTAAAACAGTCTCTGCACAACTTTTATGAGTGATCATAACAATTAGCACTAGTCCAGTTTAGTTTCGACCAGGTTCTGTGCAGGAAGAAGGTGTTTTAACACTTTAAAAGTTGTTCCAGGTTTCATCTGATAACTTAGAGGTCAATGGAATGGACCTCAATGCTCACTCCAGCGACAAAATCGAACCAAATAAAGGAAAGAGCCTCCGTTTTGAATTAGAGCTCACCTCCCTTTCTGAAGAGACAAAGGAGTTCTCTTATGCCCAATTGGTTAGTGGCATTTCTGAGGTGAGTAACGCACATTATGTAAGTGCTATCTGTGCGAATGTTAGTCTGATGCTAACCTAGTAGAAACCGCTTGAGACACCCCTTCTTAGCGCAAACGTATGTTGCTTTCTTCCTCTCCAACACCCCTCTCCCCCCACCCCCACCTTTACCAGGGGAATAACGAGACAACATGTCTAGACCCGTTGGTTGATAACGAAGAAGCTAAACTGGCTAAAATTGCTAAGAGATTCGAGGAGAAATATGTAAGTTAAACCGCTTGCTCCCTCCCCATCCTGTTGGATTACGACGCATGCGCACATGTACTGATACTTGATTTCAGGGACCCAGCAAACGAAAAAGACTTATTCACGAATCAGTAAGCAATATCTTAGGCATTCAATGAAATGACATGCGCCTCTCCTCCTTCAGGACCTTATCGACAGAGGGTACGGCTACGATCCGTCCGATTCTTTCGTCGATGACTCCGAGCTGGTTAGTTTGTTAATTAGGGTTTATGGTCAATTATTAACCGACACCTATACAGTACGAAGATTACGTACCTCCGCAGTTGGATACAAAGTGTGGAGGGTTTTACATCAACACAGGAGTACTTGAATTCAAAACGTTAGAAGATGCCGAGGATGAGTGAGTCAATTCCCGGGAGTATATATCATTTAGTGTACACATTGTATTGTAGGGAACTGAATTTTGTACTGAAAAGGAAGGTATGGTGTGTGTGTGTGTGTGTGTGTGTGTGTGTGTGTGTGTGTGTGTGTGTCTGTGTCTCTGTGTGTGTCTGTCTGTCTGTGTGTGTGTCTGCATGTGTGTGTGTGTGTGTGTGTGTGTGTGTGGGGGGGGGCATCTTGTTGGGCTGTGCTGTGGTATGTTAGTGACCCCACTGGGTGTGCTCTTTGCTTATTTCCACTGTGGTACGCAGAGGGCAGGTCAACCCTCTCAATGGTCATAAACCTTCCCCTCACTCTCACCTTCACCCGCACCCTCTGTGATGCTTGTTGATGAGACATTGCATGATATGGAGTGGTGCATGTACCAGATATGGAGTGGTGCATGTACCAGATATGGAGTGGTGCATGTACCAGATATGATGCAGGATGTGGCAATGCTGTATACAAGGTCCTCTTGTTGGTGTGTTTTTCCCCCACCATTTCTGTTTTATTACGTACTTTAGTTGGTAACCAAGAAGCACACTACACATGGGCACACTGCAAATGCAGCTGGTTCCTTGGCAAAGTAAGTAAAAAAACCTAGGAGTTTATGTTTTCTTATATGGCTTCATTGTATAGACAGAAACTAAAGCTGGCTATTCAGAAAGCCCATAAGAACACATCAGCTGTAAAGTGTCAGCAAAGGGCTCCACCTCAACCAGCCATTCCAAAGCAAACTATTTCGAAGAATAAAAATTCAGGGGAAAAGAAATTGTCAAAAAAACAATTGTTATATTCGAGTGAACCAAGAGCAGCATGTATTCCAGTTGGTGTAGGAGATATATCTGTGTCTGTTCCTCTCTTCAAGGCATCATCAAGCGTTAATGGTGAAGGTTTGAATAGTGGTGAAACCACACTACCAGAGCTCCTCCCCCTCGGCCAAGAACAGGAAAGTAACAAGTCCCCACCCGTGTTGCCTAGCAACCTTCCTGTGGAAATACAATCAAAAATCTCTAGTCTTGAAGAGGTACTACAAATGGTTTGCAATCATCATATGTGGGTACATTGATCATACATTGTGTGCAGTCTATCCTAAAGGAACAACATGGAGGAGATGGAAAGCTGTCCAATAAGATAAGAGCTGGCTATGATGAACAACTTGTAGAGTAAGTGTGAGAAGGGTGGGAGGTGTGCTGGTGTGGATAGAGTGCACAGTGTTCTGGTGTGGGTGGAGTGCACAGTGGGAGGTGTGCTGGTGTGTGGAGTGCACAGTGGGAGGTGTGCTGGTGTGTGGGTGGAGTGCACAGTGGGAGGTGTGCTGGTGTGTGGGTGGAGTGCACAGTGGGAGGTGTGCTGGTGTGTGGGTGGAGTGCACAGTGGGAGGTGTGCTGGTGTGTGGGTGGAGTGCACAGTGGGAGGTGTGCTGGTGTGTGGGTGGAGTGCACAGTGGGAGAGAGATATGCTGGTGTGTGGGTGGAGTGCACAGTGGGAGGTGTGCTGGTGTGTGGGTGGAGTGCACAGTGGGAGGTGTGCTGGCATTAATGGGTTTTTTTATTTCGTCCCCCTAACTGTAGCATTGAGTTGGCATGTAAAAAGATCAGTGTGAAAGAGAGAACTGTAAGGATTCTTATGTTGGCATGGCAACCATTGATAGCCTAGCCTACTTTTAGGTGGTCTTTGAGTACCTGTCCTCCAAGGTTGGCATATCTCGTCAGACCATCCTGAAGAGGGTTAAGCTGATCCTTCGGAAGAGGGAGGTATGTTGGAACATCTTGTGGGGACGTGACGTCTGCTGATGTCATATATTCGTCCAATAGGGAGGGGCCTTGGAGACACCTCTGCTGAAACTGAAGGAAGGTTAGTAACTTGGAGCACCTGTATCTCCATGTGTTATGAGTATGCTCTTTCAGCTGTTGCAGACAGCATGGTGGAACAGCTAGCACAATATGAAGAGGATGTTAAGAACAGAACTGACCTTTCTATTGCAGGAGATAAGGTATAGAGTGCTCCACCCATGGGGAGTGGCCTGTGGGGGAGGGAGGATGAGAAATTGACTTTTATTTATAGTTGGAGCAAGAGGAGGACTCAAAGATGGATGACATTTTTGAGGTATGTTACATGTAAACATCTTATGAGTTGGGAAAGAGTTATCGCTGTGCTGCTAGGACACAGTGCCTGGTGTATCCCAGACGGGAGAGGGCAACAAGCCAAAGAGGCTTCCCAGAAAACGTTACAAGTGGACAGAGAATGTTAAGTATGTGAATCTGTTTTAAAGTCAAGGTAGTGAACATCACAGATGCGTTTGTACTGTCAGGAAGCTGCTGTGTGATGTGGTGAGGTTGAAGGTGACAAGTGAGGAGGTGGTCAACAGGATTAGGGTACCAAATGGTGAAGAGCTAATCACTGTACGTGATAATAACCCAACTGTGGATTCATAACTTGTTTTTGTTGTAGCAATTCTTAGAGGATAAAGTTAGGCCTTTATGGCCAAAGGGATGGATGCAGAAAGGGTACACATATGGACTGTCTTTGTACCCATCTTATCCTCCTCTTATCCTCCCATAAGTGTTCTGTACAAGATGTCAGAGTCTGCACATAAACACTTCACCAGTCCACAGTGAGTTACAGTATATCACTACTAGTCTTTTAGTTGTGAGACTCGTTTTTCACAGGTTAAAGAAAGGCATTCTTACTAGCTCTGTGAAGTCTGCTCCTCTATCTGCTCCTCTATCTGCCTCTTTCTCTACTCCCCTCACTCCATCACTCTCCACTCCACCACTCTCCACTCACCTGTCTTCATCACTCTCCACTCCCCTCACTCCATCACTCTCCACTCCCCTCACTCCATCACTCTCCACTCCCCTCACTCCAACACTCTCCACTCCCCTCACTCCATCACTCTCCACTTCCCTCACTCCATCACTCTCCACTCCCCTCACTCCATTACACACAACTCCCCTCCTTATATCACCATCACCTTCCACTTCCCTCATGTCACTCTCAGCTCCCCTTTCTACGGCTTACCCTATTCCCTCTCATGTCACACTGCCTGCTAACACATCTATCAAAAAAGCCTTGACCAAAATGGAAGATGGTGCTGTGACCACACCTACTTCTCGCCTCCTGTCTGCTGCTAAACATGTCAGTCCACTTGGACACCATAGCTTCTTATCAGGCCAGCCAGCTCAGGCTGCCTCTAAGCAAGGCTCACCTTTAGCCACTCCCCTTCCCCAAGGCACTACCCCAGCCAAGCCAGCCATATCTCAGCTAGGGTCCTCACATGGCAAGCCAGCCATATCTCAGCTAGGGTCCTCACATGGCAAGCCAGCCATACCTCAGCTAGGGTCCTCACATGGCAAGCCAGCCATACCTCAGCTAGGGTCCTCACATGGCAAGCCAGCCATATCTCAGCTAGGGTCTTCTCTATCACATGACAAGGTACATGATTCAGCAATTCAACAAAGTCCTGCAGCTTCAGTTGGGAATGGCCAGACAAGCACCCCAATCCCATCCAATGGGTTTGGAACCCAAACGCCTGTTCAGCAGACACTGAAGCGTTCAAACAAGACTACATCAGCTGTTGGCCCTGTTGCCATAGCAATGCTGGAACCATCATTGTTATCACAGCTTCAGCAGGTGGCAAGTATGGCTTCCCGACACCAGCATATCATACCTTCTGTAAACAGTGGTTGTGTGGCTTCTGTTACTACACAGGTTTCTGGGGGCGTACCTTTCTCTCTGAACTCAGTGCTTCAGTCTGGTAATATTATGTCATCTCATGCAACCAGACCAAGCCAAACCCCTGTTACCGTGGAGATGTCACTGGGCAACTCCAACCAGAGGCTGTTGACACTGTCACGTAACCCAGCTAGACAGATAACCAGTGCAGTCGGAAGGATGCCTGGAGGGGAACAGACCACATCCCTACTCACTGTTGCTCCCATGCCCCCTCACACCGATACTGATAGAAAAAATCAGGTAGTGAATGCTTTGTCCCCTGGGGGGTCATCTCTGTCCCCTGGGGGCCCCCCAGCTCCTGTGTCACAAATAATAAGCGAACATTCATATGGCGTTGGAAATACAGACAAGTAGATAGTGAAAGTTGGTATGAGCTTATAACATTTGTACGGTCATGTTAAATACATATGTACTTGTAGCTTGATGGGTGTGATATCTTTTATTTGGTTACATGCACACTAACACATACCAGAAGCAGATACCATCTCTACACCTACACACATACAAAGATTCTCAAACAGGTGATTCTGTTGGTAATTCAATACCAGGGTCATCATAAAGAGGTAAGGGACTACCAAGGTCATCATCATAACGTGTGGACTGGTTTCGACTTGAGTCTTCAATTCCATTTGTAGACTCAAACATGTTTAGTTTAGCAGGCTGGAGTATTTGAGGTGTGTATGTGGGAGGAGGACCCGCAGACTCATACATTGCGGTCCACCTAGGTGTCTCCTTATTCTCTGAAAACTGATGTGTGGGGCTGGGTGTGACCTTAGCTGGTACTGCACATCTCATAGCCAGATCTGAGTAGCCACGCCCATTCAGGAAGCACACAATGATGACAGTCATGTTGTCACAACCAACACCTCCCAGTCTGCAGTCTGGGGCCAGGCAGTGATCCAAGATGCACTCACAAATCTGAAAAAGTGAAATGTGTGCACACATGGGCATGATCTATGTAGTAACATGTCCACACACACACACACATACACACACACACATACACACACACACACAGTATATAGGCACGCATTACTTGAGCAGGTTTCATCTGCTCAGAGATTTTCTGACGCACAAATTCAACTACTTCTCTGTTAGACATCACATCCCAGATACCTGAGAAGAGGACATGATTAATAATACTAGCTTTTGAACAGCAAGTTTGACCGAATATACTGCATGTCCTCAATGATGGCCACACCCACATGCTTTATATACCCAGCAGTGGCCGAGAACAGATGTAATTCCATAACCCACGTATACGTTATTCTTACAAAGTAAGGTAAACTCCCTCCTCCCCATCCCTCTTCCTTTCCCTCCCCTCACCATCACAAGCTAGTACAATGAATTCATGATTTGAAGTGAGATCAAACTGCAAGACCTCAGGGTTAGCTAAAGGAACAGGGTAAATGTGGTAACAACATGGAATATGAATAGGAGGGAGTTACCAGTCACTATTTGGTCTTCTTGTGCTAAGTCTAATCTTTTCTTAAAGTTAAAGTCACCAAGTGCTCTTGAAAGAGCTAAGTTCCCTAAACGTAAGTTGCCATAACTCTACATTCTTAAATGTAACATGAAATGGTTATATCCTACCATTGACTCTATTTAACTCCACCCATCCTCCAGCATGGTAGATCCTGTGCTCTTCCTCTGAAGGTTAGAAGCAAATATGGATTCTGAAGATTACTAGACTATGACATACGTGGATTATTTGGCTTGTGATCTTTGGATAACTCTTGGACAACTCCGCCCACGGAGGCTACTGCTCTTGAGTCCCCTGCATTCCCCTACACAAAACACAGCTAAGGAATGTGGGCGTGGCCATTTTGAGCGTACACAGTATATCTTGTTGTCCTTCAAGAGCACAGCAACAGCAGTGGTCCCTCCCTGTTCATACTGGAAGTTTAGCTTCGGATCTACAGTGACACATTTAATTTAATGCCCCAACTGGATATGTGGTACATACCATCTTGGAGCTTTTTATCTAGGCGGAGGAAGCCACCTTTGATGGCGCACATGATGTTTCCTTCTCCTAATAGAATGATATTATCAAACTAACCCCCCCATGGTGCATGTTTTAGATGTCTGTTATTGCGCACGTACCGAAGTTCTCATCCTCAAGGATCGTGTCATGCAAGTGTTGGCTGCAGTATGCGGCAAAGTTGGCACCTAAAATAATTGGATGTTGAGTAAGAATGACTTTCAAAGCTGCCTCCGTTTACCTCCGTGTCCGTCAAATACCGCGAAGTAAGCAGAACTCTTGTCTCCGCACAGAGAAAGCTGTATACAGTGAGCATCCTCCATATCTGTTCACTGCTTGTCAAGGACAACATTCGCGCAGTTTGTGCGTCTAAAGATACTTAGTACTACTAGTACGATTGCGCTCTATTACTAGTAAGCTTCCCCATGAACTGCGGATACCGATTCTCCATCCTTGCATCGACGATGTAGCTGCCAGGAACTGATCATTCTCACAAGAGGATGTGCGCTTCTCTGTCCGCGGTTCCGATAAGTTTTGTCCCATAGCTTTCCAGACTCCGCCTCCTGTCCCTCCCACTCGAATGTAATGTATGTTTACACCAAAATTATCAAAGCAGTAAGAATTATTGAACCAGATTATGCACGCCGTGGAGCCTATAAATTTGTTGGTGGATCTAAAAAATGTACGTATTCTAAGATACTGATTTGGCCTGGCATACTGTGAAACTGACTAGAACCAGTTATGGATTGCTTCATCAAGACTGGAATGTTTAATAAAATGAATAATGACAGGCTAAGTCTATTGCCTGTTCATATAGAGCAGCCGCAACAGTGCACCTGTTTGAGGGTTGGGGTAGCTTTGTGCATGGTTGTTTGTATATATGTGTGCTGTATTAATGTTATACAACCAAGGAACATAGGGTTATCACCTTCATGTTTTAAATGTGGCTGTTGGGAGCTTACTGCATGAGTAAAAAACCACAGTAGAGCAGAGATTTCATAATAACTCCTAACAGGAGCATTTAATGCATTGCCTTTTGGGGGCTCAAAATTTTTGACCATCACAATGGTAGTGTTAGCTCACTACTCTGCAACAACAGTCGAGGAGGCTATCATGAAATCAATATGCCACTCTGCATAGCCTATGCAGAGTGGCAGTAACAAAGTGCCATATTGATTTCATATTGATTTCATATTGATTTAAATACCAGATGCCCATCAATGGTGACAATTATCCCAGATAATTGTCGCCATTGATGGGCATCTGGTGTTCTCAGAGCATCTAAAGCAATGCCCTGTGAAGTAGAACATTGCATCAACACCAGGTTTAAGAAGCTTGTAGAACTCTTGCAAAATCCAGGAGAGAAATGATCTTGAATTCAAGCTCAGGTAGAGCCTTCTTAAATGTCTTACATTGGTGGCATATTTTCCATTTCCAATAAGAAGAGCTACCTTCTCCTGAGCTGTCAAATGGCTCTGCTCTATGTGGTAAACCCACCCCCCAACTGGGTCAACACAAAGCTCCAACACTCATTTCTGTATAAGGTGTGATTCAAAAACGTACCCATCTGCAAACCGTCCCCTCACCAAAACATCCTTTATCAGTCTTACATGTATATGAATGACAATGCAATACTATTTCCCATCCACAGTTATCACAAACCACAACCAGCTTGTTTTGCCAAAGTTCTACATATGGGTAAACCAAACTTTCTGTCAGTTTTCGCAAATGCTATAATCAGAAATGGAGTCATTTCCATCACGATCGACTATATGGACGTTGATCAAGGCAAGCAGCTAATTATCTTTTACCGCCTGCAAACGTTAAAGGCGACTTCTCCCTCTCTGCGCGACGTGGGATTTCAAATGCCACAAATAACTGGTCAAATGACCCCTCCTCGACCCAGTCCCGTTACATGTTAAGATGACTTTTATAACCTACGGTTTCGTTCCTGCTATTCAAAACGTTCAAAACGAACGTGCGTTAGCCTTCGTAGGTAGTACACTTATAACTACAACTCTTATAGCGGCACAATATCAGGGGTAGTTTGGTATTCTATTTAAAGCGCATGTACTTGTTCAGTTCGAATGAATGGCATGGCACAGTCAGGCTATGTATGATGCCGCGTACCTACCGCGAAACCAAACGGTGTGTTCTATCAAGGTCGTCACAAGTTTTGAGCTGCAAGACATGATGCCGATAGGAGGGACGTTGTAGTATAGGGTTAAATTCTTTTTCCGCGGTCGAGCCCCGTGTATTATAATTATATTGGTATACTAGCGTGTCCCCGTGAAAAATCACGGGTTATTCGTCTCGCTATTCATTTGCCAGATGAACAGTTGGTCTACCTCCTAGCTCCTCTTTTTTTTACCGGCTGTTTTACCAAATGTTGCATATATAATCTGTCACCTGTTCTAACATACGGTTACTACGCAACCTCTATAACATGCCCGCGCAATTTCAGATAGTAACTACATGTTCTCGGCCTGTACGATGAGACTTGAGAGTGAACCACAATAGCGTTGCATTTATTATTTCGGCACTTACGCAGTTCCCCCCCCCCTCCCCCACTTAGAATTCAAGAAAAAAAAATAGATATTTTAAATGTGCAGTGGAAACCAGCTGTCATTGCGACCGCCTTTTGTGTGGGAGGTGGTCGTTCCTATTGGTAGCTAGGTACGCGTACATACCTAGCAACCAATAGGCACTAGGCCGAGTATATAAATGAGTTACGATGGAAATTATAGTATTAGATGGATGGTTGGGGGTGGGGTCGCACTTATGGAACAATATTACGTCATCAAAACCAATTTGTAACCCATTATTAGTTTTATTAATATGAACTCGCTGGTTGCTTATGCCGACTCCGATAGCGAATCAGAACACATAGCCGAAATTACAGACATACAAACCGAAAAAAGTGCGAAAAAACAGAAAGCAATCCCGGTGTTGTCGCCTGCCAAGGACTGCACAACAAAACAACGGGTCAGGATCAGTGTACCTAAACTGGACAAAGACACATCGGTACGTTTTTTTTGTTTGTGTTTTGTAATCACGTGTTCTTGCATCGCTTGTTAAAGGATGAATCTGATGAAGATGTGCCTTCAACAAAACGGCCGAAGCAAGTAAGTAGATGTGCCGTTCCGTTCAGGAAATGACGCCAACAGGAACCGTACTTTTTAGTAGTGAGGGTAGGTTTAAAAGGATGCTGCATCAATTTTAGGGTTGTGGTGTTGGCCTGACAGCGATTCTGCCGCAACCTAAAGGGGCTAGAAAGGAACCAGAGAAAACAGTGAAGCTGACTATACAGAACATGGTGCCATATTCCTTGATGAAGAGGAAGCAGGAAGCTAAGAAGCCAGGACTAGTAACACAGGCTGGTAGGGAGCGTGAGAGTGACCAGGAGAGTGATGAGGAGCCTGCTACCTTTTTCTCTAACTTGGACAGCAGCATCCCAGTATGTGGAAGTGCTGAACCTGTATACACAGAGCATACATCAAGCACAATTCTGTTACCAAGGATGTTTTGTGAGGCAACTAAATCTGTACCTCTTATTGAGCCAAAGGGAACTCATATGACCACCACTTCTGGAGCAAATAGTATGGACATAGCACCCGTTTGTGAACAAGAGTCCATGTATGGGTACCAGAACATCACTCATTCTTCAGATGTGCTGCCTGATCAGAAACAATCCGAGCAACCAATGGATGAAGAGGCTGTGAGTTAAATGTTTTGTAGAATAATTTCATTTTAAAATGCCCACCATACAGTTCAGACGACTTGCTGGAGGTCGTAATTTAAAATTCAAATCTGAAAGCTTGGACCAGATAGTTGAGCTTGACGAATCCCAGGTGCAAGGAAGAATAAAAGACTATCAAAAGTACATGACAGAAGAGCAGCCCACCATTGTGAGTTTGTGAGCAGGATATTGGCAATGTCCCTTGAAGTGTCCCTACACAATACAATAGCCCAAGGGTCCTGCTCCCAGCTCTATGCAGAAAAAGAAGCACCAACTTCACTACCTTATTCACCAGGTAAGGTGTTCTTAGATGGTTGCCTATGTGTGTGTTTATAGCTATCTCCACCAACAGGCCCAGGCACGAGAGGTTGAGCTAAGAAATCACTGGGCACAGGCAGCACAGAACAAAAGACAATCTGGAATGAAATATGGATTCTTCTGATGTGTTACCGTTATGTGTAGACAAATGTACATTTGGTTGTGTAATAATAAAGAGGGGATTTGTCAGAATTGATGCACTACAAACTGTGAGCTTGCATAACCCCTAAACCTAACCATAACCCTAAACCTATGTTGCTTGATGATGCATCCTCAGACACTAACCATCTCTGCACATGCTTGGCTAAACCTTAGCCAAGCATGTGCTTGGGGTGCAGAGATGGCTTGTAGTCTAACCTCCTCTACTGTGAATGCTGCTAGTCAAACTTTCTCACACGATGTATGGGTCGGAACCGTTATTCAGCAGCTAGTTGCTCGGTTTGTGCATCACCTGTTTGAACCGTAGAGGTAAGGGCAGGACAGCAAAAAGTACTACTTTCTTTTAGAGCTTAGTTATGTTACAGCTCTCTCCTGCTTGTTAAACCCGTACTGATGCTTGAATGCCTGAGGTGGCATCAACTATAGAAAGAGGGATGGTCACTGCTATCTTCCATATGTACATTGGTTTTCTTATTTTAGAAGCCTCATCAACACCTTGACGTTAAGATAGTCAAACTATCCTATAGAAATGTATAGGTGGGAACCTACTTTTGAAATACTTGTTTAACCCATACTGAAACACGTATTCATTAGATGGTATCAAATAGAGAAAGAGCGATGATCACTGCTATCATCCATGTGTGCAGTGGTTTACTAGAATAAGAAGCTCCATGATGTTAAGATAGTCAAACTTTACCATACAGATGTCCATACAAATGTATGGGTGAGAACCTACTTTTGAATTGCTTGCTACACCCACACTGAAGCTAACATGCCTGAGGTGACATCCATTAAAAAGAATTAGAAGCCTCATCAACACCTTGATGTTAAGATAGTTAAGTTTAACAATAGAGATGTCCATAGAACTGTAATGTTGGAAACTACTTTTGAATTGCTTGATAAACCCTCATGCATACGTGCTTCAGTATGAGTTTAACAAGCATTTCATAAGTAGGTTCCCACCCATTCGTTTCTCAACGGTAAAGTCTGAATATCTTAACGTCATAGTGTTGATGAGGCTTCTAATACTAGAAAACCACTGCACACTTGGATGATAGGATTGACCAACCTTCTCTATCTGCTTGAAGTCACCTCAGGCATATAAGCTTCAGTGTGGGTTTAACAAGCAATTCAAAAGTAGGTTCCCACCCATACATTTCAACGACATCTCTATGGTAAAGTTTGACTATCTTAACGTCAAGGTGTTGACGAGACTTCTAAAACAAAAAAACCTATGCACACTTGGAAGACAGCAGGGACCATCCCTCTTTGTATAATTGATGTCACCTCAGGCATATAAGCTTCAGTGTAAGTTTAACAAGCAATTCAAAAGTAGGTTCCTACCCATACATTTCTATAAACATCTCTATGGTAAAGTTTGACTATATAAACGTCTAGGTATTGATGAGGCTTGTAATTCAAGTAAACCAATGCACACATGGAAGATAGCAGTAACCACTCCTCTATCTCTTTTTAATACCACCTAGAGCATTCCTGCTTTGGTATGGGTTTACCAACCGATTCAAAAGTAGGTTCCCACCCATACATTTCTATGGGAAATTTGTGACTATCTTAGCATCGAGGTGTTGATGAGACATGCAATATGAGCTAACCACTGCACACATGGAAGATAGCAGTAACCACTCCTCTATCTCTTTTTAATGCCACCCCGATCATACCTGCTTTGCTATGGGTTTACCAAGCGATTCAAAAGTAGGTTCCCACCCATACATTTCTATGGGAAATTTTTGACTATCTTAGCATCGAGGTGTTGATGAGTCATGCAATATGAGCTAACCACTGCACACATGGAAGATAGCAGTAACCATTCCTCTATCTATTTTAAATGCCACCCCGAGCATACCTGCTTTGGTATGGGTTTACCAAGCGATTCAAAAGTAGGTTCCCACCCATACATTTCTATGGGAAATTTTTGACTATCTTAGCATCGAGGTGTTGATGAGTCATGCAATATGAGCTAACCACTGCACACATGGAAGATAGCAGTAACCATTCCTCTATCTATTTTAAATGCCACCCCGAGCATACCTGCTTTGGTATGGGTTAACCAAGCGATTCAAAAGTAGGTTCCCACCCATACATTTCTATGGGAAATTTTTGACTATCTTAGCATCGAGGTGTTGATGAGACATGCAATATGAGCTAACCACTGCACACATGGAAGATAGCAGTAACCATTCCTCTATCTATTTTAAATGCCACCCCGAGCATACCTGCTTTGGTATGGGTTTACCAAGCGATTCAAAAGTAGGTTCCCACCCATACATTCCTATGGGAAACCACCCATACATCTCTATGGGAAAAACTGTCTATCTTAGAACCGAGGTGTTGATGAGACATGCAATATGAGTAAACCACTGCACACATGGAAGATAGCAGTAACCATTCCTCTATCTGTTTTAAATGCCACCCCGAGCATACCTGCTTTGGTATGGGTTTACCAAGCGATTCAAAAGTAGGTTCCCACCCATACATTCCTATGGGAAACCACCCATACATCTCTATGGGAAAAACTGTCTATCTTAGAACCGAGGTGTTGATGAGACATGCAATATGAGCTAACCACTGCACACATGGAAGATAGCAGTAACCATTCCTCTATCTATTTTAAATGCCACCCCGAGCATACCTGCTTTGGTATGGGTTTACCAAGCGATTCAAAAGTAGGTTCCCACCCATACATTCCTATGGGAAACCACCCATACATCTCTATGGGAAAAACTGTCTATCTTAGAACCGAGGTGTTGATGAGACATGCAATATGAGCTAACCACTGCACACATGGAAGATAGCAGTAACCATTCCTCTATCTATTTTAAATGCCACCCCGAGCATACCTGCTTTGGTATGGGTTTACCAAGCGATTCAAAAGTAGGTTCCCACCCGTACATTCCTATGGGAAACCACACATACATCTCTATGGGAAAAACTGTCTATCTTAGAACCGAGGTGTTGATGAGACATGCAATATGAGTAAACCACTGCACACATGGAAGATAGCAGTCACCATTCCTCTATCTGTTTTAAATGCCACCCCGAGCATACCTGCTTTGGTATGGGTTTACCAAGCGATTCAAAAGTAGGTTCCCACCCATACATTCCTATGGGAAACCACCCATACATCTCTATGGGAAAAATTGTCTATCTTAGCATCGAGGTGTTGATGAGACATGCAATATGAGCAAACCACTGCCCACATGGAAGATAGCAGTAACCATTCCTCTATCTCATTTTAATGCCACCCTGATCATACCTGCTTTGGTATGGGTTTACCAAGCGATTCAAAAGTAGGTTCCCACCCATACATTTCTATGGGAAATTTTTGACTATCTTAGCATCGAGGTGTTGATGAGACATGCAATATGAGCTAACCACTGCACACATGGAAGATAGCAGTAACCATTCCTCTATCTATTTTCAATGCCACCCCGAGCATACCTTCTTTGGTATGGGTTTACCAAGCGATTCAAAAGTAGGTTCCCACCCATACATTTCTATGGGAAATTTTTGACTATCTTAGCATCAAGGTGTTGATGAGACATGCAATATGAGCTAACCACTGCACACATGGAAGATAGCAGTAACCATTCTTCTATCTATTTTAAATGCCACCCCGAGCATACCTGCTTTGGTATGGGTTTACCAAGCGATTCAAAAGTAGGTTCCCACCCATACATTCCTATGGGAAACCACCCATACATCTCTACGGGAAAAACTGTCTATCTTAGAACCGAGGTGTTGATGAGACATGCAATATGAGCTAACCACTGCACACATGGTAGATAGCAGTAACCATTCCTCTATCTATTTTAAATGCCACCCCGAGCATACCTGCTTTGGTATGGGTTTACCAAGCGATTCAAAAGTAGGTTCCCACCCATACATTTCTATGGGAAATTTTTGACTATCTTAGCATCGAGGTGTTGATGAGACATGCAATATGAGCTAACCACTGCACACATGGAAGATAGCAGTAACCATTCCTCTATCTATTTTAAATGCCACCCCGAGCATACCTGCTTTGGTATGGGTTTACCAAGCGATTCAAAAGTAGGTTCCCACCCATACATTCCTATGGGAAACCACCCATACATCTCTATGGGAAAAACTGTCTATCTTAGAACCGAGGTGTTGATGAGACATGCAATATGAGCTAACCACTGCACACATGGAAGATAGCAGTAACCATTCCTCTATCTATTTTAAATGCCACCCCGAGCATACCTGCTTTGGTATGGGTTTTCCAAGCGATTCAAAAGTAGGTTCCCACCCATACATTCCTATGGGAAACCACCCATACATCTCTATGGGAAAAATTGTCTATCTTAGCATCGAGGTGTTGATGAGACATGCAATATGAGCAAACCACTGCCCACATGGAAGATAGCAGTAACCATTCCTCTATCTCATTTTAATGCCACCCTGAGCATACCTGCTTTGGTATGGGTTTACCAAGCGATTCAAAAGTAGGTTCCCACCCATACATTCCTATGGGAAACCACCCATACATCTCTATGGGAAAAATTGTCTATCTTAGCATCGAGGTGTTGATGAGACATGCAATATGAGCAAACCACTGCCCACATGGAAGATAGCAGTAACCATTCCTCTATCTCATTTTAATGCCACCCCGATCATACCTGCTTTGGTATGGGTTTACCAAGCGATTCAAAAGTAGGTTCCCACCCATACATTTCTATGGGAAATTTTTGACTATCTTAGCATCGAGGTGTTGATGAGACATGCAATATGAGCTAACCACTGCACACATGGAAGATAGCAGTAACCATTCCTCTATCTATTTTAAATGCCACCCCGAGCATACCTTCTTTGGTATGGGTTTACCAAGCGATTCAAAAGTAGGTTCCCACCCATACATTCCTATGGGAAACCACCCATACATCTCTATGGGAAAAATTGTCTATCTTAGCATCCAGGTGTTGATGAGACATGCAATATGAGCAAACCACTGCCCACATGGAAGATAGCAGTAACCATTCCTCTATCTCATTTTAATGCCACCCCGATCATACCTGCTTTGGTATGGGTTTACCAAGCGATTCAAAAGTAGGTTCCCACCCATACATTTCTATGGGAAATTTTTGACTATCTTAGCATCGAGGTGTTGATGAGACATGCAATATGAGCTAACCACTGCACACATGGAAGATAGCAGTAACCATTCCTCTATCTGTTTTAAATGCCACCCCGAGCATACCTTCTTTGGTATGGGTTTACCAAGCGATTCAAAAGTAGGTTCCCACCCATACATTTCTATGGGAAATTTTTGACTATCTTAGCATCGAGGTGTTGATGAGACATGCAATATGAGCTAACCACTGCACACATGGAAGATAGCAGTAACCATTCCTCTATCTATTTTAAATGCCACCCCGAGCATACCTGCTTTGGTATGGGTTTACCAAGCGATTCAAAAGTAGGTTCCCACCCATACATTCCTATGGGAAACCACCCATACATCTCTATGGGAAAAACTGTCTATCTTAGAACCGAGGTGTTGATGAGACATGCAATATGAGCTAACCACTGCACACATGGAAGATAGCAGTAACCATTCCTCTATCTATTTTAAATGCCACCCCGAGCATACCTGCTTTGGTATGGGTTTACCAAGCGATTCAAAAGTAGGTTCCCACCCATACATTCCTATGGGAAACCACCCATACATCTCTATGGGAAAAATTGTCTATCTTAGCATCGAGGTGTTGATGAGACATGCAATATGAGCAAACCACTGCCCACATGGAAGATAGCAGTAACCATTCCTCTATCTCATTTTAATGCCACCTTGATCATACCTGCTTTGGTATGGGTTTACCAAGCGATTCAAAAGTAGGTTCCCACCCATACATTTCTATGGGAAATTTTTGACTATCTTAGCATCGAGGTGTTGATGAGACATGCAATATGAGCTAACCACTGCACACATGGAAGATAGCAGTAACCATTCCTCTATCTATTTTAAATGCCACCCCGAGCATACCTTCTTTGGTATGGGTTTACCAAGCGATTCAAAAGTAGGTTCCCACCCATACATTTCTATGGGAAATTTTTGACTATCTTAGCATCGAGGTGTTGATGAGACATGCAATATGAGCTAACCACTGCACACATGGAAGATAGCAGTAACCATTCCTCTATCTATTTTAAATGCCACCCCGAGCATACCTGCTTTGGTATGGGTTTACCAAGCGATTCAAAAGTAGGTTCCCACCCATACATTCCTATGGGAAACCACCCATACATCTCTATGGGAAAAACTGTCTATCTTAGAACCGAGGTGTTGATGAGACATGCAATATGAGCTAACCACTGCACACATGGAAGATAGCAGTAACCATTCCTCTATCTATTTTAAATGCCACCCCGAGCATACCTGCTTTAGTATGGGTTTACCAAGCGATTCAAAAGTAGGTTCCCACCCATACATTCCTATGGGAAACCACCCATACATCTCTATGGGAAATATTGTCTATCTTAGCATCGAGGTGTTGATGAGACATGCAATATGAGCAAACCACTGCCCACATGGAAGATAGCAGTAACCATTCCTCTATCTCATTTTAATGCCACCCTGATCATACCTGCTTTGGTATGGATTTACCAAGCGATTCAAAAGTAGGTTCCCATTCATACATTTCTATGGGAAATTTTTGACTATCTTAGCATCGAGGTGTTGATGAGACATGCAGTATGAGCTAACCACTGCACACATGGAAGATAGCAGTAACCATTCCTCTATCTATTTTAAATGCCACCCCGAGCATACCTGCTTTGGTATGGGTTTACCAAGCGATTCAAAAGTAGGTTCCCACCCATACATTCCTATGGGAAACCACACATACATCTCTATGGGAAAAACTGTCTATCTTAGAACCGAGGTGTTGATGAGACATGCAATATGAGTAAACCACTGCACACATGGAAGATAGCAGTAACCATTCCTCTATCTGTTTTAAATGCCACCCCGAGCATACCTGCTTTGGTATGGGTGTACCAAGCGATTCAAAAGTAGGTTCCCACCCATACATTCCTATGGGAAACCACCCATACATCTCTATGGGAAAAATTGTCTATCTTAGCATCGAGGTGTTGATGAGACATGCAATATGAGCAAACCACTGCCCACATGGAAGATAGCAGTAACCATTCCTCTATCTCATTTTAATGCCACCCTGATCATACCTGCTTTGGTATGGGTTTACCAAGCGATTCAAAAGTAGGTTCCCACCCATACATTTCTATGGGAAATTTTTGACTATCTTAGCATCGAGGTGTTGATGAGACATGCAATATGAGCTAACCACTGCACACATGGAAGATAGCAGTAACCATTCCTCTATCTATTTTAAATGCCACCCCGAGCATACCTGCTTTGGTATGGGTTTACCAAGCGATTCAAAAGTAGGTTCCCACCCATACATTCCTATGGGAAACCACCCATACATCTCTATGGGAAAAACTGTCTATCTTAGAACCGAGGTGTTGATGAGACATGCAATATGAGCTAACCACTGCACACATGGAAGATAGCAGTAACCATTCCTCTATCTATTTTAAATGCCACCCCGAGCATACCTGCTTTGGTATGGGTTTACCAAGCGATTCAAAAGTAGGTTCCCACCCATACATTCCTATGGGAAACCACCCATACATCTCTATGGGAAAAATTGTCTATCTTAGCATCGAGGTGTTGATGAGACATGCAATATGAGCAAACCACTGCCCACATGGAAGATAGCAGTAACCATTCCTCTATCTCATTTTAATGCCACCTTGATCATACCTGCTTTGGTATGGGTTTACCAAGCGATTCAAAAGTAGGTTCCCACCCATACATTTCTATGGGAAATTTTTGACTATCTTAGCATCGAGGTGTTGATGAGACATGCAATATGAGCTAACCACTGCACACATGGAAGATAGCAGTAACCATTCCTCTATCTATTTTAAATGCCACCCCGAGCATACCTTCTTTGGTATGGGTTTACCAAGCGATTCAAAAGTAGGTTCCCACCCATACATTTCTATGGGAAATTTTTGACTATCTTAGCATCGAGGTGTTGATGAGACATGCAATATGAGCTAACCACTGCACACATGGAAGATAGCAGTAACCATTCCTCTATCTATTTTAAATGCCACCCCGAGCATACCTGCCTTGGTATGGGTTTACCAAGCGATTCAAAAGTAGGTTCCCACCCATACATTCCTATGGGAAACCACCCATACATCTCTATGGGAAAAACTGTCTATCTTAGAACCGAGGTGTTGATGAGACATGCAATATGAGCTAACCACTGCACACATGGAAGATAGCAGTAACCATTCCTCTATCTATTTTAAATGCCACCCCGAGCATACCTGCTTTAGTATGGGTTTACCAAGCGATTCAAAAGTAGGTTCCCACCCATACATTCCTATGGGAAACCACCCATACATCTCTATGGGAAATATTGTCTATCTTAGCATCGAGGTGTTGATGAGACATGCAATATGAGCAAACCACTGCCCACATGGAAGATAGCAGTAACCATTCCTCTATCTCATTTTAATGCCACCCTGATCATACCTGCTTTGGTATGGATTTACCAAGCGATTCAAAAGTAGGTTCCCATTCATACATTTCTATGGGAAATTTTTGACTATCTTAGCATCGAGGTGTTGATGAGACATGCAGTATGAGCTAACCACTGCACACATGGAAGATAGCAGTAACCATTCCTCTATCTATTTTAAATGCCACCCCGAGCATACCTGCTTTGGTATGGGTTTACCAAGCGATTCAAAAGTAGGTTCCCACCCATACATTCCTATGGGAAACCACACATACATCTCTATGGGAAAAACTGTCTATCTTAGAACCGAGGTGTTGATGAGACATGCAATATGAGTAAACCACTGCACACATGGAAGATAGCAGTAACCATTCCTCTATCTGTTTTAAATGCCACCCCGAGCATACCTGCTTTGGTATGGGTGTACCAAGCGATTCAAAAGTAGGTTCCCACCCATACATTCCTATGGGAAACCACCCATACATCTCTATGGGAAAAATTGTCTATCTTAGCATCGAGGTGTTGATGAGACATGCAATATGAGCAAACCACTGCCCACATGGAAGATAGCAGTAACCATTCCTCTATCTCATTTTAATGCCACCCTGATCATACCTGCTTTGGTATGGGTTTACCAAGCGATTCAAAAGTAGGTTCCCACCCATACATTTCTATGGGAAATTTTTGACTATCTTAGCATCGAGGTGTTGATGAGACATGCAATATGAGCTAACCACTGCACACATGGAAGATAGCAGTAACCATTCCTCTATCTATTTTAAATGCCACCCCGAGCATACCTTCTTTGGTATGGGTTTACCAAGCGATTCAAAAGTAGGTTCCCACCCATACATTTCTATGGGAAATTTTTGACTATCTTAGCATCAAGGTGTTGATGAGACATGCAATATGAGCTAACTACTGCACACATGGAAGATAGCAGTAACCATTCTTCTATCTATTTTAAATGCCACCCCGAGCATACCTGCTTTGGTATGGGTTTACCAAGCGATTCAAAAGTAGGTTCCCACCCATACATTCCTATGGGAAACCACCCATACATCTCTATGGGAAAAACTGTCTATCTTAGAACCGAGGTGTTGATGAGACATGCAATATGAGCTAACCACTGCACACATGGTAGATAGCAGTAACCATTCCTCTATCTATTTTAAATGCCACCCCGAGCATACCTGCTTTGGTATGGGTTTACCAAGCGATTCAAAAGTAGGTTCCCACCCATACATTCCTATGGGAAACCACCCAAACATCTCTATGGGAAAAACTGTCTATCTTAGAACCGAGGTGTTGATGAGACATGCAATATGAGTAAACCACTGCACACATGGAAGATAGCAGTAACCATTCCTCTATCTGTTTTAAATGCCACCCCGAGCATACCTGCTTTGGTATGGGTTTACCAAGCGATTCAAAAGTAGGTTCCCACCCATACATTCCTATGGGAAACCACCCATACATCTCTATGGGAAAAATTGTCTATCTTAGCATCGAGGTGTTGATGAGACATGCAATATGAGCAAACCACTGCCCACATGGAAGATAGCAGTAACCATTCCTCTATCTCATTTTAATGCCACCCTGATCATACCTGCTTTGGTATGGGTTTACCAAGCGATTCAAAAGTAGGTTCCTACCCATACATTTCTATGGGAAATTTTTGACTATTTTAGCATCGAGGTGTTGATGAGACATGCAATATGAGCTAACCACTGCACACATGGAAGATAGCAGTAACCATTCCTCTATCTATTTTAAATGCCACCCCGAGCATACCTTCTTTGGTATGGGTTTACCAAGCGATTCAAAAGTAGGTTCCCACCCATACATTTCTATGGGAAATTTTTGACTATCTTAGCATCAAGGTGTTGATGAGACATGCAATATGAGCTAACCACTGCACACATGGAAGATAGCAGTAACCATTCTTCTATCTATTTTAAATGCCACCCCGAGCATACCTGCTTTGGTATGGGTTTACCAAGCGATTCAAAAGTAGGTTCCCACCCATACATTCCTATGGGAAACCACCCATACATCTCTATGGGAAAAACTGTCTATCTTAGAACCGAGGTGTTGATGTGACATGCAATATGAGCTAACCACTGCACACATGGAAGATAGCAGTAACCATTCCTCTATCTATTTTAAATGCCACCCCGAGCATACCTGCTTTGGTATGGGTTTACCAAGCGATTCAAAAGTAGGTTCCCACCCATACATTTCTATGGGAAATTTTTGACTATCTTAGCATCAAGGTGTTGAAGAGACATGCAATATGAGCTAACCACTGCACACATGGAAGATAGCAGTAACCATTCCTCTATCTATTTTAAATGCCACCCTGAGCATACCTGCTTTGGTATGGGTTTACCAAGCGATTCAAATGTAGGTTCCCACCCATACATTCCTATGGGAAACCACCCATACATCTCTATGGGAAAAAATGTCTATCTTAGAACCGAGGTGTTGATGAGACATGCAATATGAGTAAACCACTGCACACATGGAAGATAGCAGTAATCATTCCTCTATCTGTTTTAAATGCCACCCCGAGCATACCTGCTTTGGTATGGGTTTACCAAGCGATTCAAAAGTAGGTTCCCACCCATACATTCCTATGGGAAACCACCCATACATCTCTATGGGAAGAACTGTCTATCTTAGCATGGAGGTGTTGATGAGACATGCAATATGAGCAAACCACTGCCCACATGGAAGATAGCAGTAACCATTCCTCTATCTCATTTTAATGCCACCCTGATCATACCTGCTTTGGTATGGGTTTACCAAGCGATTCAAAAGTAGGTTCCCACCCATACATTTCTATGGGAAATTTTTGACTATCTTAGCATCGAGGTGTTGATGAGACATGCAATATGAGCTAACCACTGCACACATGGAAGATCAAAAGTAGGTTCCCACCCATACATTTCTATGGGAAATTTTTGACTATCTTAGCATCGAGGTGTTGATGAGACATGCAATATGAGCTAACCACTGCACACATGGAAGATAGCAGTAACCATTCCTCTATCTATTTTAAATGCCACCCCGAGCATACCTGCTTTGGTATGGGTTTACCAAGCGATTCAAACGTAGGTTCCCACCCATACATTTCTATGGGAAATTTTTTGACTATCTTAGCATCAAGGTGTTGAAGAGACATGCAATACGAGCTAACCACTGCACACATGGAAGATAGCAGTAACCATTCCTCTATCTGTTTTAAATGCCACCCCGAGCGTACCTGCTCTGCTATGGGTTTACCAAGCGATTCAAAAGTAGGTTCCCACCCATACATTTCTATGGGAAATTTTTGACTATCTTAGCATCAAGGTGTTGAAGAGACATGCAATATGAGTAAACCACTGCACACATGGAAGATAGCAGTAACCATTCCTCTATCTGTTTTAAATGCCACCCCGAGCATACCTGCTTTGGTATGGGTTTACCAAGCGATTCAAAAGTAGGTTCCCACCCATACATTTCTATGGGAAATATTTGACTATCTTAGCATCGAGGTGTTGATGAGTCATGCAATATGAGCTAACCACTGCACATATGGAAGATAGCAGTAACCATTCCTCTATCTATTTTAAATGCCACCCCGAGCATACCTGCTTTGGTATGGGTTAACCAAGCGATTCAAAAGTAGGTTCCCACCCATACATTTCTATGGGAAATTTTTGACTATCTTAGCATCGAGGTGTTGATGAGACATGCAATATGAGCTAACCACTGCACACATGGAAGATAGTAGTAACCATTCCTCTATCTATTTTAAATGCCACCCCGAGCATACCTGCTTTGGTATGGGTTTACCAAGCGATTCAAAAGTAGGTTCCCACCCATACATTTCTATGGGAAATTTTTGACTATCTTAGCATCGAGGTGTTGAAGAGACATGCAATATGAGCTAACCACTGCACACATGGAAGATAGCAGTAACCATTCCTCTATCTGTTTTAAATGCCACCCCGAGCATACCTGCTTTGTAATGGGTTTACCAAGCGATTCAAAAGTAGGTTCCCACCCATACATTCCTATGGGAAACCACCCATACATCTCTATGGGAAAAATTGTCTATCTTAGCATCGAGGTGCTGATGAGACATGCAATATGAGCAAACCACTGCCCACATGGAAGATAGCAGTAACCATTCCTCTATCTCATTTTAATGCCACCCTGATCATACCTGCTTTGGTATGGGTTTACCAAGCGATTCAAAAGTAGGTTCCCACCCATACATTTCTATGGGAAATTTTTGACTATCTTAGCATCGAGGTGTTGATGAGACATGCAATATGAGCTAACCACTGCACACATGGAAGATAGCAGTAACCATTCCTCTATCTACAAGTGATAAAAACATTCTCTATGCGAGAAGGTTGGTGGTATATAGGAATCAAAGGCGGTGGTGGTGTAAAAAGCAAGGGAACAAGGATTGTGATTGAAAAGGAAAAAAGAGATAGACCTATATTAGCAGCATGTCGTCATGTTTAACTGTGTGTGCTAATATAGGTCTATTTCATTTTTCCTTTTCAATCACAATCCTTGTTCCCTTGCTTTTTACACCACCACCGCCTTTGATTCCTATATACCACCAACCTTCTCGCATAGAGAATGTTTTTATCACTTGTTTCCTACATTTTTTGGTAGATTTAGTATTGTATTTAGTTCTTGAAAAGTAACCATGTAGCAAGAATGTCAAATGACAGTTTTATTTTAGAATCTCGTGGCCATGCAATTTTTGAGGTGTGGGTGTACCATTAAAACACACAGTATTACTATTTAAACAATAAGTACAAGTATTTCATTTATAACCCAGGAGCATGTCATCTTGTATAGGATATACTGCTGTATATTCTGGACCAGGATATACTTCTGTATATCCAGGATATATAGCAGGTAGAGCAGGTGGAGCTAATCCTGCAGCTGGAAATGGAACCACTCCTGGACCTGGACCTGAAACAGGTGATTTAAACAACCATTAGTTAAAACAAATCCTCCACTGGCAAGTGAAGCCATATAATACATCAGACAAAGATTACATGTACCCACTGATCTCACGCTATTATCAGATAAACCACAATACGTTGTCATCAGCAACTTTGATACTATTAGATATAAATTATGCACCACAATACACATTAACATTATTACGAAATTGTTGTCAGCGAACAGCGTGCACATATTTCAAACAACAGCACGGAGAGAGATGCAATATCTTCCGCTGTAACTGTTGCATAAAATATTTTAGCGATACACTATACATGCTATAATTTATGTCCAGATCCAACATTCATGGTGTAACGCACCTTCGGGGTGGTCGCTTTGATGGTCCTTTCAGTAGCGCGCTTGACACCTTGTCGTGTCTTGTATTGCACTCGTTTGGCATATCTGTAGGTGTACGAGTGGCTAGTTGTTGCCGGGTTTTTTTTCTGTAAGGGCGGTGGTGTGGGGGAGACACATTCTAATTGGAGCCTCTTGCTTCACATTATCTGCTGTAGACTGTATACCGTAGTATCTGATCGCGTATGTAGTTCCACCGACAGAATTCGAAAGTTATGCTATATAAGAAGCTATAGTATAGAAATCAATTCGGTCAAAACAATTATATGCGATAGTGTCGGGTACTTACGTGTATGGTAGTTTTGGCTTTCATTTCAAGCTGCGTAACGAATGATAAGAGTTGAGAGTAACGCACAGGCGTCATGCAGAAAATGATACCTTGAATATTCGTCAGGAGCCTTCCTATAACGTTATCGCTGCTCCATTCCGTTTCTCAACCATTTGGCATTATGGTTGGACATTTATACATGGAGCCGTAGGGACCCGAAAAGGCTCTTGGATTCAGTGCGTATACCTCTTCCACAGCGTGCGGGAATATTAAGAATTTGAATCACGCCCACGACACGTGGCTATTATTGCATTTAAAAATAGCTAGCTGATGTAATTGGGTATTTTTAACCGAATACCAAATGAGGTACTATTCGCTTTAGTTAATTGCCCGAACAGTTAGGCGTCTAACAGACCCCCGAAGATAACCTGCGGACGCATCCTGAAGCGATTGGTACACTTGGCGTGCTTTACAAACGTTCCTGTCGTGAGTTATACTCTCCGGAAGGAAGAAGAAGAAGAAGAAGCCGACGGAGGAGAAATTTTAGGTGGGACTGGGTACGGACGATGGGGACGAGTATTTTTGTTCTCTAAAAGTACACCGTCTTGTGACACAAATACAACGCAGAACTGTTGTCCTTTTTTATATCGCTCGAATGCCACTAAGAGCAAAGTGACCCGATTCTTAAATGTCCCGCTAGACGTGAGTGACGTTTTTTTAATGACATTCATGATACTGTTGGATTCCTATATGGAACCTACTCGCGTAGGTTCCGATTTTAAATGCCACCCCGAGCATACCTTCTTTGGTATGGGTTTACCAAGCGATTCAAAAGTAGGTTCCCACCCATACATTTCTATGGGAAATTTTTGACTATCTTAGCATCAAGGTGTTGATGAGACATGCAATATGAGCTAACCACTGCACACATGGAAGATAGCAGTAACCATTCTTCTATCTATTTTAAATGCCACCCCGAGCATACCTGCTTTGGTATGGGTTTACCAAGCGATTCAAAAGTAGGTTCCCACCCATACATTCCTATGGGAAACCACCCATACATCTCTATGGGAAAAACTGTCTATCTTAGAACCGAGGTGTTGATGTGACATGCAATATGAGCTAACCACTGCACACATGGAAGATAGCAGTAACCATTCCTCTATCTATTTTAAATGCCACCCCGAGCATACCTGCTTTGGTATGGGTTTACCAAGCGATTCAAAAGTAGGTTCCCACCCATACATTTCTATGGGAAATTTTTGACTATCTTAGCATCAAGGTGTTGAAGAGACATGCAATATGAGCTAACCACTGCACACATGGAAGATAGCAGTAACCATTCCTCTATCTATTTTAAATGCCACCCCGAGCATACCTGCTTTGGTATGGGTTTACCAAGCGATTCAAAAGTAGGTTCCCACCCATACATTCCTATAGGAAACCACCCATACATCTCTATGGGAAAAACTGTCTATCTTAGAACCGAGGTGTTGATGAGACATGCAATATGAGTAAACCACTGCACACATGGAAGATAGCAGTAACCATTCCTCTATCTGTTTTAAATGCCACCCCGAGCATACCTGCTTTGGTATGGGTTTACCTAGCGATTCAAAAGTAGGTTCCCACCCTTACATTCCTATGGGAAACCACCCATACATCTCTATGAGAAAAATTGTCTATCTTAGCATCGAGGTGTTGATGAGACATGCAATATGAGCAAACCACTGCCCACATGGAAGATAGCAGTAACCATTCCTCTATCTCTTTTTAATGCCACCCCGATCATACCTGCTTTGGTATGGGTTTACCAAGCGATTCGAAAGTAGGTTGCCACCCATACATTTCTATGGGAAATTTTTGACTATCTTAGCATCGAGGTGTTGATGAGACATGCAATATGAGCTAACCACTGCACACATGGAAGATAGCAGTAACCATTCCTCTATCTATTTTAAATGCCACCCCGAGCATACCTTCTTTGGTATGGGTTTACCTAGCGATTCAAAAGTAGGTTCCCACCCATACATTCCTATGGGAAACCACCCATACATCTCTATGGGAAAAACTGTCTATCTTAGAACCGAGGTGTTGATGAGACATGCAATATGAGTAAACCACTGAACACATGGAAGATAGCAGTAACCATTCCTCTATCTGTTTTAAATGCCACCCCGAGCGTACCTGCTTTGCTATGGGTTTACCAAGCGATTCAAAAGTAGGTTCCCACCCATACATTTCTATGGGAAATTTTTGACTATCTTAGCATCAAGGTGTTGAAGAGACATGCAATATGAGCTAACCACTGCACACATGGAAGATAGCAGTAACCATTCCTCTATCTATTTTAAATGCCACCCCGAGCATACCTGCTTTGGTATGGGTTTACCAAGCGATTCAAAAGTAGGTTCCCACCCATACATTTCTATGGGAAATTTTTGACTATCTTAGCATCGAGGTGTTGATGAGTCATGCAATATGAGCTAACCACTGCACACATGGAAGATAGCAGTAACCATTCCTCTATCTATTTTAAATGCCACCCCGAGCATACCTGCTTTGGTATGGGTTAACCAAGCGATTCAAAAGTAGGTTCCCACCCATACATTTCCATGGGAAATTTTTGACTATCTTAGCATCGAGGTGTTGATGAGACATGCAATGTGAGCTAACCACTGCACACATGGAAGATAGTAGTAACCATTCCTCTATCTATTTTAAATGCCACCCCGAGCATATCTTCTTTGGAATGGGTTTACCAAGCGATTCAAAAGTAGGTTCCCACCCATACATTTCTATGGGAAATTTTTGACTATCTTAGCATCAAGGTGTTGATGAGACATGCAATATGAGCTAACTACTGCACACATGGAAGATAGCAGTAACCATTCTTCTATCTATTTTAAATGCCACCCCGAGCATACCTGCTTTGGTATGGGTTTACCAAGCGATTCAAAAGTAGGTTCCCACCCATACATTCCTATGGGAAACCACCCATACATCTCTATGGGAAAAACTGTCTATCTTAGAACCGAGGTGTTGATGAGACATGCAATATGAGCTAACCACTGCACACATGGTAGATAGCAGTAACCATTCCTCTATCTATTTTAAATGCCACCCCGAGCATACCTGCTTTGGTATGGGTTTACCAAGCGATTCAAAAGTAGGTTCCCACCCATACATTTCTATGGGAAAAATTGTCTATCTTAGCGTCAAGGTGTTGAAGAGACATGCAAAATGAGCTAACCACTGCACACATGGAAGATAGCAGTAACCATTCCTCTATCTATTTTAAATGCCACCCCGAGCATACCTGCTTTGGTATGGGTTTACCAAGCGATTCAAAAGTAGGTTCCCACCCATACATTCCTATGGGAAACCACCCAAACATCTCTATGGGAAAAACTGTCTATCTTAGAACCGAGGTGTTGATGAGACATGCAATATGAGTAAACCACTGCACACATGGAAGATAGCAGTAACCATTCCTCTATCTGTTTTAAATGCCACCCCGAGCATACCTGCTTTGGTATGGGTTTACCAAGCGATTCAAAAGTAGGTTCCCACCCATACATTCCTATGGGAAACCACCCATACATCTCTATGGGAAAAATTGTCTATCTTAGCATCGAGGTGTTGATGAGACATGCAATATGAGCAAACCACTGCCCACATGGAAGATAGCAGTAACCATTCCTCTATCTCATTTTAATGCCACCCTGATCATACCTGCTTTGGTATGGGTTTACCAAGCGATTCAAAAGTAGGTTCCTACCCATACATTTCTATGGGAAATTTTTGACTATTTTAGCATCGAGGTGTTGATGAGACATGCAATATGAGCTAACCACTGCACACATGGAAGATAGCAGTAACCATTCCTCTATCTATTTTAAATGCCACCCCGAGCATACCTTCTTTGGTATGGGTTTACCAAGCGATTCAAAAGTAGGTTCCCACCCATACATTTCTATGGGAAATTTTTGACTATCTTAGCATCAAGGTGTTGATGAGACATGCAATATGAGCTAACCACTGCACACATGGAAGATAGCAGTAACCATTCTTCTATCTATTTTAAATGCCACCCCGAGCATACCTGCTTTGGTATGGGTTTACCAAGCGATTCAAAAGTAGGTTCCCACCCATACATTCCTATGGGAAACCACCCATACATCTCTATGGGAAAAACTGTCTATCTTAGAACCGAGGTGTTGATGTGACATGCAATATGAGCTAACCACTGCACACATGGAAGATAGCAGTAACCATTCCTCTATCTATTTTAAATGCCACCCCGAGCATACCTGCTTTGGTATGGGTTTACCAAGCGATTCAAAAGTAGGTTCCCACCCATACATTTCTATGGGAAATTTTTGACTATCTTAGCATCAAGGTGTTGAAGAGACATGCAATATGAGCTAACCACTGCACACATGGAAGATAGCAGTAACCATTCCTCTATCTATTTTAAATGCCACCCCGAGCATACCTGCTTTGGTATGGGTTTACCAAGCGATTCAAATGTAGGTTCCCACCCATACATTCCTATGGGAAACCACCCATACATCATACATTCCTATGGGAAACCACCCATACATCTCTATGGGAAAAACTGTCTATCTTAGCATGGAGGTGTTGATGAGACATGCAATATGAGCAAACCACTGCCCACATGGAAGATAGCAGTAACCATTCCTCTATCTCATTTTAATGCCACCCTGATCATACCTGCTTTGGTATGGGTTTACCAAGCGATTCAAAAGTAGGTTCCCACCCATACATTTCTATGGGAAATTTTTGACTATCTTAGCATCGAGGTGTTGATGAGACATGCAATATGAGCTAACCACTGCACACATGGAAGATCAAAAGTAGGTTCCCACCCATACATTTCTATGGGAAATTTTTGACTATCTTAGCATCGAGGTGTTGATGAGACATGCAATATGAGCTAACCACTGCACACATGGAAGATAGCAGTAACCATTCCTCTATCTATTTTAAATGCCACCCCGAGCATACCTGCTTTGGTATGGGTTTACCAAGCGATTCAAACGTAGGTTCCCACCCATACATTTCTATGGGAAATTTTTTGACTATCTTAGCATCAAGGTGTTGAAGAGACATGCAATACGAGCTAACCACTGCACACATGGAAGATAGCAGTAACCATTCCTCTATCTGTTTTAAATGCCACCCCGAGCGTACCTGCTTTGCTATGGGTTTACCAAGCGATTCAAAAGTAGGTTCCCACCCATACATTTCTATGGGAAATTTTTGACTATCTTAGCATCAAGGTGTTGAAGAGACATGCAATATGAGTAAACCACTGCACACATGGAAGATAGCAGTAACCATTCCTCTATCTGTTTTAAATGCCACCCCGAGCATACCTGCTTTGGTATGGGTTTACCAAGCGATTCAAAAGTAGGTTCCCACCCATACATTTCTATGGGAAATATTTGACTATCTTAGCATCGAGGTGTTGATGAGTCATGCAATATGAGCTAACCACTGCACATATGGAAGATAGCAGTAACCATTCCTCTATCTATTTTAAATGCCACCCCGAGCATACCTGCTTTGGTATGGGTTAACCAAGCGATTCAAAAGTAGGTTCCCACCCATACATTTCTATGGGAAATTTTTGACTATCTTAGCATCGAGGTGTTGATGAGACATGCAATATGAGCTAACCACTGCACACATGGAAGATAGTAGTAACCATTCCTCTATCTATTTTAAATGCCACCCCGAGCATACCTGCTTTGGTATGGGTTTACCAAGCGATTCAAAAGTAGGTTCCCACCCATACATTTCTATGGGAAATTTTTGACTATCTTAGCATCGAGGTGTTGAAGAGACATGCAATATGAGCTAACCACTGCACACATGGAAGATAGCAGTAACCATTCCTCTATCTATTTTAAATGCCACCCCGAGCATACCTGCTTTGGTATGGGTTTACCAAGCGATTCAAAAGTAGGTTCCCACCCATACATTCCTATGGGAAACCACCCATACATCTCTATGGGAAAAACTGTCTATCTTAGAACCGAGGTGTTGATGAGACATGCAATATGAGTAAACCACTGCACACATGGAAGATAGCAGTAACCATTCCTCTATCTGTTTTAAATGCCACCCCGAGCATACCTGCTTTGTAATGGGTTTACCAAGCGATTCAAAAGTAGGTTCCCACCCATACATTCCTATG
The DNA here is from genome assembly GCA_963681505.1 of Eunapius fragilis. Lineage (NCBI taxonomy): Eukaryota > Metazoa > Porifera > Demospongiae > Spongillida > Spongillidae > Eunapius > Eunapius fragilis. Next base: position 5,810,909 of record OY811989.1, read on the forward strand.
GGAAACCACCCATACATCTCTATGGGAAAAATTGTCTATCTTAGCATCGAGGTGTTGATGAGACATGCAATATGAGCAAACCACTGCCCACATGGAAGATAGCAGTAACCATTCCTCTATCTCATTTTAATGCCACCCTGATCATACCTGCTTTGGTATGGGTTTACCAAGCGATTCAAAAGTAGGTTCCCACCCATACATTTCTATGGGAAATTTTTGACTATCTTAGCATCAAGGTGTTGAAGAGACATGCAATATGAGCTAACCACTGCACACATGGAAGATAGCAGTAACCATTCCTCTATCTATTTTAAATGCCACCCCGAGCATACCTGCTTTGGTATGGGTTTACCAAGCGATTCAAATGTAGGTTCCCACCCATACATTCCTATGGGAAACCACCCATACATCATACATTCCTATGGGAAACCACCCATACATCTCTATGGGAAAAACTGTCTATCTTAGCATGGAGGTGTTGATGAGACATGCAATATGAGCAAACCACTGCCCACATGGAAGATAGCAGTAACCATTCCTCTATCTCATTTTAATGCCACCCTGATCATACCTGCTTTGGTATGGGTTTACCAAGCGATTCAAAAGTAGGTTCCCACCCATACATTTCTATGGGAAATTTTTGACTATCTTAGCATCGAGGTGTTGATGAGACATGCAATATGAGCTAACCACTGCACACATGGAAGATCAAAAGTAGGTTCCCACCCATACATTTCTATGGGAAATTTTTGACTATCTTAGCATCGAGGTGTTGATGAGACATGCAATATGAGCTAACCACTGCACACATGGAAGATAGCAGTAACCATTCCTCTATCTATTTTAAATGCCACCCCGAGCATACCTGCTTTGGTATGGGTTTACCAAGCGATTCAAACGTAGGTTCCCACCCATACATTTCTATGGGAAATTTTTTGACTATCTTAGCATCAAGGTGTTGAAGAGACATGCAATACGAGCTAACCACTGCACACATGGAAGATAGCAGTAACCATTCCTCTATCTGTTTTAAATGCCACCCCGAGCGTACCTGCTTTGCTATGGGTTTACCAAGCGATTCAAAAGTAGGTTCCCACCCATACATTTCTATGGGAAATTTTTGACTATCTTAGCATCAAGGTGTTGAAGAGACATGCAATATGAGTAAACCACTGCACACATGGAAGATAGCAGTAACCATTCCTCTATCTGTTTTAAATGCCACCCCGAGCATACCTGCTTTGGTATGGGTTTACCAAGCGATTCAAAAGTAGGTTCCCACCCATACATTTCTATGGGAAATATTTGACTATCTTAGCATCGAGGTGTTGATGAGTCATGCAATATGAGCTAACCACTGCACATATGGAAGATAGCAGTAACCATTCCTCTATCTATTTTAAATGCCACCCCGAGCATACCTGCTTTGGTATGGGTTAACCAAGCGATTCAAAAGTAGGTTCCCACCCATACATTTCTATGGGAAATTTTTGACTATCTTAGCATCGAGGTGTTGATGAGACATGCAATATGAGCTAACCACTGCACACATGGAAGATAGTAGTAACCATTCCTCTATCTATTTTAAATGCCACCCCGAGCATACCTGCTTTGGTATGGGTTTACCAAGCGATTCAAAAGTAGGTTCCCACCCATACATTTCTATGGGAAATTTTTGACTATCTTAGCATCGAGGTGTTGAAGAGACATGCAATATGAGCTAACCACTGCACACATGGAAGATAGCAGTAACCATTCCTCTATCTATTTTAAATGCCACCCCGAGCATACCTGCTTTGGTATGGGTTTACCAAGCGATTCAAAAGTAGGTTCCCACCCATACATTCCTATGGGAAACCACCCATACATCTCTATGGGAAAAACTGTCTATCTTAGAACCGAGGTGTTGATGAGACATGCAATATGAGTAAACCACTGCACACATGGAAGATAGCAGTAACCATTCCTCTATCTGTTTTAAATGCCACCCCGAGCATACCTGCTTTGTAATGGGTTTACCAAGCGATTCAAAAGTAGGTTCCCACCCATACATTCCTATGGGAAACCACCCATACATCTCTATGGGAAAAATTGTCTATCTTAGCATCGAGGTGTTGATGAGACATGCAATATGAGCAAACCACTGCCCACATGGAAGATAGCAGTAACCATTCCTCTATCTCATTTTAATGCCACCCTGATCATACCTGCTTTGGTATGGGTTTACCAAGCGATTCAAAAGTAGGTTCCCACCCATACATTTCTATGGGAAATTTTTGACTATCTTAGCATCGAGGTGTTGATGAGACATGCAATATGAGCTAACCACTGCACACATGGAAGATAGCAGTAACCATTCCTCTATCTATTTTAAATGCCACCCCGAGCATACCTTCTTTGGTATGGGTTTACCAAGCGATTCAAAAGTAGGTTCCCACCCATACATTTCTATGGGAAATTTTTGACTATCTTAGCATCAAGGTGTTGATGAGACATGCAATATGAGCTAACCACTGCACACATGGAAGATAGCAGTAACCATTCTTCTATCTATTTTAAATGCCACCCCGAGCATACCTGCTTTGGTATGGGTTTACCAAGCGATTCAAAAGTAGGTTCCCACCCATACATTCCTATGGGAAACCACCCATACATCTCTATGGGAAAAACTGTCTATCTTAGAACCGAGGTGTTGATGTGACATGCAATATGAGCTAACCACTGCACACATGGAAGATAGCAGTAACCATTCCTCTATCTATTTTAAATGCCACCCCGAGCATACCTGCTTTGGTATGGGTTTACCAAGCGATTCAAAAGTAGGTTCCCACCCATACATTTCTATGGGAAATTTTTGACTATCTTAGCATCAAGGTGTTGAAGAGACATGCAATATGAGCTAACCACTGCACACATGGAAGATAGCAGTAACCATTCCTCTATCTATTTTAAATGCCACCCCGAGCATACCTGCTTTGGTATGGGTTTACCAAGCGATTCAAAAGTAGGTTCCCACCCATACATTCCTATGGGAAACCACCCATACATCTCTATGGGAAAAACTGTCTATCTTAGAACCGAGGTGTTGATGAGACATGCAATATGAGTAAACCACTGCACACATGGAAGATAGCAGTAACCATTCCTCTATCTGTTTTAAATGCCACCCCGAGCATACCTGCTTTGGTATGGGTTTACATAGCGATTCAAAAGTAGGTTCCCACCCATACATTCCTATGGGAAACCACCCATACATCTCTATGAGAAAAATTGTCTATCTTAGCATCGAGGTGTTGATGAGACATGCAATATGAGCAAACCACTGCCCACATGGAAGATAGCAGTAACCATTCCTCTATCTCTTTTTAATGCCACCCCGATCATACCTGCTTTGGTATGGGTTTACCAAGCGATTCGAAAGTAGGTTGCCACCCATACATTTCTATGGGAAATTTTTGACTATCTTAGCATCGAGGTGTTGATGAGACATGCAATATGAGCTAACCACTGCACACATGGAAGATAGCAGTAACCATTCCTCTATCTATTTTAAATGCCACCCCGAGCATACCTTCTTTGGTATGGGTTTACCTAGCGATTCAAAAGTAGGTTCCCACCCATACATTCCTATGGGAAACCACCCATACATCTCTATGGGAAAAACTGTCTATCTTAGAACCGAGGTGTTGATGAGACATGCAATATGAGTAAACCACTGAACACATGGAAGATAGCAGTAACCATTCCTCTATCTGTTTTAAATGCCACCCCGAGCGTACCTGCTTTGCTATGGGTTTACCAAGCGATTCAAAAGTAGGTTCCCACCCATACATTTCTATGGGAAATTTTTGACTATCTTAGCATCAAGGTGTTGAAGAGACATGCAATATGAGCTAACCACTGCACACATGGAAGATAACAGTAACCATTCCTCTATCTATTTTAAATGCCACCCCGAGCATACCTGCTTTGGTATGGGTTTACCAAGCGATTCAAAAGTAGGTTCCCACCCATACATTTCTATGGGAAATTTTTGACTATCTTAGCATCGAGGTGTTGATGAGTCATGCAATATGAGCTAACCACTGCACACATGGAAGATAGCAGTAACCATTCCTCTATCTATTTTAAATGCCACCCCGAGCATACCTGCTTTGGTATGGGTTAACCAAGCGATTCAAAAGTAGGTTCCCACCCATACATTTCCATGGGAAATTTTTGACTATCTTAGCATCGAGGTGTTGATGAGACATGCAATGTGAGCTAACCACTGCACACATGGAAGATAGTAGTAACCATTCCTCTATCTATTTTAAATGCCACCCCGAGCATACCTGCTTTGGTATGGGTTTACCAAGCGATTCAAAAGTAGGTTGCCACCCATACATTTCTATGGGATATTTTTGACTATCTTAGCATCGAGGTGTTGATGAGACATGCAATATGAGCTAACCACTGCACACATGGAAGATAGCAGTAACCATTCCTCTATCTATTTTAAATGCCACCCCGAGCATACCTGCGGTGGTATGGGTTTACCAAGCGATTCAAAAGTAGGTTCCCACCCATACATTCCTATGGGAAACCACCCATACATCTCTATGGGAAAAATTGTCTATCTTAGCATCGAGGTGTTGATGAGACATGCAATATGAGCTAACCACTGCACACATGGAAGATAGCAGTAACCATTCCTCTATCTATTTTAAATGCCACCCCGAGCATACCTTCTTTGGTATGGGTTTACCAAGCGATTCAAAAGTAGGTTCCCACCCATACATTTCTATGGGAAATTTTTGACTATCTTAGCATCGAGGTGTTGATGAGACATGCAATATGAGCTAACCACTGCACACATGGAAGATAGCAGTAACCATTCCTCTATCTATTTTAAATGCCACCCCGAGCATACCTTCTTTGGTATGGGTTTACCTAGCGATTCAAAAGTAGGTTCCCACCCATACATTCCTATGGGAAACCACCCATACATCTCTATGGGAAAAACTGTCTATCTTAGAACCGAGGTGTTGATGAGACATGCAATATGAGTAAACCACTGAACACATGGAAGATAGCAGTAACCATTCCTCTATCTGTTTTAAATGCCACCCCGAGCGTACCTGCTTTGCTATGGGTTTACCAAGCGATTCAAAAGTAGGTTCCCACCCATACATTTCTATGGGAAATTTTTGACTATCTTAGCATCAAGGTGTTGAAGAGACATGCAATATGAGCTAACCACTGCACACATGGAAGATAACAGTAACCATTCCTCTATCTATTTTAAATGCCACCCCGAGCATACCTGCTTTGGTATGGGTTTACCAAGCGATTCAAAAGTAGGTTCCCACCCATACATTTCTATGGGAAATTTTTGACTATCTTAGCATCGAGGTGTTGATGAGTCATGCAATATGAGCTAACCACTGCACACATGGAAGATAGCAGTAACCATTCCTCTATCTATTTTAAATGCCACCCCGAGCATACCTGCTTTGGTATGGGTTAACCAAGCGATTCAAAAGTAGGTTCCCACCCATACATTTCCATGGGAAATTTTTGACTATCTTAGCATCGAGGTGTTGATGAGACATGCAATGTGAGCTAACCACTGCACACATGGAAGATAGTAGTAACCATTCCTCTATCTATTTTAAATGCCACCCCGAGCATACCTGCTTTGGTATGGGTTTACCAAGCGATTCAAAAGTAGGTTGCCACCCATACATTTCTATGGGATATTTTTGACTATCTTAGCATCGAGGTGTTGATGAGACATGCAATATGAGCTAACCACTGCACACATGGAAGATAGCAGTAACCATTCCTCTATCTATTTTAAATGCCACCCCGAGCATACCTGCGGTGGTATGGGTTTACCAAGCGATTCAAAAGTAGGTTCCCACCCATACATTCCTATGGGAAACCACCCATACATCTCTATGGGAAAAATTGTCTATCTTAGCATCGAGGTGTTGATGAGACATGCAATATGAGCTAACCACTGCACACATGGAAGATAGCAGTAACCATTCCTCTATCTATTTTAAATGCCACCCCGAGCATACCTTCTTTGGTATGGGTTTACCAAGCGATTCAAAAGTAGGTTCCCACCCATACATTTCTATGGGAAATTTTTGACTATCTTAGCATCGAGGTGTTGATGAGACATGCAATATGAGCTAACCACTGCACACATGGAAGATAGCAGTAACCATTCCTCTATCTATTTTAAATGCCACCCCGAGCATACCTTCTTTGGTATGGGTTTACCTAGCGATTCAAAAGTAGGTTCCCACCCATACATTCCTATGGGAAACCACCCATACATCTCTATGGGAAAAACTGTCTATCTTAGAACCGAGGTGTTGATGAGACATGCAATATGAGTAAACCACTGAACACATGGAAGATAGCAGTAACCATTCCTCTATCTGTTTTAAATGCCACCCCGAGCGTACCTGCTTTGCTATGGGTTTACCAAGCGATTCAAAAGTAGGTTCCCACCCATACATTTCTATGGGAAATTTTTGACTATCTTAGCATCAAGGTGTTGAAGAGACATGCAATATGAGCTAACCACTGCACACATGGAAGATAACAGTAACCATTCCTCTATCTATTTTAAATGCCACCCCGAGCATACCTGCTTTGGTATGGGTTTACCAAGCGATTCAAAAGTAGGTTCCCACCCATACATTTCTATGGGAAATTTTTGACTATCTTAGCATCGAGGTGTTGATGAGTCATGCAATATGAGCTAACCACTGCACACATGGAAGATAGCAGTAACCATTCCTCTATCTATTTTAAATGCCACCCCGAGCATACCTGCTTTGGTATGGGTTAACCAAGCGATTCAAAAGTAGGTTCCCACCCATACATTTCCATGGGAAATTTTTGACTATCTTAGCATCGAGGTGTTGATGAGACATGCAATGTGAGCTAACCACTGCACACATGGAAGATAGTAGTAACCATTCCTCTATCTATTTTAAATGCCACCCCGAGCATACCTGCTTTGGTATGGGTTTACCAAGCGATTCAAAAGTAGGTTGCCACCCATACATTTCTATGGGATATTTTTGACTATCTTAGCATCGAGGTGTTGATGAGACATGCAATATGAGCTAACCACTGCACACATGGAAGATAGCAGTAACCATTCCTCTATCTATTTTAAATGCCACCCCGAGCATACCTGCGGTGGTATGGGTTTACCAAGCGATTCAAAAGTAGGTTCCCACCCATACATTCCTATGGGAAACCACCCATACATCTCTATGGGAAAAATTGTCTATCTTAGCATCGAGGTGTTGATGAGACATGCAATATGAGCTAACCACTGCACACATGGAAGATAGCAGTAACCATTCCTCTATCTATTTTAAATGCCACCCCGAGCATACCTTCTTTGGTATGGGTTTACCAAGCGATTCAAAAGTAGGTTCCCACCCATACATTTCTATGGGAAATTTTTGACTATCTTAGCATCAAGGTGTTGATGAGACATGCAATATGAGCTAACCACTGCACACATGGAAGATAGCAGTAACCATTCCTCCATCTATTTTAAATGCCACCCCGAGCATACCTGCTTTAGTATGGGTTTACCAAGCGATTCAAAAGTAGGTTCCCACCCATACATTCCTATGGGAAACCACCCATACATCTCTATGGGAAAAACTGTCTATCTTAGAACCGAGGTGTTGATGAGACATGCAATATGAGTAAACCACTGCACACATGGAAGATAGCAGTAACCATTCCTCTATCTGTTTTAAATGCCTCCCCGAGCGTACCTGCTTTGCTATGGGTTTACCAAGCGATTCAAAAGTAGGTTCCCACCCATACATTTCTATGGGAAATTTTTGACTATCTTAGCATCAAGGTGTTGAAGAGACATGCAATATGAGCTAACCACTGCACACATGGAAGATAGCAGTAACCATTCCTCTATCTATTTTAAATGCCACCCCGAGCATACCTGCTTTGGTATGGGTTTACCAAGCGATTCAAAAGTAGGTTCCCACCCATACATTTCTATGGGAAATTTTTGACTATCTTAGCATCGAGGTGTTGATGAGACATGCAATATGAGCTAACCACTGCACACATGGAAGATAGCAGTAACCATTCCTCTATCTATTTTAAATGCCACCCCGAGCATGCCTGCTTTGGTATGGGTTTACCAAGCGATTCAAAAGTAGGTTCCCACCCATACATTCCTATGGGAAACCACCCATACATCTCTATGGGAAAAACTGTCTATCTTAGAACCGAGGTGTTGATGAGACATGCAATATGAGTAAACCACTGCACACATGGAAGATAGCAGTAACCATTCCTCTATCTGTTTTAAATGCCACCCCGAGCATACCTGCTTTGGTATGGGTTTACCAAGCGATTCAAAAGTAGGTTCCCACCCATGCATTCCTATGGGAAACCACCCATACATCTCTATGGGAAAAATTGTCTATCTTAGCATCGAGGTGTTGATGAGACATGCAATATGAGCAAACCACTGCCCACATGAAAGATAGCAGTAACCATTCCTCTATCTCTTTTTAATGCCACCCCGATCATACCTGCTTTGGTATGGGTTTACCAAGCGATTCAAAAGTAGGTTGCCACCCATACATTTCTATGGGATATTTTTGACTATCTTAGCATCGAGGTGTTGATGAGACATGCAATATGAGCTAACCACTGCACACATGGAAGATAGCAGTAACCATTCCTCTATCTATTTTAAATGCCACCCCGAGCATACCTGCGGTGGTATGGGTTTACCAAGCGATTCAAAAGTAGGTTCCCACCCATACATTCCTATGAGAAACCACCCATACATCTCTATGGGAAAAATTGTCTATCTTAGCATCGAGGTGTTGATGAGACATGCAATATGAGCAAACCACTGCCCACATGGTAGATAGCAGTAACCATTCCTCAATCTCATTTTAATGCCACCCCGATCATACCTGCTTTGGTATGGGTTTACCAAGCGATTCAAAAGTAGGTTCCCACCCATACATTTCTATAGGAAATTTTTGACTATCTTAGCATCGAGGTGTTGATGAGACATGCAATATGAGCTAACCACTGCACACATGGAAGATAGCAGTAACCATTCCTCTATCTATTTTAAATGCCACCCCGAGCATACCTTCTTTGGTATGGGTTTACCAAGCGATTCAAAAGTAGGTTCCCACCCATACATTTCTATGGGAAATTTTTGACTATCTTAGCATCAAGGTGTTGATGAGACATGCAATATGAGCTAACCACTGCACACATGGAAGATAGCAGTAACCATTCCTCTATCTATTTTAAATGCCACCCCGAGCATACCTGCTTTAGTATGGGTTTACCAAGCGATTCAAAAGTAGGTTCCCACCCATACATTCCTATGGGAATCCACCCATACATCTCTATGGGAAAAACTGTCTATCTTAGAACCGAGGTGTTGATGAGACATGCAATATGAGTAAACCACTGCACACATGGAAGATAGCAGTAACCATTCCTCTATCTGTTTTAAATGCCTCCCCGAGCGTACCTGCTTTGCTATGGGTTTACCAAGCGATTCAAAAGTAGGTTCCCACCCATACATTTCTATGGGAAATTTTTGACTATCTTAGCATCAAGGTGTTGAAGAGACATGCAATATGAGCTAACCACTGCACACATGGAAGATAGCAGTAACCATTCCTCTATCTATTTTAAATGCCACCCCGAGCATACCTGCTTTGGTATGGGTTTACCAAGCGATTCAAAAGTAGGTTCCCACCCATACATTTCTATGGGAAATTTTTGACTATCTTAGCATCGAGGTGTTGATGAGACATGCAATATGAGCTAACCACTGCACACATGGAAGATAGCAGTAACCATTCCTCTATCTATTTTAAATGCCACCCCGAGCATGCCTGCTTTGGTATGGGTTTACCAAGCGATTCAAAAGTAGGTTCCCACCCATACATTCCTATGGGAAACCACCCATACATCTCTATGGGAAAAACTGTCTATCTTAGAACCGAGGTGTTAATGAGACATGCAATATGAGTAAACCACTGCACACATGGAAGATAGCAGTAACCATTCCTCTATCTGTTTTAAATGCCACCCCGAGCATACCTGCTTTGGTATGGGTTTACCAAGCGATTCAAAAGTAGGTTCCCACCCATGCATTCCTATGGGAAACCACCCATACATCTCTATGGGAAAAATTGTCTATCTTAGCATCGAGGTGTTGATGAGACATGCAATATGAGCAAACCACTGCCCACATGGAAGATAGCAGTAACCATTCCTCTATCTCTTTTTAATGCCACCCCGATCATACCTGCTTTGGTATGGGTTTACCAAGCGATTCAAAAGTAGGTTGCCACCCATACATTTTTATGGGATATTTTTGACTATCTTAGCATCCAGGTGTTGATGAGACATGCAATATGAGCTAACCACTGCACACATGGACGATAGCAGTAACCATTCCTCTATCTATTTTAAATGCCACCCCGAGCATACCTGCGGTGGTATGGGTTTACCAAGCGATTCAAAAGTAGGTTCCCACCCATACATTCCTATGGGAAACCACCCATACATCTCTATGGGAAAAATTGTCTATCTTAGCATCGAGGTGTTGATGAGACATGCAATATGAGCAAACCACTGCCCACATGGAAGATAGCAGTAACCATTCCTCAATCTCATTTTAATGCCACCCCGATCATACCTGCTTTGGTATGGGTTTACCAAGCGATTCAAAAGTAGGTTCCCACCCATACATTTCTATGGGAAATTTTTGACTATCTTAGCATCGAGGTGTTGATGAGACATGCAATATGAGCTAACCACTGCACACATGGAAGATAGCAGTAACCATTCCTCTATCTGTTTTAAATGCCACCCCGAGCATACCTTCTTTGGTATGGGTTTACCAAGCGATTCAAAAGTAGGTTCCCACCCATACATTTCTATGGGAAATTTTTGACTATCTTAGCATCAAGGTGTTGATGAGACATGCAATATGAGCTAACCACTGCACACATGGAAGATAGCAGTAACCATTCCTCTATCTATTTTAAATGCCACCCCGAGCATACCTGCTTTAGTATGGGTTTACCAAGCGATTCAAAAGTAGGTTCCCACCCATACATTCCTATGGGAAACCAACCATACATCTCTATGGGAAAAACTGTCTATCTTAGAACCGAGGTGTTGATGAGATATGCAATATGAGTAAACCACTGCACACATGGAAGATAGCAGTAACCATTCCTCTATCTGTTTTAAATGCCACCCCGAGCGTACCTGCTTTGCTATGGGTTTACCAAGCGATTCAAAAGTAGGTTCCCACCCATACATTTCTATGGGAAATTTTTGACTATCTTAGCATCAAGGTGTTGAAGAGACATGCAATATGAGCTAACCACTGCACACATGGAAGATAGCAGTAACCATTCCTCTATCTATTTTAAATGCCACCCCGAGCATACCTGCTTTGGTATGGGTTTACCAAGCGATTCAAAAGTAGGTTCCCACCCATACATTTCTATGGGAAATTTTTGACTATCTTAGCATCGAGGTGTTGATGAGTCATGCAATATGAGCTATCCACTGCACACATGGAAGATAGCAGTAACCATTCCTCTATCTATTTTAAATGCCACCCCGAGCATACCTGCTTTGGTATGGGTTAACCAAGCGATTCAAAAGTAGGTTACCACCTATACATTTCTATGGGAAATTTTTGACTATATTAGCATCGAGGTGTTGATGAGACATGCAATATGAGCTAACCACTGCACACATGGAAGATAGCAGTAACCATTCCTCTATCTATTTTAAATGCCACCCCGAGCATACCTGCTTTGGTATGGGTTTACCAAGCGATTCAAAAGTAGGTTCCCACCCATACATTTCTATGGGAAATTTTTGACTATCTTAGCATCAAGGTGTTGAAGAGACATGCAATATGAGCTAACCACTGCACACATGGAAGATAGCAGTAACCATTCCTCTATCTATTTTAAATGCCACCCCGAGCATACCTGCTTTGGTATGGGTTTACCAAGCGATTCAAAAGTAGGTTCCCACCCATACATTCCTATGGGAAACCACCCATTCATCTCTATGGGAAAAACTGTCTATCTTAGAACCGAGGTGTTGATGAGACATGCAATATGAGTAAACCACTGCACACATGGAGGATAGCAGTAACCATTCCTCTATCTCATTTTAATGCCACCCCGATCATACCTGCTTTGGTATGGGTTTACCAAGCGATTCAAAAGTAGGTTCCCACCCATACATTTCTATGGGAAATTTTTGACTATCTTAGGATCGAGGTGTTGATGAGACATGCAATATGAGCTAACCACTGCACACATGGAAGATAGCAGTAACCATTCCTCTATCTATTTTAAATGCCACCCCGAGCATATCTTCTTTGGAATGGGTTTACCAAGCGATTCAAAAGTAGGTTCCCACCCATACATTTCTATGGGAAATTCTTGACTATCTTAGCATCAAGGTGTTGATGAGACATGCAATATGAGCGAACCACTGCACACATGGAAGATAGCAGTAACCATTCCTCTATCTATTTTAAATGCCACCCCGAGCATACCTGCTTTGGTATGGGTTTACCAAGCGATTCAAAAGTAGGTTCCAACCCATACATTCCTATGGGAAACCACCCATACATCTCTATGGGAAAAACTGTCTATCTTAGAACCGAGGTGTTGATGAGATATGCAATATGAGTAAACCACTGCACACATGGAAGATAGCAGTAACCATTCCTCTATCTGTTTTAAATGCCACCCCGAGCATACCTGCTTTGGTATGGGTTTACCAAGCGATTCAAAAGTAGGTTCCCACCCATACATTTCTATGGGAAATTTTTGACTATCTTAGCATCGAGGTGTTGATGAGACATGCAATATGAGCTAACCACTGCAGACATGGAAGATAGCAGTAACCATTCCTCTATCTATTTTAAATGCCACCCCGAGCATACCTTCTTTGGTATGGGTTTACAAAGCGATTCAAAAGTAGGTTCCCACCCATACATTTCTATGGGAAATTTTTGACTATCTTAGCATCAAGGTGTTGATGAGACATGCAATATGAGCTAACCACTGCACACATGGAAGATAGCAGTAACCATTCCTCTATCTATTTTAAATGCCACCCCTAGCATACCTGCTTTGGTATGGGTTTACCAAGCGATTCAAAAGTAGGTTCCCACCCATACATTCCTATGGGAAACCACCCATACATCTCTATGGGAAAAACTGTCTATCTTAGAACCGAGGTGTTGATGAGACATGCAATATGAGTAAACCACTGCACACATGGAAGATAGCAGTAACCATTCCTCTATCTGTTTTAAATGCCACCCCGAGCATACCTGCTTTGATATGGGTTTACCAAGCGATTCAAAAGTAGGTTCCCACCCATACATTCCTATGGGAAACCACCCATACATCTCTATGGGAAAAATTGTCTATCTTAGCATCGAGGTGTTGATGAGACATGCAATATGAGCAAACCACTGCCCACATGGAAGATAGCAGTAACCATTCCTCTATCTCTTTTTAATGCCACCCCGATCATACCTGCTTTGGTATGGGTTTACCAAGCGATTCAAAAGTAGGTTGCCACCCATACATTTCTATGGGAAATTTTTGACTATCTTAGCATCGAGGTGTTGATGAGACATGCAATATGAGCTAACCACTGCACACATGGAAGATAGCAGTAACCATTCCTCTATCTATTTTAAATGCCACCCCGAGCATACCTGCTTTGGTATGGGTTTACCAAGCGATTCAAAAGTAGGTTCCCACCCATACATTCCTATGGGAAACCACCCATACATCTCTATGGGAAAAATTGTCTATCTTAGCATCGAGTTGTCGATGAGACATGCAATATGAGCAAACCACTGCCCACATGGAAGATAGCAGTAACCATTCCTCTATCTCATTTTAATGCCACCCCGATCATACCTGCGTTGGTATGGGTTTACCAAGCGATTCAAAAGTAGGTTCCCACCCATACATTTCTATGGGAAATTTTTGACTATCTTAGGATCGAGGTGTTGATGAGACATGCAATATGAGCTAACCACTGCACACATGGAAGATAGCAGTAACCATTCCTCTATCTATTATAAATGCCACCCCGAGCATACCTTCTTTGGTATGGGTTTACCAAGCGATTCAAAAGTAGGTTCCCACCCATACATTTCTATGGGAAATTTTTGACTATCTTAGCATCAAGATGTTGATGAGACATGCAATATAAGCTAACCACTGCACACATGGAAGATAGCAGTAACCATTCCTCTATCTATTTTAAATGCCACCCCGAGCATACCTGCTTTGGTATGGGTTTACCAAGCGATTCAAAAGTAGGTTCCCACCCATACATTTCTATGGGAAATTTTTGACTATCTTAGCATCAAGGTGTTGAAGAGACATGCAATATGAGCTAACCACTGCACACATGGAAGATAGCAGTAACCATTCCTCTATCTATTTTAAATGCCACCCCGAGCATACCTGCTTTGGTATGGGTTTACCAAGCGATTCAAAAGTAGGTTCCCACCCATACATTCCTATGGGAAACCACCCATTCATCTCTATGGGAAAAACTGTCTATCTTAGAACCGAGGTGTTGATGAGACATGCAATATGAGTAAACCACTGCACACATGGAGGATAGCAGTAACCATTCCTCTATCTCATTTTAATGCCACCCCGATCATACCTGCTTTGGTATGGGTTTACCAAGCGATTCAAAAGTAGGTTCCCACCCATACATTTCTATGGGAAATTTTTGACTATCTTAGGATCGAGGTGTTGATGAGACATGCAATATGAGCTAACCACTGCACACATGGAAGATAGCAGTAACCATTCCTCTATCTATTTTAAATGCCACCCCGAGCATATCTTCTTTGGAATGGGTTTACCAAGCGATTCAAAAGTAGGTTCCCACCCATACATTTCTATGGGAAATTCTTGACTATCTTAGCATCAAGGTGTTGATGAGACATGCAATATGAGCTAACCACTGCACACATGGAAGATAGCAGTAACCATTCCTCTATCTATTTTAAATGCCACCCCGAGCATACCTGCTTTGGTATGGGTTTACCAAGCGATTCAAAAGTAGGTTCCAACCCATACATTCCTATGGGAAACCACCCATACATCTCTATGGGAAAAACTGTCTATCTTAGAACCGAGGTGTTGATGAGACATGCAATATGAGTAAACCACTGCACACATGGAAGATAGCAGTAACCATTCCTCTATCTGTTTTAAATGCCACCCCGAGCATACCTGCTTTGGTATGGGTTTACCAAGCGATTCAAAAGTAGGTTCCCACCCATACATTTCTATGGGAAATTTTTGACTATCTTAGCATCGAGGTGTTGATGAGACATGCAATATGAGCTAACCACTGCAGACATGGAAGATAGCAGTAACCATTCCTCTATCTATTTTAAATGCCACCCCGAGCATACCTTCTTTGGTATGGGTTTACAAAGCGATTCAAAAGTAGGTTCCCACCCATACATTTCTATGGGAAATTTTTGACTATCTTAGCATCAAGGTGTTGATGAGACATGCAATATGAGCTAACCACTGCACACATGGAAGATAGCAGTAACCATTCCTCTATCTATTTTAAATGCCACCCCTAGCATACCTGCTTTGGTATGGGTTTACCAAGCGATTCAAAAGTAGGTTCCCACCCATACATTCCTATGGGAAACCACCCATACATCTCTATGGGAAAAACTGTCTATCTTAGAACCGAGGTGTTGATGAGACATGCAATATGAGTAAACCACTGCACACATGGAAGATAGCAGTAACCATTCCTCTATCTGTTTTAAATGCCACCCCGAGCATACCTGCTTTGATATGGGTTTACCAAGCGATTCAAAAGTAGGTTCCCACCCATACATTCCTATGGGAAACCACCCATACATCTCTATGGGAAAAATTGTCTATCTTAGCATCGAGGTGTTGATGAGACATGCAATATGAGCAAACCACTGCCCACATGGAAGATAGCAGTAACCATTCCTCTATCTCTTTTTAATGCCACCCCGATCATACCTGCTTTGGTATGGGTTTACCAAGCGATTCAAAAGTAGGTTGCCACCCATACATTTCTATGGGAAATTTTTGACTATCTTAGCATCGAGGTGTTGATGAGACATGCAATATGAGCTAACCACTGCACACATGGAAGATAGCAGTAACCATTCCTCTATCTATTTTAAATGCCACCCCGAGCATACCTGCTTTGGTATGGGTTTACCAAGCGATTCAAAAGTAGGTTCCCACCCATACATTCCTATGGGAAACCACCCATACATCTCTATGGGAAAAATTGTCTATCTTAGCATCGAGTTGTCGATGAGACATGCAATATGAGCAAACCACTGCCCACATGGAAGATAGCAGTAACCATTCCTCTATCTCATTTTAATGCCACCCCGATCATACCTGCGTTGGTATGGGTTTACCAAGCGATTCAAAAGTAGGTTTCCACCCATACATTTCTATGGGAAATTTTTGACTATCTTAGGATCGAGGTGTTGATGAGACATGCAATATGAGCTAACCACTGCACACATGGAAGATAGCAGTAACCATTCCTCTATCTATTATAAATGCCACCCCGAGCATACCTTCTTTGGTATGGGTTTACCAAGCGATTCAAAAGTAGGTTCCCACCCATACATTTCTATGGGAAATTTTTGACTATCTTAGCATCAAGGTGTTGATGAGACATGCAATATAAGCTAACCACTGCACACATGGAAGATAGCAGTAACCATTCCTCTATCTATTTTAAATGCCACCCTGAGCATACCTGCTTTGGTATGGGTTTACCAAGCGATTCAAAAGTAGGTTCCCACCCATACATTCCTATGGGAAACCACCCATACATCTCTATGGGAAAAACTGTCTATCTTAGAACCGAGGTGTTGATGAGACATGCATTATGAGTAAACCACTGCACACATGGAAGATAGCAGTAACCATTCCTCTATCTGTTATAAATGCCACCCCGAGCATACCTGCTTTGCTATGGGTTTACCAAGCAATTCAAAAGTAGGTTCCCACCCATACATTCCTATGGGAAACCACCCATACATCTCTATGGGAAAAACTGTCTATCTTAGAACCGAGGTGTTGATGAGACATGCAATTTGAGTAAACCACTGCAAACATGGAAGATAGCAGTAACCATTCCTCTATCTGTTTTAAATGCCACCCCGAGCATACCTGCTTTGGTATGGGTTTACCAAGCGATTCAAAAGTAGGTTCCCACCCATACATTTCTATGGGAAATTTTTGACTATCTTAGCATCGAGGTGTTGATGAGACATGCAATATGAGCTAACCACTGCACACATGGAAGATAGCAGTAACCATTCCTCTATCTGTTTTAAATGCCACCCCGAGCATACCTGCTTTGGTATGGGTTTACCAAGCGATTCAAAAGTAGGTTCCCACCCATACATTCCTATGGGAAACCACCCATACATCTCTATGGGAAAAACTATCTATCTTAGAACCGAGGTGTTAATGAGACATGCAATATGAGTAAACCACTGCACACATGGAAGATAGCAGTAACCATTCCTCTATCTCTTTTTAATGCCACCCCGATCATACCTGCTTTGGTATGGGTTTACCAAGCGATTCAAAAGTAGGTTGCCACCCATACATTTCTATGGGAAATTTTTGACTATCTTAGCATCGAGGTGTTGATGAGACATGCAATATAAGCTAACCACTGCACACATGGAAGATAGCAGTAACCATTCCTCTATCTATTTTAAATGCCACCCCGAGCATACCTGCTTTGGTATGGGTTTACCAAGCGATTCAAAAGTAGGTTCCCACCCATACATTCCTATGGGAAACCACCCATACATCTCTATGGGAAAAATTGTCTATCTTAGCATCGAGGTGTTGATGAGACATGCAGTATGAGCAAACCACTGCCCACATGGAAGATAGCAGTAACCATTCCTCTTTCTCATTTTTATGCCACCCCGATCATACCTGCTTTGGTATGGGTTTACCAAGCGATTCAAAAGTAGGTTCCCACCCATACATTTCTATGGGAAATTTTTGACTATCTTAGCATCGAGGTGTTGATGAGACATGCAATATGAGCTAACCACTGCACACATGGAAGATAGCAGTAACCATTCCTCTATCTATTTTAATTGCCACCCCGAGCATACCTTCTTTGGTATGGGTTTACCAAGCGATTCAAAAGTAGGTTCCCACCCATACATTTCTATGGGAAATTTTTGACTATCTTAGCATGAAGGTGTTGATGAGACATGCAATATGAGCTAACCACTGCACACATGGAAGATAGCAGTAACCATTCCTCTATCTATTTTAAATGCCACCCCGAGCATACCTGCTTTGGTATGGGTTTACCAAGCGATTCAAAAGTAGGTTCCCACCCATACATTCCTATGGGAAACCACCCATACATCTCTATGGGAAAAACTGTCTATCTTAGAACCGAGGTGTTGATGAGACATGCAATTTGAGTAAACCACTGCACACATGGAAGATAGCAGTAACCATTCCTCTATCTGTTTTAAATGCCACCCCGAGCATACCTGCTTTGGTATGGGTTTACCAAGCGATTCAAAAGTAGGTTCCCACCCATACATTCCTATGGGAAACCACCCATACATCTCTGTGGGAAAAACTGTCTATCTTAGAACCGAGGTGTTGATGAGACATGCAATATGAGTAAACCACTGCACACATGGAAGATAGCAGTAACCATTCCTCTATCTATTTTAAATGCCACCCCGAGCATACCTGCTTTGGTATGGGTTTACCAAGCGATTCAAAAGTAGGTTCCCACCCATACATTCCTATGGGAAACCACCCATTCATCTCTATGGGAAAAACTGTCTATCTTAGAACCGAGGTGTTGATGAGACATGCAATTTGAGTAAACCACTGCACACATGGAAGATAGCAGTAACCATTCCTCTATCTGTTTTAAATGCCACCCCGAGCATACCTGCTTTGCTATGGGTTTACCAAGCGATTCAAAAGTAGGTTCCCACCCATACATTTCTATGGGAAATTTTTGACAATCTTAGCATCGAGGTGTTGATGAGACATGCAATATGAGCTAACCACTGCACACATGGAAGATAGCAGTAACCATTCCTCTATCTATTTTAAATGCCACCCCGAGCATACCTTCTTTGGTATGGGTTTACCAAGCGAATCAAAAGAAGGTTCCCACCCATACATTTCTATGGGAAATTTTTGACTATCTTAGCATCAAGGTGTTGATGAGACATGCAATATGAGCTAACCACTGCACACATGGAAGATAGCAGTAACCATTCCTCTATCTATTTTAAATGCCACCCCGAGCATACCTGCTTTGGTATGGGTTTACCAAGCGATTCAAAAGTAGGTTCCCACCCATACATTCCTATGGGAAACCACCCATACATCTCTGTGGGAAAAACTGTCTATCTTAGAACCGAGGTGTTGATGAGACATGCAATATGAGTAAACCACTGCACACATGGAAGATAGCAGTAACCATTCCTCTATCTATTTTAAATGCCACCCCGAGCATACCTGCTTTGGTATGGGTTTACCAAGCGATTCAAAAGTAGGTTCCCACCCATACATTCCTATGGGAAACCACCCATTCATCTCTATGGGAAAAACTGTCTATCTTAGAACCGAGGTGTTGATGAGACATGCAATTTGAGTAAACCACTGCACACATGGAAGATAGCAGTAACCATTCCTCTATCTGTTTTAAATGCCACCCCGAGCATACCTGCTTTGCTATGGGTTTACCAAGCGATTCAAAAGTAGGTTCCCACCCATACATTTCTATGGGAAATTTTTGACAATCTTAGCATCGAGGTGTTGATGAGACATGCAATATGAGCTAACCACTGCACACATGGAAGATAGCAGTAACCATTCCTCTATCTATTTTAAATGCCACCCCGAGCATACCTTCTTTGGTATGGGTTTACCAAGCGAATCAAAAGAAGGTTCCCACCCATACATTTCTATGGGAAATTTTTGACTATCTTAGCATCAAGGTGTTGATGAGACATGCAATATGAGCTAACCACTGCACACATGGAAGATAGCAGTAACCATTCCTCTATCTATTTTAAATGCCACCCCGAGCATACCTGCTTTGGTATGGGTTTACCAAGCGATTCAAAAGTAGGTTCCCACCCATACATTCCTATGGGAAACCACCCATACATCTCTATGGGAAAAACTGTCTATCTTAGAACCGAGGTGTTGATGAGACATGCAATATGAGTAAACCACTGCACACATGGAAGATAGCAGTAACCATTCCTCTATCTGTTTTAAATGCCACCCCGAGCATACCTGCTTTGGTATGGGTTTACCAAGCAATTCAAAAGTAGGTTCCCACCCATACATTTCTATGGGAAATTTTTGACTATCTTAGCATCGAGGTGTTGATGAGACATGCAATATGAGCTAACCACTGCACACATGGAAGATAGCAGTAACCATTCCTCTATCTGTTTTAAATGCCACCCCGAGCATACCTGCTTTGGTATGGGTTTACCAAGCGATTCAAAAGTAGGTTCCCACCCATACATTCCTATGGGAAACCACCCATACATCTCTATGGGAAAAACTATCTATCTTAGAACCGAGGTGTTAATGAGACATGCAATATGAGTAAACCACTGCACACATGGAAGATAGCAGTAACCATTCCTCTATCTGTTTTAAATGCCACCCCGAGCATACCTGCTTTGGTATGGGTTTACCAAGCGATTCAAAAGTAGGTTCCCACCCATACATTCCTATGGGAAACCACCCATACATCTCTATGGGAAAAATTGTCTATCTTAGCATCGAGGTGTTGATGAGACATGCAATATGAGCAAACCACTGCCCACATGGAAGATAGCAGTAACCATTCCTCTATCTCTTTTTAATGCCACCCCGATCATACCTGCTTTGGTATGGGTTTACCAAGCGATTCAAAAGTAGGTTGCCACCCATACATTTCTATGGGAAATTTTTGACTATCTTAGCATCGAGGTGTTGATGAGACATGCAATATGAGCTAACCACTGCACACATGGAAGATAGCAGTAACCATTCCTCTATCTATTTTAAATGCCACCCCGAGCATACCTGCTTTGGTATGGGTTTACCAAGCGATTCAAAAGTAGGTTCCCACCCATACATTCCTATGGGAAACCACCCATACATCTCTGTGGGAAAAATTGTCTATCTTAGCATCGAGGTGTTGATGAGACATGCAATATGAGCAAACCACTGCCCACATGGAAGATAGCAGTAACCATTCCTCTTTCTCATTTTTATGCCACCCCGATCATACCTGCTTTGGTATGGGTTTACCAAGCGATTCAAAAATAGGTTCCCACCCATACATTTCTATGGGAAATTTTTGACTATCTTAGCATCGAGGTGTTGATGAGACATGCAATATGAGCTAACCACTGCACACATGGAAGATAGCAGTAACCATTCCTCTATCTATTTTAATTGCCACCCCGAGCATACCTTCTTTGGTATGGGTTTACCAAGCGATTCAAAAGTAGGTTCCCACCCATACATTTCTATGGGAAATTTTTGACTATCTTAGCATCAAGGTGTTGATGAGACATGCAATATGAGCTAACCACTGCACACATGGAAGATAGCAGTAACCATTCCTCTATCTATTTTAAATGGCACCCCGAGCATACCTGCTTTGGTATGGGTTTACCAAGCGATTCAAAAGTAGGTTCCCACCCATACATTCCTATGGGAAACCACCCATACATCTCTATGGGAAAAACTGTCTATCTTAGCATCGAGGTCTTGATGAGACATGCAATATGAGTAAACCACTGCACACATGGAAGATAGCAGTAACCATTCCTCTATCTGTTTTAAATGCCACCCCGAGCATTCCTGCTTTGGTATGGGTTTACCAAGCGATTGAAAAGTAGGTTCCCACCCATACATTTCTTTGGGAAATTTTTGACTATCTTAGCATCAAGGTGTTGATGAGACATGCAATATGAGCTAACCACTGCACACATGGAAGATAGCAGTAACCATTCCTCTATCTAATTTAAATGCCACCCTGATCATACCTGCTTTGGTATGGGTTTACCAAGCGATTCAAAAGTAGGTTCCCACCCATACATTTCTAAGGGAAATTTTTGACTATCTCAGCATCGAGGTGTTGATGAGACATGCAATATGAGCTAACCACTGCACACATGGAAGATAGCAGTAACCATTCCTCTATCTATTTTAAATGCCACCCCGAGCATACCTTCTTTGGTATGGGTTTACCAAGCGATTCAAAAGTAGGTTCCCACCCATACATTTCTATGGGAAATTTTTGACTATCTCAGCATCGAGGTGTTGATGAGACATGCAATATGAGCTAACCACTGCACACATGGAAGATAGCAGTAACCATTCCTCTATCTATTTTAAATGCCACCCCGAGCATACCTTCTTTGGTATGGGTTTACCAAGCGATTCAAAAGTAGGTTCCCACCCATACATTTCTATGGGAAATTATTGACTATCTTAGCATCGAGGTGTTGATGAGACATGCAATATGAGCTAACCACTGCACACATGGAAGATAGCAGTAACCATTCCTCTATCTATTTTAAATGCCACCCCGAGCATACCTGCTTTGGTATGGGTTTACCAAGCGATTCAAAAGTAGGTTCCCACCCATACATTCCTATGGGAAACCACCCATACATCTCTATGGGAAAAATTGTCTATCTTAGCATCGAGGTGTTGATGAGACATGCAATATGAGCTAACCACTGCACACATGGAAGATAGGATTGACCAACCTTCTCTATCTGCTTGAAGTCACCTCAGGCATATAAGCTTCAGTGTGGGTTTAACAAGCAATTCAAAAGTAGGTTCCCACCCATACATTTCAACGACATCTCTATGGTAAAGTTTGACTATCTTAACGTCAAGGTGTTGACGAGACTTCTAAAACAAAAAAACCTATGCACACTTGGAAGACAGCAGGGACCATCCCTCTTTGTATAATTGATGTCACCTCAGGCATATAAGCTTCAGTGTAAGTTTAACAAGCAATTCAAAAGTAGGTTCCTACCCATACATTTCTATAAACATCTCTATGGTAAAGTTTGACTATATAAACGTCTAGGTATTGATGAGGCTTGTAATTCAAGTAAACCAATGCACACATGGAAGATAGCAGTAACCACTCCTCTATCTCTTTTTAATGCCACCTAGAGCATTCCTGCTTTGGTATGGGTTTACCAACCGATTCAAAAGTAGGTTCCCACCCATACATTTCTATGGGAAATTTGTGACTATCTTAGCATCGAGGTGTTGATGAGACATGCAATATGAGCTAACCACTGCACACATGGATGATAGCAGTAACCACTCCTCTATCTCTTTTTAATGCCACCCCGATCATACCTGCTTTGCTATGGGTTTACCAAGCGATTCAAAAGTAGGTTCCCACCCATACATTTCTATGGGAAATTTTTGACTATCTTAGCATCGCGGTGTTGATGAGTCATGCAACATGAGCTAACCACTGCACACATGGAAGATAGCAGTAACCATTCCTCTATCTATTTTAAATGCCACCCCGAGCATACCTGCTTTGGTATGGGTTTACCAAGCGATTCAAAAGTAGGTTCCCACCCATACATTCCTATGGGAAACCACCCATACATCTCTATGGGAAAAATTGTCTATCTTAGCATCGAGGTGTTGATGAGACATGCAATATGAGCAAACCACTGCCCACATGGAAGATAGCAGTAACCATTCCTCTATCTCTTTTTAATGCCACCCCGATCATGCCTGCTTTGGTATGGGTTTACCAAGCGATTCAAAAGTAGGTTGCCACGCATACATTTCTATGGGAAATTTTTGACTATCTTAGCATCGAGGTGTTGATGAGACATGCAATATGAGCTAACCACTGCACACATGGAAGATAGCAGTAACCATTCCTCTATCTATTTTAAATGCCACCCCGAGCATACCTGCTTTGGTATGGGTTTACCAAGCGATTCAAAAGTAGGTTCCCACCCATACATTCCTATGGGAAACCACCCATACATCTCTATGGGAAAAATTGTCTATCTTAGCATCGAGGTATTGATGAGACATGCAATATGAGCAAACCACTGCCCACATGGAAGATAGCAGTAACCATTCCTCTTTCTCATTTTTATGCCACCCCGATCATACCTGCTTTGGTATGGGTTTACCAAGCGATTCAAAAGTAGGTTCCCACCCATACATTTCTATGGGAAATTTTTGACTATCTTAGCATCGAGGTGTTGATGAGACATGCAATATGAGCTAACCACTGCACACATGGAAGACAGCAGTAACCATTCCTCTATCTATTTTAATTGCCACCCCGAGCATACCTTCTTTGGTATGGGTTTACCAAGCGATTCAAAAGTAGGTTCCCACCCATACATTTCTATGGGAAATTTTTGACTATCTTAGCATCAAGGTGTTGATGAGACATGCAATATGAGCTAACCACTGCACACATGGAAGATAGCAGTAACCATTCCTCTATCTATTTTAAATTCCACCCCGAGCATACCTGCTTTGGTATGGGTTTACCAAGCGATTCAAAAGTAGGTTCCCACCCATACATTCCTATGGGAAACCACCCATACATCTCTATGGGAAAAACTGCCTATCTTAGCATCGAGGTGTTGATGAGACATGCAATATGAGTAAACCACTGCACACATGGAAGATAGCAGTAACCATTCCTCTATCTGTTTTAAATGCCACCCCGAGCATTCCTGCTTTGGTATGGGTTTACCAAGCGATTGAAAAGTAGGTTCCCACCCATACATTTCTTTGGGAAATTTTTGACTATCTTAGCATCAAGGTGTTGATGAGACATGCAATATGAGCTAACCACTGCACACATGGAAGATAGCAGTAACCATTCCTCTATCTATTTTAAATGCCACCCTGATCATACCTGCTTTGGTATGGGTTTACCAAGCGATTCAAAAGTAGGTTCCCACCCATACATTTCTATGGGAAATTTTTGACTATCTCAGCATCGAGGTGTTGATGAGACATGCAATATGAGCTAACCACTGCACACATGGAAGATAGCAGTAACCATTCCTCTATCTCTTTTTAATGCCACCCCGATCATACCTGCTTTGGTATGGGTTTACCAAGCGATTCAAAAGTAGGTTGCCACCCATACATTTCTATGGGAAATTTTTGACTATCTTAGCATCGAGGTGTTGATGAGACATGCAATATGAGCTAACCACTGCACACATGGAAGATAGCAGTAACCATTCCTCTATCTATTTTAAATGCCACCCCGAGCATACCTGCTTTGGTATGGGTTTACCAAGCGATTCAAAAGTAGGTTCCCACCCATACATTCCTATGGGAAACCACCCATACATCTCTATGGGAAAAATTGTCTATCTTAGCATCGAGGTGTTGATGAGACATGCAATATGAGCAAACCACTGCCCACATGGAAGATAGCAGTAACCATTCCTCTTTCTCATTTTTATGCCACCCCGATCATACCTGCTTTGGTATGGGTTTACCAAGCGATTCAAAAGTAGGTTCCCACCCATACATTTCTATGGGAAATTTTTGACTATCTTAGCATCGAGGTGTTGATGAGACATGCAATATGAGCTAACCACTGCACACATGGAAGATAGCAGTAACCATTCCTCTATCTATTTTAATTGCCACCCCGAGCATACCTTCTTTGGTATGGGTTTACCAAGCGATTCAAAAGTAGGTTCCCACCCATACATTTCTATGGGAAATTTTTGACTATCTTAGCATCAAGGTGTTGATGAGACATGCAATATGAGCTAACCACTGCACACATGGAAGATAGCAGTAACCATTCCTCTATCTATTTTAAATGCCACCCCGAGCATACCTGCTTTGGTATGGGTTTACCAAGCGATTCAAAAGTAGGTTCCCACCCATACATTCCTATGGGAAACCACCCATACATCTCTATGGGAAAAACTGTCTATCTTAGCATCGAGGTGTTGATGAGACATGCAATATGAGTAAACCACTGCACACATGGAAGATAGCAGTAACCATTCCTCTATCTGTTTTAAATGCCACCCCGAGCATTCCTGCTTTGGTATGGGTTTACCAAGCGATTGAAAAGTAGGTTCCCACCCATACATTTCTTTGGGAAATTTTTGACTATCTTAGCATCAAGGTGTTGATGAGACATGCAATATGAGCTAACCACTGCACACATGGAAGATAGCAGTAACCATTCCTCTATCTATTTTAAATGCCACCCTGATCATACCTGCTTTGGTATGGGTTTACCAAGCGATTCAAAAGTAGGTTCCCACCCATACATTTCTATGGGAAATTTTTGACTATCTCAGCATCGAGGTGTTGATGAGACATGCAATATGAGCTAACCACTGCACACATGGAAGATAGCAGTAACCATTCCTCTATCTATTTTAAATGCCACCCCTAGCATACCTTCTTTGGTATGGGTTTACCAAGCGATTCAAAAGTAGGTTGCCACGCATACATTTCTATGGGAAATTTTTGACTATCTTAGCATCGAGGTGTTGATGAGACATGCAATATGAGCTAACCACTGCACACATGGAAGATAGCAGTAACCATTCCTCTATCTATTTTAAATGCCACCCCGAGCATACCTGCTTTGGTATGGGTTTACCAAGCGATTCAAAAGTAGGTTCCCACCCATACATTCCTATGGGAAACCACCCATACATCTCTATGGGAAAAATTGTCTATCTTAGCATCGAGGTGTTGATGAGACATGCAATATGAGCAAACCACTGCCCACATGGAAGATAGCAGTAACCATTCCTCTTTCTCATTTTTATGCCACCCCGATCATACCTGCTTTGGTATGGGTTTACCAAGCGATTCAAAAGTAGGTTCCCACCCATACATTTCTATGGGAAATTTTTGACTATCTTAGCATCGAGGTGTTGATGAGACATGCAATATGAGCTAACCACTGCACACATGGAAGACAGCAGTAACCATTCCTCTATCTATTTTAATTGCCACCCCGAGCATACCTTCTTTGGTATGGGTTTACCAAGCGATTCAAAAGTAGGTTCCCACCCATACATTTCTATGGGAAATTTTTGACTATCTTAGCATCAAGGTGTTGATGAGACATGCAATATGAGCTAACCACTGCACACATGGAAGATAGCAGTAACCATTCCTCTATCTATTTTAAATTCCACCCCGAGCATACCTGCTTTGGTATGGGTTTACCAAGCGATTCAAAAGTAGGTTCCCACCCATACATTCCTATGGGAAACCACCCATACATCTCTATGGGAAAAACTGCCTATCTTAGCATCGAGGTGTTGATGAGACATGCAATATGAGTAAACCACTGCACACATGGAAGATAGCAGTAACCATTCCTCTATCTGTTTTAAATGCCACCCCGAGCATTCCTGCTTTGGTATGGGTTTACCAAGCGATTGAAAAGTAGGTTCCCACCCATACATTTCTTTGGGAAATTTTTGACTATCTTAGCATCAAGGTGTTGATGAGACATGCAATATGAGCTAACCACTGCACACATGGAAGATAGCAGTAACCATTCCTCTATCTATTTTAAATGCCACCCTGATCATACCTGCTTTGGTATGGGTTTACCAAGCGATTCAAAAGTAGGTTCCCACCCATACATTTCTATGGGAAATTTTTGACTATCTCAGCATCGAGGTGTTGATGAGACATGCAATATGAGCTAACCACTGCACACATGGAAGATAGCAGTAACCATTCCTCTATCTCTTTTTAATGCCACCCCGATCATACCTGCTTTGGTATGGGTTTACCAAGCGATTCAAAAGTAGGTTGCCACCCATACATTTCTATGGGAAATTTTTGACTATCTTAGCATCGAGGTGTTGATGAGACATGCAATATGAGCTAACCACTGCACACATGGAAGATAGCAGTAACCATTCCTCTATCTATTTTAAATGCCACCCCGAGCATACCTGCTTTGGTATGGGTTTACCAAGCGATTCAAAAGTAGGTTCCCACCCATACATTCCTATGGGAAACCACCCATACATCTCTATGGGAAAAATTGTCTATCTTAGCATCGAGGTGTTGATGAGACATGCAATATGAGCAAACCACTGCCCACATGGAAGATAGCAGTAACCATTCCTCTTTCTCATTTTTATGCCACCCCGATCATACCTGCTTTGGTATGGGTTTACCAAGCGATTCAAAAGTAGGTTCCCACCCATACATTTCTATGGGAAATTTTTGACTATCTTAGCATCGAGGTGTTGATGAGACATGCAATATGAGCTAACCACTGCACACATGGAAGATAGCAGTAACCATTCCTCTATCTATTTTAATTGCCACCCCGAGCATACCTTCTTTGGTATGGGTTTACCAAGCGATTCAAAAGTAGGTTCCCACCCATACATTTCTATGGGAAATTTTTGACTATCTTAGCATCAAGGTGTTGATGAGACATGCAATATGAGCTAACCACTGCACACATGGAAGATAGCAGTAACCATTCCTCTATCTATTTTAAATGCCACCCCGAGCATACCTGCTTTGGTATGGGTTTACCAAGCGATTCAAAAGTAGGTTCCCACCCATACATTCCTATGGGAAACCACCCATACATCTCTATGGGAAAAATTGTCTATCTTAGCATCGAGGTGTTGATGAGACATGCAATATGAGCAAACCACTGCCCACATGGAAGATAGCAGTAACCATTCCTCTTTCTCATTTTTATGCCACCCCGATCATACCTGCTTTGGTATGGGTTTACCAAGCGATTCAAAAGTAGGTTCCCACCCATACATTTCTATGGGAAATTTTTGACTATCTTAGCATCGAGGTGTTGATGAGACATGCAATATGAGCTAACCACTGCACACATGGAAGATAGCAGTAACCATTCCTCTATCTATTTTAATTGCCACCCCGAGCATACCTTCTTTGGTATGGGTTTACCAAGCGATTCAAAAGTAGGTTCCCACCCATACATTTCTATGGGAAATTTTTGACTATCTTAGCATCAAGGTGTTGATGAGACATGCAATATGAGCTAACCACTGCACACATGGAAGATAGCAGTAACCATTCCTCTATCTATTTTAAATGCCACCCCGAGCATACCTGCTTTGGTATGGGTTTACCAAGCGATTCAAAAGTAGGTTCCCACCCATACATTCCTATGGGAAACCACCCATACATCTCTATGGGAAAAACTGTCTATCTTAGCATCGAGGTGTTGATGAGACATGCAATATGAGTAAACCACTGCACACATGGAAGATAGCAGTAACCATTCCTCTATCTGTTTTAAATGCCACCCCGAGCATTCCTGCTTTGGTATGGGTTTACCAAGCGATTGAAAAGTAGGTTCCCACCCATACATTTCTTTGGGAAATTTTTGACTATCTTAGCATCAAGGTGTTGATGAGACATGCAATATGAGCTAACCACTGCACACATGGAAGATAGCAGTAACCATTCCTCTATCTATTTTAAATGCCACCCTGATCATACCTGCTTTGGTATGGGTTTACCAAGCGATTCAAAAGTAGGTTCCCACCCATACATTTCTATGGGAAATTTTTGACTATCTCAGCATCGAGGTGTTGATGAGACATGCAATATGAGCTAACCACTGCACACATGGAAGATAGCAGTAACCATTCCTCTATCTATTTTAAATGCCACCCCGAGCATACCTTCTTTGGTATGGGTTTACCAAGCGATTCAAAAGTAGGTTCCCACCCATACATTTCTATGGGAAATTTTTGACTATCTCAGCATCGAGGTGTTGATGAGACATGCAATATGAGCTAACCACTGCACACATGGAAGATAGCAGTAACCATTCCTCTATCTATTTTAAATGCCACCCCGAGCATACCTTCTTTGGTATGGGTTTACCAAGCGATTCAAAAGTAGGTTCCCACCCATACATTTCTATGGGAAATTTTTGACTATCTTAGCATCGAGGTGTTGATCCAATATGAGCTAACCACTGCACACATGGAAGATAGCAGTAACCATTCCTCTATCTATTTTAAATGCCACCCCGAGCATACCTGCTTTGGTATGGGTTTACCAAGCGATTCAAAAGTAGGTTCCCACCCATACATTCCTATGGGAAACCACCCATACATCTCTATGGGAAAAATTGTCTATCTTAGCATCGAGGTGTTGATGAGACATGCAATATGAGCTAACCACTGCACACATGGAAGATAGGATTGACCAACCTTCTCTATCTGCTTGAAGTCACCTCAGGCATATAAGCTTCAGTGTGGGTTTAACAAGCAATTCAAAAGTAGGTTCCCACCCATACATTTCAACGACATCTCTATGGTAAAGTTTGACTATCTTAACGTCAAGGTGTTGACGAGACTTCTAAAACAAAAAAACCTATGCACACTTGGAAGACAGCAGGGACCATCCCTCTTTGTATAATTGATGTCACCTCAGGCATATAAGCTTCAGTGTAAGTTTAACAAGCAATTCAAAAGTAGGTTCCTACCCATACATTTCTATAAACATCTCTATGGTAAAGTTTGACTATATAAACGTCTAGGTATTGATGAGGCTTGTAATTCAAGTAAACCAATGCACACATGGAAGATAGCAGTAACCACTCCTCTATCTCTTTTTAATGCCACCTAGAGCATTCCTGCTTTGGTATGGGTTTACCAACCGATTCAAAAGTAGGTTCCCACCCATACATTTCTATGGGAAATTTGTGACTATCTTAGCATCGAGGTGTTGATGAGACATGCAATATGAGCTAACCACTGCACACATGGAAGATAGCAGTAACCACTCCTCTATCTCTTTTTAATGCCACCCCGATCATACCTGCTTTGCTATGGGTTTACCAAGCGATTCAAAAGTAGGTTCCCACCCATACATTTCTATGGGAAATTTTTGACTATCTTAGCATCGCGGTGTTGATGAGTCATGCAACATGAGCTAACCACTGCACACATGGAAGATAGCAGTAACCATTCCTCTATCTATTTTAAATGCCACCCCGAGCATACCTGCTTTGGTATGGGTTTACCAAGCGATTCAAAAGTAGGTTCCCACCCATACATTCCTATGGGAAACCACCCATACATCTCTATGGGAAAAATTGTCTATCTTAGCATCGAGGTGTTGATGAGACATGCAATATGAGCAAACCACTGCCCACATGGAAGATAGCAGTAACCATTCCTCTATCTCTTTTTAATGCCACCCCGATCATGCCTGCTTTGGTATGGGTTTACCAAGCGATTCAAAAGTAGGTTGCCACGCATACATTTCTATGGGAAATTTTTGACTATCTTAGCATCGAGGTGTTGATGAGACATGCAATATGAGCTAACCACTGCACACATGGAAGATAGCAGTAACCATTCCTCTATCTATTTTAAATGCCACCCCGAGCATACCTGCTTTGGTATGGGTTTACCAAGCGATTCAAAAGTAGGTTCCCACCCATACATTCCTATGGGAAACCACCGATACATCTCTATGGGAAAAATTGTCTATCTTAGCATCGAGGTGTTGATGAGACATGCAATATGAGCAAACCACTGCCCACATGGAAGATAGCAGTAACCATTCCTCTTTCTCATTTTTATGCCACCCCGATCATACCTGCTTTGGTATGGGTTTACCAAGCGATTCAAAAGTAGGTTCCCACCCATACATTTCTATGGGAAATTTTTGACTATCTTAGCATCGAGGTGTTGATGAGACATGCAATATGAGCTAACCACTGCACACATGGAAGACAGCAGTAACCATTCCTCTATCTATTTTAATTGCCACCCCGAGCATACCTTCTTTGGTATGGGTTTACCAAGCGATTCAAAAGTAGGTTCCCACCCATACATTTCTATGGGAAATTTTTGACTATCTTAGCATCAAGGTGTTGATGAGACATGCAATATGAGCTAACCACTGCACACATGGAAGATAGCAGTAACCATTCCTCTATCTATTTTAAATTCCACCCCGAGCATACCTGCTTTGGTATGGGTTTACCAAGCGATTCAAAAGTAGGTTCCCACCCATACATTCCTATGGGAAACCACCCATACATCTCTATGGGAAAAACTGCCTATCTTAGCATCGAGGTGTTGATGAGACATGCAATATGAGTAAACCACTGCACACATGGAAGATAGCAGTAACCATTCCTCTATCTGTTTTAAATGCCACCCCGAGCATTCCTGCTTTGGTATGGGTTTACCAAGCGATTGAAAAGTAGGTTCCCACCCATACATTTCTTTGGGAAATTTTTGACTATCTTAGCA
Organism: Eunapius fragilis; assembly: GCA_963681505.1. NCBI lineage: Eukaryota > Metazoa > Porifera > Demospongiae > Spongillida > Spongillidae > Eunapius > Eunapius fragilis. The sequence continues at coordinate 5,843,406 of OY811989.1, forward strand.
TCAAGGTGTTGATGAGACATGCAATATGAGCTAACCACTGCACACATGGAAGATAGCAGTAACCATTCCTCTATCTATTTTAAATGCCACCCTGATCATACCTGCTTTGGTATGGGTTTACCAAGCGATTCAAAAGTAGGTTCCCACCCATACATTCCTATGGGAAACCACCCATACATCTCTATGGGAAAAACTGTCTATCTTAGCATCGAGGTGTTGATGAGACATGCAATATGAGTAAACCACTGCACACATGGAAGATAGCAGTAACCATTCCTCTATCTATTTTAAATGCCACCCCGAGCATACCTGCTTTGGTATGGGTTTACCAAGCGATTCAAAAGTAGGTTCCCACCCATACATTTCTTTGGGAAATTTTTGACTATCTTAGCATCGAGGTGTTGATGAGACATGCAATATGAGCTAACAATTGCACACATGGAAGATAGCAGTAACCATTCCTCTATCTATTTTAAATGCCACCCCGAGCTTACCTTCTTTGGTATGGGTTTACCAAGCGATTCAAAAGTAGGTTCCCACCCATACATTTCTATGGGAAATTTTTGACTATCTTAGCATCAAGGTGTTGATGAGACATGCAATATGAGCTAACCACTGCACACATGGAAGATAGCAGTAACCATTCCTCTATCTATTTTAAATGCCACCCCGAGCATACCTGCTTTGGTATGGGTTTACCAAGCGATTCAAAAGTAGGTTCCCACCCATACATTCCTATGGGAAACCACCCATACATCTCTATGGGAAAAACTGTCTATCTTAGAACCGAGGTGTTGATGAGACATGCAATTTGAGTAAACCACTGCACACATGGAAGATAGCAGTAACCATTCCTCTATCTATTTTAAATGCCACCCCGAGCATACCTTCTTTGGTATGGGTTTACCAAGCGAATCAAAAGAAGGTTCCCACCCATACATTTCTATGGGAAATTTTTGACTATCTTAGCATCAAGGTGTTGATGAGACATGCAATATGAGCTAACCACTGCACACATGGAAGATAGCAGTAACCATTCCTCTATCTATTTTAAATGCCACCCCGAGCATACCTGCTTTGGTATGGGTTTACAAAGCGATTCAAAAGTAGGTTCCCACCCATACATTTCTATGGGAAATTTTTGACTATCTTAGCATCAAGGTGTTGATGAGACATGCAATATGAGCTAACCACTGCACACATGGAAGATAGCAGTAACCATTCCTCTATCTATTTTATATGCCACCCCGAGCATACCTTCTTTGGTATGGGTTTACCAAGCGATTCAAAAGTAGGTTCCCACCCATACATTTCTATGGGAAATTTTTGACTATCTTAGCATCAAGGTGTTGATGAGACATGCAATATGAGCTAACCACTGCACACATGGAAGATAGCAGTAACCATTCCTCTATCTATTTTAAATGCCACCCCGAGCATACCTGCTTTGGTATGGGTTTACCAAGCGATTCAAAAGTAGGTTCCCACCCATACATTCCTATGGGAAACCACCCATACATCTCTATGGGAAAAACTGTCTCACTTAGAACCGAGGTGTTGATGAGACATGCAATATGAGTAAACCACTGCACACATGGAAGATAGCAGTAACCATTCCTCTATCTGTTTTAAATGCCACCCCGAGCATACCTGCTTTGGTATGGGTTTACCAAGCGATTCAAAAGTAGGTTCCCACCCATACATTCCTATGGGAAACCACCCATACATCTCTATGGGAAAAATTGTCTATCTTAGCATCGAGGTGTTGATGAGACATGCAATATGAGCAAACCACTGCCCACATGGAAGATAGCTGTAACCATTCCTCTATCTCTTTTTAATGCCACCCCGATCATACCTGCTTTGGTATGGGTTTACCAAGCGATTCAAAAGTAGGTTCCCACCCATACATTTCTATGGGAAATTTTTGACTATCTTAGCATCGAGGTGTTGATGAGACATGCAATATGAGCTAACCACTGCACACATGGAAGATAGCAGTAACCATTCCTCTATCTATTTTAAATGCCACCCCGAGTATACCTTCCTTGGTATGGGTTTACCAAGCGATTCAAAAGTAGGTTCCCACCCATACATTTCTATGGGAAATTTTTGACTATCTTAGCATCATGGTGTTGATGAGACATGCAATATGAGCTAACCACTGCACACATGGAAGATAGCAGTAACCATTCCTCTATCTATTTTAAATGCCACCCCGAGCATACCTGCTTTGGTATGGGTTTACCAAGCGATTCAAAAGTAAGTTCTCACCCATACATTCCTATGGGAAACCACCCATACATCTCTATGGGAAAAACTGTCTATCTTAGAACCGAGGTGTTGATGAGACATGCAATATGAGTAAACCACTGCACACATGGAAGATAGCAGTAACCATTCCTCTATCTGTTTTAAATGCCACCCCGAGCATACCTGCTTTGGTATGGGTTTACCAAGCGATTCAAAAGTAGGTTCCCACCCATACATTTCTATGGGAAATTTTTGACTATCTTAGCATCGAGGTGTTGATGAGACATGCAATATGAGCTAACCACTGCACACATGGAAGATAGCAGTAACCATTCCTCTATCTATTTTAAATGCCACCCCGAGCATACCTTCTTTGGTATGGGTTTACCAAGCGATTCAAAAGTAGGTTCCCACCCATACATTCCTATGGGAAACCACCCATACATCTCTATGGGAAAAACTGTCTATCTTAGAACCGAGGTGTTGATGAGACATGCAATATGAGTAAACCACTGCACACATGGAAGATAGCAGTAACCATTCCTCTATCTGTTTTAAATGCCACCCCGAGCATACCTGCTTTGGTATGGGTTTACCAAGCGATTCAAAAGTAGGTTCCCACCCATACATTTCTATGGGAAATTTTTGACTATCTTAGCATCGAGGTGTTGATGAGACATGCAATATGAGCTAACCACTGCACACATGGAAGATAGCAGTAACCATTCCTCTATCTATTTTAAATGCCACCCCGAGCATACCTTCTTTGGTATGGGTTTACCAAGCGATTCAAAAGTAGGTTCCCACCCATACATTTCTATGGGAAATTTTTGACTAACTTAGCATCAAGGTGTTGATGAGACATGCAATATGAGCTAACCACTGCACACATGGAAGATAGCAGTAACCATTCCTCTATCTATTTTAAATGCCACCCCGAGCATACCTGCTTTGGTATGGGTTTACCAAGCGATTCAAAAGTAGGTTCCCACCCATACATTCCTATGGGAAACCACCCATACATCTCTATGGGAAAAATTGTCTATCTTAGCATCGAGGTGTTGATGAGACATACAATATGAGCAAACCACTGCCCACATGGAAGATAGCAGTAACCACTCCTCTATCTCTTTTTAATACCACCCCGATCATACCTGCTTTGCTATGGGTTTACCATGCGATTCAAAAGTATGTTCTTACCCATACATTCCTATGGGAAACCACCCATACATCTCTATGGGAAAAACTGTCTCTCTTAGCATCAAGGTGTTGATGAGACATGCAATATGAGCTAACCACTGCACACATGGAAGATTGCAGTAACCATTCCTCTATCTATTTTAAATGCCACCCCGAGCATACCTGCTTTGGTATGGGTTTACAAAGCGATTCAAAAGTAGGTTCCCACCCATACATTCCTATGGGAAACCACCCATACATCTCTATGGGAAAAAATGTCTATCTTAGAACCGAGGTGTTGATGAGACATGCAATATGAGTAAACCACTGCACACATGGAAGATAGCAGTAACCATTCCTCTATCTGTTTTAAATGCCACCCCGAGCATACCTGCTTTGGTATGGGTTTACCAAGCGATTCAAAAGTAGGTTCCCACCCATACATTTCTATGGGAAATTTTTGACTATCTTAGCATCGAGGTGTTGATGAGACATGCAATATGAGCTAACCACTGCACACATGGAAGATAGCAGTAACCATTCCTCTATCTATTTTAAATGCCACCCCGAGCATACCTTCTTTGGTATGGGTTTACCAAGCGATTCAAAAGTAGGTTCCCACCCATACATTCCTATGGGAAACCACCCATACATCTCTATGGGAAAAACTGTCTATCTTAGAACCGAGGTGTTGATGAGACATGCAATATGAGTAAACCACTGCACACATGGAAGATAGCAGTAACCATTCCTCTATCTGTTTTAAATGCCACCCCGAGCATACCTGCTTTGGTATGGGTTTACCAAGCGATTCAAAAGTAGGTTCCCACCCATACATTTCTATGGGAAATTTTTGACTATCTTAGCATCGAGGTGTTGATGAGACATGCAATATGAGCTAACCACTGCACACATGGAAGATAGCAGTAACCATTCCTCTATCTATTTTAAATGCCACCCCGAGCATACCTGCTTTGGTATGGGTTTACCAAGCGATTCAAAAGTAGGTTCCCACCCATACATTCCTATGGGAAACCACCCATACATCTCTATGGGAAAAATTGTCTATCTTAGCATCGAAGTGTTGATGAGACATACAATATGAGCAAACCACTGCCCACATGGAAGATAGCAGTAACCACTCCTCTATCTCTTTTTAATACCACCCCGATCATACCTGCTTTGCTATGGGTTTACCAAGCGATTCAAAAGTAGGTTCCCACCCATACATTTCTATGGGAAATTTTTGACTATCTTAGCATCGAGGTGTTGATGAGTCATGCAATATGAGCTAACCACTGCACACATGGAAGATAGCAGTAACCATTCCTCTATCGATTTTAAATGCCACCCCGAGCATACCTGCTTTGGTATGGGTTTACCAAGCGATTCAAAAGTATGTTCCCACCCATACATTCCTATGGGAAACCACCCATACATCTCTATGGGAAAAACTGTCTCTCTTAGAACCGAGGTGTTGATGAGACATGCAATATGAGTAAACCACTGCACACATGGAAGATAGCAGTAACCATTCCTCTATCTGTTTTAAATGCCACCCCGAGCATACCTGCTTTGGTATGGGTTTACCAAGCGATTCAAAAGTAGGTTCCCACCCATACATTTCTATGGGAAATTTTTGACTATCTTAGCATCGAGGTGTTGATGAGACATGCAATATGAGCTAACCACTGCACACATGGAAGATAGCAGTAACCATTCCTCTATCTATTTTAAATGCCACCCCGAGCATACCTTCTTTGGAATGGGTTTACCAAGCGATTCAAAAGTAGGTTCCCACCCATACATTCCTATGGGAAACCACCCATACATCTCTATGGGAAAAATTGTCTATCTTAGCATCGAGGTGTTGATGAGACATGCAATATGAGCAAACCACTGCCCACATGGAAGATAGCAGTAACCACTCCTCTATCTCTTTTTAATACCACCCCGATCATACCTGCTTTGCTATGGGTTTACCAAGCGATTCAAAAGTAGGTTCCCACCTATACATTTGTATGGGAAATTTTTGACTATCTTAGCATCGAGGTGTTGATGAGTCATGCAATATGAGCTAACCACTGCACACATGGAAGATAGCAGTAACCATTCCTCTATCTATTTTAAATGCCACCCCAAGCATACCTGCTTTGGTATGGGTTTACCAAGCGATTCAAAAGTAGGTTCCCACCGATACATTCCTATGGGAAACCACCCATACATCTCTATGGGAAAAACTGTCTATCTTAGAACCGAGGTGTTGATGAGACATGCAATACGAGTAAACCACTGCACACATGGAAGATAGCAGTAACCATTCCTCTATCTATTTTAAATGCCACCCCGAGCATACCTTCTTTGGTATGGGTTTACCAAGCGATTCAAAAGTAGGTTCCCACCCATACATTCCTATGGGAAACCACCCATACATCTCTATGGGAAAAATTGTCTATCTTAGCATCGAGGTGTTGATGAGACATACATTATGAGCAAACCACTGCCCACATGGAAGATAGCAGTAACCACTCCTCTATCTCTTTTTAATACCACCTCGATCATACCTGCTTTGCTATGGGTTTACCAAGCGATTCAAAAGTAGGTTCCCACCCATACATTTCTGTGGGAAATTTTTGACTATCTTAGCATCGAGGTGTTGATGAGTCATGCAATATGAGCTAACCACTGCACACATGGAAGATAGCAGTAACCATTCCTCTATCGATTTTAAATGCCACCCCGAGCATACCTGCTTTGGTATGGGTTTACCAAGCGATTCAAAAGTATGTTCCCACCCATACATTCCTATGGGAAACCACCCATACATCTCTATGGGAAAAACTGTCTCTCTTAGAACCGAGGTGTTGATGAGACATGCAATATGAGTAAACCACTGCACACATGGAAGATAGCAGTAACCATTCTGCTATCTGTTTTAAATGCCACACCGAGCATACCTGCCTTGGTATGGGTTTACCAAGCGATTCAAAAGTAGGTTCCCACCCATACATTCCTATGGGAAACCACCCATACATCTCTATGGGAAAAACTGTCTCTCTTAGAACCGAGGTGTTGATGAGACATGCAATATGAGTAAACCACTGCACACATGGAAGATAGCAGTAACCATTCCTCTATCTGTTTTAAATGCCACCCCGAGCATACCTGCTTTGGTATGGGTTTACCAAGCGATTCAAAAGTAGGTTCCCACCCATACATTTCTATGGGAAATTTTTGACTATCTTAGCATCGAGGTGTTGATGAGACATGCAACATGAGCTAACCACTGCACACGTGGAAGATAGCAGTAACCATTCCTCTATCTATTTTAAATGCCACCCCGAGCATACCTTCTTTGGTATGGGTTTACCAAGCGATTCAAAAGTAGGTTCCCACCCATACATTCCTATGGGAAACCACCCATACATCTCTATGGGAAAAATTGTCTATCTTAGCATCGAGGTGTTGATGAGACATGCAATATGAGCAAACCACTGCCCACATGGATGATAGCAGTAACCACTCCTCTATATCTTTTTAATACCACCCCGATCATACCTGCTTTGCTATGGGTTTACCAAGCGATTCAAAAGTAGGTTCCCACCCATACATTCCTATGGGAAACCACCCATACATCTCTATGGGAAAAATTGTCTATCTTAGCATCGAGGTGTTGATGAGACATGCAATATGAGCTAACCACTGCACACATGGAAGATAGGATTGACCAACCTTCTCTATCTGCTTGAAGTCACCTCAGGCATATAAGCTTCAGTGTGGGTTTAACAAGCAATTCAAAAGTAGGTTCCCACCCATACATTTCAACGACATCTCTTTGGTAAAGTTTGACTATCTTAACGTCAAGGTGTTGACGAGACTTCTAAAACAAAAAAACCTATGCACACTTGGAAGACAGCAGGGACCATCCCTCTTTGTATAATTGATGTCACCTCAGGCATATAAGCTTCAGTGTAAGTTTAACAAGCAATTCAAAAGTAGGTTCCTACCCATACATTTCTATAAACATCTCTATGGTAAAGTTTGACTATATAAACGTCTAGGTATTGATGAGGCTTGTAATTCAAGTAAACCAATGCACACATGGAAGATAGCAGTAACCACTCCTCTATCTCTTTTTAATGCCACCTAGAGCATTCCTGCTTTGGTATGGGTTTAGAAACCGATTCAAAAGTAGGTTCCCACCCATACATATCTATGGGAAATTTGTGACTATCTTAGCATCGAGGTGTTGATGAGACATGCAATATGAGCTAACCACTGCACACATGGAAGATAGCAGTAACCATTCCTCTATCTATTTTAAATGCCACCCCGAGCATACCTTCTTTGGTATGGGTTTACCAAGCGATTCAAAAGTAGGTTCCCACCCATACATTCTTATGGGAAATTTTTGACTATCTTAGCATCGAGGTGTTGATGAGACATGCAATATGAGCTAACCACTGCACACATGGAAGATAGCAGTAACCATTCCTCTATCTATTTTAAATGCCACCCCGAGCATACCTTCTTTGGTATGGGTTTACCAAGCGATTCAAAAGTAGGTTCCCACCCATACATTTCTATGGGAAATTTTTGACTATCTTAGCATCAAGGTGTAGATGAGACATGCAATATGAGCTAACCACTGCACACATGGAAGATAGCAGTAACCATTCCTCTATCTATTTTAAATGCCACCCCGAGCATACCTTCTTTGGTATGGGTTTACCAAGCGATTTAAAAATTAGGTTCCCACCCATACATTTCAATGGGAAATTTTTGACTATCTTAGCATCAAGGTGTTGATGAGACATGCAATATGAGCTAACCACTGCACACATGGAAGATAGCAGTAACCATTCCTCTATCTATTTTAAATGCCACCCCGAGCATACCTGCTTTGGTATGGGTTTACCAAGCGATTCAAAAGTAGGTTCCCACCCATACATTCCTATGGAAAACCACCCATACATCTCTATGGGAAAAACTGTCTATCTTAGAACCGAGGTGTTGATGAGACATGCAATATGAGTAAACCACTGCACACATGGAAGATAGCAGTAACCATTCCTCTATCTGGTTTAAATGCCACCCCGAGCATACCTGCTTTGGTATGGGTTTACCAAGCGATTCAAAAGTAGGTTCCCACCCATACATTTCTATGGGAAATTTTTGACTATCTTAGCATCGAGGTGTTGATGAGACATGCAATATGAGCTAACCACTGCACACATGGAAGATAGCAGTAACCATTCCTCTATCTATTTTAAATGCCACCCCGAGCATACCTGCTTTGGTATGGGTTTACCAAGCGATTCAAAAGTAGGTTCCCACCCATACATTCCTATGGGAAACCACCCATACATCTCTATGGGAAAAATTGTCTATCTTAGCATCGAGGTGTTGATGAGACATGCAATATGAGCTAACCACTGCACACATGGAAGATAGGATTGACCAACCTTCTCTATCTGCTTGAAGTCACCTCAGGCATATAAGCTTCAGTGTGGGTTTAACAAGCAATTCAAAAGTAGGTTCCCACCCATAAATTCCTATGGGAAACCACCCATACATCTCTATGGGAAAAACTGTCTATCTTAGAACCGAGGTGTTGATGAGACATGCAATACGAGTAAACCACTGCACACATGGAAGATAGCAGTAACCATTCCTCTATCTATTTTAAATGCCACCCCGAGCATACCTTCTTTGGTATGGGTTTACCAAGCGATTCAAAAGTAGGTTCCCACCCATACATTCCTATGGGAAACCACCCATACATCTCTATGGGAAAAATTGTCTATCTTAGCATCGAGGTGTTGATGAGACATACATTATGAGCAAACCACTGCCCACATGGAAGATAGCAGTAACCACTCCTCTATCTCTTTTTAATACCACCTCGATCATACCTGCTTTGCTATGGGTTTACCAAGCGATTCAAAAGTAGGTTCCCACCCATACATTTCTGTGGGAAATTTTTGACTATCTTAGCATCGAGGTGTTGATGAGTCATGCAATATGAGCTAACCACTGCACACATGGAAGATAGCAGTAACCATTCCTCTATCGATTTTAAATGCCACCCCGAGCATACCTGCTTTGGTATGGGTTTACCAAGCGATTCAAAAGTATGTTCCCACCCATACATTCCTATGGGAAACCACCCATACATCTCTATGGGAAAAACTGTCTCTCTTAGAACCGAGGTGTTGATGAGACATGCAATATGAGTAAACCACTGCACACATGGAAGATAGCAGTAACCATTCTGCTATCTGTTTTAAATGCCACACCGAGCATACCTGCCTTGGTATGGGTTTACCAAGCGATTCAAAAGTAGGTTCCCACCCATACATTCCTATGGGAAACCACCCATACATCTCTATGGGAAAAACTGTCTCTCTTAGAACCGAGGTGTTGATGAGACATGCAATATGAGTAAACCACTGCACACATGGAAGATAGCAGTAACCATTCCTCTATCTGTTTTAAATGCCACCCCGAGCATACCTGCTTTGGTATGGGTTTACCAAGCGATTCAAAAGTAGGTTCCCACCCATACATTTCTATGGGAAATTTTTGACTATCTTAGCATCGAGGTGTTGAAGAGACATGCAACATGAGCTAACCACTGCACACGTGGAAGATAGCAGTAACCATTCCTCTATCTATTTTAAATGCCACCCCGAGCATACCTTCTTTGGTATGGGTTTACCAAGCGATTCAAAAGTAGGTTCCCACCCATACATTCCTATGGGAAACCACCCATACATCTCTATGGGAAAAATTGTCTATCTTAGCATCGAGGTGTTGATGAGACATGCAATATGAGCAAACCACTGCCCACATGGATGATAGCAGTAACCACTCCTCTATATCTTTTTAATACCACCCCGATCATACCTGCTTTGCTATGGGTTTACCAAGCGATTCAAAAGTAGGTTCCCACCCATACATTCCTATGGGAAACCACCCATACATCTCTATGGGAAAAATTGTCTATCTTAGCATCGAGGTGTTGATGAGACATGCAATATGAGCTAACCACTGCACACATGGAAGATAGGATTGACCAACCTTCTCTATCTGCTTGAAGTCACCTCAGGCATATAAGCTTCAGTGTGGGTTTAACAAGCAATTCAAAAGTAGGTTCCCACCCATACATTTCAACGACATCTCTTTGGTAAAGTTTGACTATCTTAACGTCAAGGTGTTGACGAGACTTCTAAAACAAAAAAACCTATGCACACTTGGAAGACAGCAGGGACCATCCCTCTTTGTATAATTGATGTCACCTCAGGCATATAAGCTTCAGTGTAAGTTTAACAAGCAATTCAAAAGTAGGTTCCTACCCATACATTTCTATAAACATCTCTATGGTAAAGTTTGACTATATAAACGTCTAGGTATTGATGAGGCTTGTAATTCAAGTAAACCAATGCACACATGGAAGATAGCAGTAACCACTCCTCTATCTCTTTTTAATGCCACCTAGAGCATTCCTGCTTTGGTATGGGTTTAGAAACCGATTCAAAAGTAGGTTCCCACCCATACATATCTATGGGAAATTTGTGACTATCTTAGCATCGAGGTGTTGATGAGACATGCAATATGAGCTAACCACTGCACACATGGAAGATAGCAGTAACCATTCCTCTATCTATTTTAAATGCCACCCCGAGCATACCTTCTTTGGTATGGGTTTACCAAGCGATTCAAAAGTAGGTTCCCACCCATACATTCTTATGGGAAATTTTTGACTATCTTAGCATCGAGGTGTTGATGAGACATGCAATATGAGCTAACCACTGCACACATGGAAGATAGCAGTAACCATTCCTCTATCTATTTTAAATGCCACCCCGAGCATACCTTCTTTGGTATGGGTTTACCAAGCGATTCAAAAGTAGGTTCCCACCCATACATTTCTATGGGAAATTTTTGACTATCTTAGCATCAAGGTGTTGATGAGACATGCAATATGAGCTAACCACTGCACACATGGAAGATAGCAGTAACCATTCCTCTATCTATTTTAAATGCCACCCCGAGCATACCTTCTTTGGTATGGGTTTACCAAGCGATTTAAAAATTAGGTTCCCACCCATACATTTCAATGGGAAATTTTTGACTATCTTAGCATCAAGGTGTTGATGAGACATGCAATATGAGCTAACCACTGCACACATGGAAGATAGCAGTAACCATTCCTCTATCTATTTTAAATGCCACCCCGAGCATACCTGCTTTGGTATGGGTTTACCAAGCGATTCAAAAGTAGGTTCCCACCCATACATTCCTATGGAAAACCACCCATACATCTCTATGGGAAAAACTGTCTATCTTAGAACCGAGGTGTTGATGAGACATGCAATATGAGTAAACCACTGCACACATGGAAGATAGCAGTAACCATTCCTCTATCTGGTTTAAATGCCACCCCGAGCATACCTGCTTTGGTATGGGTTTACCAAGCGATTCAAAAGTAGGTTCCCACCCATACATTTCTATGGGAAATTTTTGACTATCTTAGCATCGAGGTGTTGATGAGACATGCAATATGAGCTAACCACTGCACACATGGAAGATAGCAGTAACCATTCCTCTATCTATTTTAAATGCCACCCCGAGCATACCTGCTTTGGTATGGGTTTACCAAGCGATTCAAAAGTAGGTTCCCACCCATACATTCCTATGGGAAACCACCCATACATCTCTATGGGAAAAATTGTCTATCTTAGCATCGAGGTGTTGATGAGACATGCAATATGAGCTAACCACTGCACACATGGAAGATAGGATTGACCAACCTTCTCTATCTGCTTGAAGTCACCTCAGGCATATAAGCTTCAGTGTGGGTTTAACAAGCAATTCAAAAGTAGGTTCCCACCCATACATTTCAACGACATCTCTTTGGTAAAGTTTGACTATCTTAACGTCAAGGTGTTGACGAGACTTCTAAAACAAAAAAACCTATGCACACTTGGAAGACAGCACGGACCATCCCTCTTTGTATAATTGATGTCACCTCAGGCATATAAGCTTCAGTGTAAGTTTAACAAGCAATTCAAAAGTAGGTTCCTACCCATACATTTCTATAAACATCTCTATGGTAAAGTTTGACTATATAAACGTCTAGGTATTGATGAGGCTTGTAATTCAAGTAAACCAATGCACACATGGAAGATAGCAGTAACCACTCCTCTATCTCTTTTTAATGCCACCTTGAGCATTCCTGCTTTGGTATGGGTTTAGAAACCGATTCAAAAGTAGGTTCCCACCCATACATATCTATGGGAAATTTGTGACTATCTTAGCATCGAGGTGTTGATGAGACATGCAATATGAGCTAACCACTGCACACATGGAAGATAGCAGTAACCATTCCTCTATCTATTTTAAATGCCACCCCGAGCATACCTTCTTTGGTATGGGTTTACCAAGCGATTCAAAAGTAGGTTCCCACCCATACATTTCTATGGGAAATTTTTGACTATCTTAGCATCGAGGTGTTGATGAGACATGCAATATGAGCTAACCACTGCACACATGGAAGATAGCAGTAACCATTCCTCTATCTATTTTAAATGCCACCCCGAGCATACCTTCTTTGGTATGGGTTTACCAAGCGATTCAAAAGTAGGTTCCCACCCATACATTTCTATGGGAAATTTTTGACTATCTTAGCATCAAGGTGTTGATGAGACATGCAATATGAGCTAACCACTGCACACATGGAAGATAGCAGTAACCATTCCTCTATCAATTTTAAATGCCACCCCGAGCATACCTTCTTTGGTATGGGTTTACCAAGCGATTTAAAAAGTAGGTTCCCACCCATACATTTCTATGGGAAATTTTTGACTATCTTAGCATCAAGGTGTTGATGAGACATGCAATATGAGCTAACCACTGCACACATGGAAGATAGCAGTAACCATTCCTCTATCTATTTTAAATGCCACCCCGAGCATACCTGCTTTGGTATGGGTTTACCAAGCGATTTAAAAGTAGGTTCCCACCCATACATTCCTATGGGAAACCACCCATACATCTCTATGGGAAAAACTGTCTATTTTAGAACCGAGGTGTTGTTGAGACATGCAATATGAGTAAACCACTGCACACATGGAAGATAGCAGTAACCATTCCTCTATCTGGTTTAAATGCCACCCCGAGCATACCTGCTTTGGTATGGGTTTACCAAGCGATTCAAAAGTAGCTTCCCACCCATACATTCCTATGGGAAACCACCCATACATCTCTATTGGAAAAATTGTCTATCTTAGCATCGAGCTGTTGATGAGACATGCAATATGAGCAAACCACTGCCCACATGGAAGATAGCAGTAACCATTCCTCTATCTCTTTTTAATGCCACCCCGATCATACCTGCTTTGGTATGGGTTTACCAAGCGATTCAAAAGTAGATTCCCACCCATACATTTCTATGGGAAATTTTTGACTATCTTAGCATCGAGGTGTTGATGAGACATGCAATATGAGCTAACCACTGCACACATGGAAGATAGCAGTAACCATTCCTCTATCTATTTTAAATGCCACCCCGAGCATACCTTCTTTGGTATGGGTTTACCAAGCGATTCAAAAGTAGGTTCCCACCCATACATTTCTATGGGAAATTTTTGACTATCTTAGCATCAAGGTGTTGATGAGACATGCAATATGAGCTAACCACTGCACACATGGAAGATAGCAGTAACCATTCCTCTATCTATTTTAAATGCCACCCCGAGCATACCTGCTTTGGTATGGGTTTACCAAGCGATTCAAAAGTAGGTTCCCACCCATACATTCCTATGGGAAACCACCCATACATCTCTATGGGAAAAACTGTCTATCTTAGAACCGAGGTGTTGATGAGACATGCAATATGAGTAAACCACTGCACACATGGAAGATAGCAGTAACCATTCCTCTATCTGTTTTAAATGCCACCCCGAGCATACCTGCTTTGGTATGGGTTTACCAAGCGATTCAAAAGTAGGTTCCCACCCATACATTCCTATGAGAAACCACCCATACATCTCTATGGGAAAAATTGTCTATCTTAGCATCGAGGTGTTGATGAGACATGCAATATGAGCAAACCACTGCCCACATGGAAGATAGCAGTAACTATTCCTCTATCTCTTTTTAATGCCACCCCGATCATACCTGCTTTGGTATGGGTTTACCAAGCGATTCAAAAGTAGGTTCCCACCCATACATTTCTATGGGAAATTTTTGACTATCTTAGCATCGAGGTGTTGATGAGACATGCAATATGAGCTAACCACTGCACACATGGAAGATAGCAGTAACCATTCCTCTATCTATTTTAAATGCCACCCCGAGCATGCCTTCCTTGGTATGGGTTTACCAAGCGATTCAAAAGTAGGTTCCCACCCATACATTTCTAGGGGAAATTTTTGACTATCTTAGCATCAAGGTGTTGATGAGACATGCAATATGAGCTAACCACTGCACACATGGAAGATAGTAGTAACCATTCCTCTATCTATTTTAAATGCCACCCCGAGCATACCTGCTTTGGTATGGGTTTACCAAGCGATTCAAAAGTAGGTTCCCACCCATACATTCCTATGGGAAACCACCCATACATCTCTATGGGAAAAACTGTCTATCTTAGAACCGAGGTGTTGATGAGACATGCAATATGAGTAAACCACTGCACACATGGAAGATAGCAGTAACCATTCCTCTATCTGTTTCAAATGCCACCCCGAGCATACCTGCTTTGGTATGGGTTTACCAAGCGATTCAAAAGTAGGTTCCCACCCATACATTCCTATGGGAAACAACCCATACATCTCTATGGGAAAAATTGTCTATCTTAGCATCGAGCTGTTGATGAGACATGCAATATGAGCAAACCACTGCCCACATGGAAGATAGCAGTAACCATTCCTCTATCTCTTTTTAATGCCACCCCGATCATACCTGCTTTGGTATGGGTTTACCAAGCGATTGAAAAGTAGGTTCCCACCCATACATTTCTATGGGAAATTTTTGACTATCTTAGCATCGAGGTGTTGATGAGACATGCAATATGAGCTAACCACTGCACACATGGAAGATAGCAGTAACCATTCCTCTATCTATTTTAAATGCCACCCCGAGCATACCTTCTTTGGTATGGGTTTACCAAGCGATTCAAAAGTAGGTTCCCACCCATACATTTCTATGGGAAATTTTTGACTATCTTAGCATCAAGGTGTTGATGAGACATGCAATATGAGCTAACCACTGCACACATGGAAGATAGCAGTAACCATTCCTCTATCTATTTTAAATGCCACCCCGAGCATACCTGCTTTGGTATGGGTTTACCAAGCGATTCAAAAGTAGGTTCCCACCCATACATTCCTATGGGAATCCACCCATACATCTCTATGGGAAAAACTGTCTATCTTAGAACCGAGGTGTTGATGAGACATGCAATATGAGTTAACCACTGCACACATGGAAGATAGCAGTAACCATTCCTCTATCTGTTCTATCTTAGCATCGAGGTGTTGATGAGACATGCAATATGAGCAAACCACTGCCCACATGGAAGATAGCAGTAACCACTCCTCTATCTCTTTTTAATACCACCCCGATCATACCTGCTTTGCTATGGGTTTACCAAGCGATTCAAAAGTAGGTTCCCACCCATACATTTCTATGGGAAATTTTTGACTATCTTAGCATCGAGGTGTTGATGAGACATACAATATGAGCTAACCACTGCACACATGGAAGATAGCAGTAACCATTCCTCTATCTATTTTAAATGCCACCCCGAGCATACCTGCTTTGGTATGGGTTTACCAAGCGATTCAAAAGTAGGTTCCCACCCATACATTTCTATGGGAAATTTTTGACTATCTTAGCATCAAGGTGTTGAAGAGACATGCAATATGACCTAACCACTGCACACATGGAAGATAGCAGTAACCATTCCTCTATCTATTTTAAATGCCACCCCGAGCATACCTGCTTTGGTATGGGTTTACCAAGCGATTCAAAAGTAGGATCCCACCGATACATTTCTATGGGAAATTTTTGACTATCTTAGCATCGAGGTGTTGATGAGACATGCAATATGAGCTAACCACTGCACACATGGAAGATAGCAGTAACCATTCCTCTATCTATTTTAAATGCCACCCCGAGCATACCTTCTTTGGTATGGGTTTACCAAGCGATTCAAAAGTAGGTTCCCACCCATACATTTCTATGGGAAATTTTTGACTATCTTAGCATCAAGGTGTTGATGAGACATGCAATATGAGCTAACCACTGCACACATGGAAGATAGCAGTAACCATTCCTCTATCTATTTTAAATGCCACCCCGAGCATACCCGCTTTGGTATGGGTTTACCAAGCGATTCAAAAGTGTATTCCCACCCATACATTCCTATGGGAAACCACCCATACATCTCTATGGGAAAAACTGTCTATTTTAGAACCGAGGTGTTGTTGAGACATGCAATATGAGTAAACCACTGCACACATGGAAGATAGCAGTAACCATTCCTCTATCTGGTTTAAATGCCACCCCGAGCATACCTGCTTTGGTATGGGTTTACCAAGCGATTCAAAAGTAGCTTCCCACCCATACATTCCTATGGGAAACCACCCATACATCTCTATTGGAAAAATTGTCTATCTTAGCATCGAGCTGTTGATGAGACATGCAATATGAGCAAACCACTGCCCACATGGAAGATAGCAGTAACCATTCCTCTATCTCTTTTTAATGCCACCCCGATCATACCTGCTTTGGTATGGGTTTACCAAGCGATTCAAAAGTAGATTCCCACCCATACATTTCTATGGGAAATTTTTGACTATCTTAGCATCGAGGTGTTGATGAGACATGCAATATGAGCTAACCACTGCACACATGGAAGATAGCAGTAACCATTCCTCTATCTATTTTAAATGCCACCCCGAGCATACCTTCTTTGGTATGGGTTTACCAAGCGATTCAAAAGTAGGTTCCCACCCATACATTTCTATGGGAAATTTTTGACTATCTTAGCATCAAGGTGTTGATGAGACATGCAATATGAGCTAACCACTGCACACATGGAAGATAGCAGTAACCATTCCTCTATCTATTTTAAATGCCACCCCGAGCATACCTGCTTTGGTATGGGTTTACCAAGCGATTCAAAAGTAGGTTCCCACCCATACATTCCTATGGGAAACCACCCATACATCTCTATGGGAAAAACTGTCTATCTTAGAACCGAGGTGTTGATGAGACATGCAATATGAGTAAACCACTGCACACATGGAAGATAGCAGTAACCATTCCTCTATCTGTTTTAAATGCCACCCCGAGCATACCTGCTTTGGTATGGGTTTACCAAGCGATTCAAAAGTAGGTTCCCACCCATACATTCCTATGAGAAACCACCCATACATCTCTATGGGAAAAATTGTCTATCTTAGCATCGAGGTGTTGATGAGACATGCAATATGAGCAAACCACTGCCCACATGGAAGATAGCAGTAACTATTCCTCTATCTCTTTTTAATGCCACCCCGATCATACCTGCTTTGGTATGGGTTTACCAAGCGATTCAAAAGTAGGTTCCCACCCATACATTTCTATGGGAAATTTTTGACTATCTTAGCATCGAGGTGTTGATGAGACATGCAATATGAGCTAACCACTGCACACATGGAAGATAGCAGTAACCATTCCTCTATCTATTTTAAATGCCACCCCGAGCATGCCTTCCTTGGTATGGGTTTACCAAGCGATTCAAAAGTAGGTTCCCACCCATACATTTCTAGGGGAAATTTTTGACTATCTTAGCATCAAGGTGTTGATGAGACATGCAATATGAGCTAACCACTGCACACATGGAAGATAGTAGTAACCATTCCTCTATCTATTTTAAATGCCACCCCGAGCATACCTGCTTTGGTATGGGTTTACCAAGCGATTCAAAAGTAGGTTCCCACCCATACATTCCTATGGGAAACCACCCATACATCTCTATGGGAAAAACTGTCTATCTTAGAACCGAGGTGTTGATGAGACATGCAATATGAGTAAACCACTGCACACATGGAAGATAGCAGTAACCATTCCTCTATCTGTTTCAAATGCCACCCCGAGCATACCTGCTTTGGTATGGGTTTACCAAGCGATTCAAAAGTAGGTTCCCACCCATACATTCCTATGGGAAACAACCCATACATCTCTATGGGAAAAATTGTCTATCTTAGCATCGAGCTGTTGATGAGACATGCAATATGAGCAAACCACTGCCCACATGGAAGATAGCAGTAACCATTCCTCTATCTCTTTTTAATGCCACCCCGATCATACCTGCTTTGGTATGGGTTTACCAAGCGATTGAAAAGTAGGTTCCCACCCATACATTTCTATGGGAAATTTTTGACTATCTTAGCATCGAGGTGTTGATGAGACATGCAATATGAGCTAACCACTGCACACATGGAAGATAGCAGTAACCATTCCTCTATCTATTTTAAATGCCACCCCGAGCATACCTTCTTTGGTATGGGTTTACCAAGCGATTCAAAAGTAGGTTCCCACCCATACATTTCTATGGGAAATTTTTGACTATCTTAGCATCAAGGTGTTGATGAGACATGCAATATGAGCTAACCACTGCACACATGGAAGATAGCAGTAACCATTCCTCTATCTATTTTAAATGCCACCCCGAGCATACCTGCTTTGGTATGGGTTTACCAAGCGATTCAAAAGTAGGTTCCCACCCATACATTCCTATGGGAATCCACCCATACATCTCTATGGGAAAAACTGTCTATCTTAGAACCGAGGTGTTGATGAGACATGCAATATGAGTTAACCACTGCACACATGGAAGATAGCAGTAACCATTCCTCTATCTGTTCTATCTTAGCATCGAGGTGTTGATGAGACATGCAATATGAGCAAACCACTGCCCACATGGAAGATAGCAGTAACCACTCCTCTATCTCTTTTTAATACCACCCCGATCATACCTGCTTTGCTATGGGTTTACCAAGCGATTCAAAAGTAGGTTCCCACCCATACATTTCTATGGGAAATTTTTGACTATCTTAGCATCGAGGTGTTGATGAGACATACAATATGAGCTAACCACTGCACACATGGAAGATAGCAGTAACCATTCCTCTATCTATTTTAAATGCCACCCCGAGCATACCTGCTTTGGTATGGGTTTACCAAGCGATTCAAAAGTAGGTTCCCACCCATACATTTCTATGGGAAATTTTTGACTATCTTAGCATCAAGGTGTTGAAGAGACATGCAATATGACCTAACCACTGCACACATGGAAGATAGCAGTAACCATTCCTCTATCTATTTTAAATGCCACCCCGAGCATACCTGCTTTGGTATGGGTTTACCAAGCGATTCAAAAGTAGGATCCCACCGATACATTTCTATGGGAAATTTTTGACTATCTTAGCATCGAGGTGTTGATGAGACATGCAATATGAGCTAACCACTGCACACATGGAAGATAGCAGTAACCATTCCTCTATCTATTTTAAATGCCACCCCGAGCATACCTTCTTTGGTATGGGTTTACCAAGCGATTCAAAAGTAGGTTCCCACCCATACATTTCTATGGGAAATTTTTGACTATCTTAGCATCAAGGTGTTGATGAGACATGCAATATGAGCTAACCACTGCACACATGGAAGATAGCAGTAACCATTCCTCTATCTATTTTAAATGCCACCCCGAGCATACCTTCTTTGGTATGGGTTTACCAAGCGATTCAAAAGTGTATTCCCACCCATACATTCCTATGGGAAACCACCCATACATCTCTATGGGAAAAACTGTCTATCTTAGAACCGAGGTGTTGATGAGACATGCAATATAAGTAAACCACTGCACACATGGAAGATAGCAGTAACCATTCCTCTATCTGTTTTAAATGCCACCCTGAGCATACCTGCTTTGGTATGGGTTTACCAAGCGATTCAAAAGTAGGTTCCCACCCATACATTCCTATGGGAAACCACCCATACATCTCTATGGGAAAAATTGTCTATCTTAGCATCGAGGTGTTGATGAGACATGCAATATGAGCAAACCACTGCCCACATGGAAGATAGCAGTAACCATTCCTCTATCTCTTTTTAATGCCACCCCGATCATACCTGCTTTGGTATGGGTTTACCAAGCGATTCAAAAGTAGGATCCCACCGATACATTTCTATGGGAAATTTTTGACTATCTTAGCATCGAGGTGTTGATGAGACATGCAATATGAGCTAACCACTGCACACATGGAAGATAGCAGTAACCATTCCTCTATCTATTTTAAATGACACCCCGAGCATACCTTCTTTGGTATGGGTTTACCAAGCGATTCAAAAGTAGGTTCCCACCCATACATTTCTATGGGAAATTTTTGACTATCTTAGCATCAAGGTGTTGATGAGACATGCAATATGAGCTAACCACTGCACACATGGAAGATAGCAGTAACCATTCCTCTATCTATTTTAAATGCCACCCCGAGCATACCTGCTTTGGTATGGGTTTACCAAGCGATTCAAAAGTGTATTCCCACCCATACATTCCTATGGGAAACCACCCATACATCTCTATGGGAAAAACTGTCTATCTTAGAACCGAGGTGTTGATGAGACATGCAATATAAGTAAACCACTGCACACATGGAAGATAGCAGTAACCATTCCTTTATCTGTTTTAAATGCCACCCTGAGCATACCTGCTTTGGTATGGGTTTACCAAGCGATTCAAAAGTAGGTTCCCACCCATACATTCCTATGGGAAACCACCCATACATCTCTATGGGA
Organism: Eunapius fragilis; assembly: GCA_963681505.1. Taxonomy (NCBI): domain Eukaryota; kingdom Metazoa; phylum Porifera; class Demospongiae; order Spongillida; family Spongillidae; genus Eunapius; species Eunapius fragilis. Next base: position 5,864,694 of record OY811989.1, read on the forward strand.
AAAATTGTCTATCTTAGCATCGAGGTGTTGATGAGACATGCAATATGAGCAAACCACTGCCCACATGGAAGATAGCAGTAACCATTCCTCTATCTCTTTTTAATGCCACCCCGATCATACCTGCTTTGGTATGGGTTTACCAAGCGATTCAAAAGTAGGTTCCCACCCATACATTTCTATGGGAAATTTTTGACTATCTTAGCATCGAGGTGTTGATGAGACATGCAATATGAGCTAACCACTGCACACATGGAAGATAGCAGTAACCATTCCTCTATCTGTTTTAAATGCCACCCCGAGCATACCTGCTTTGCTATGGGTTTACCAAGCGATTCAAAAGTATGTTCCCACCCATACATTTCTATGGGAAATTTTTGACTATCTTAGCATCGAGGTGTTGATGAGTCATGCAATATGAGCTAACCACTGCACACATGGAAGATAGCAGTAACCATTCCTCTATCTATTTTAAATGCCACCCCGAGCATACCTGCTTTGGAATGGGTTAACCAAGTGATTCAAAAGTAGGTTCCCACCCATACATTTCTATGGGAAATTTTTGACTATCTTAGCATCGAGGTGTTGATGAGACATGCAATATGAGCTAACCACTGCACACATGGAAGATAGCAGTAACCATTCCTCTATCTGTTTTAAATGCCACCCCGAGCATACCTGCTTTGCTATGGGTTTACCAAGCGATTCAAAAGTATGTTCCCACCCATACATTTCTATGGGAAATTTTTGACTATCTTAGCATCGAGGTGTTGATGAGTCATGCAATATGAGCTAACCACTGCACACATGGAAGATAGCAGTAACCATTCCTCTATCTATTTTAAATGCCACCCCGAGCATACCTGCTTTGGAATGGGTTAACCAAGTGATTCAAAAGTAGGTTCCCACCCATACATTTCTATGGGAAATTTTTGACTATCTTAGCATCGAGGTGTTGATGAGACATGCAATATGAGCTAACCACTGCACACATGGAAGATAGCAGTAACCATTCCTCTATCTATTTTAAATGCCACCCCGAGCATACCTGCTTTGGTATGGGTTTACCAAGCGATTCAAAAGTAGGTTCCCACCCATACATTTCTATGGGAAATTTTTGACTATCTTAGCATCAAGGTGTTGAAGAGACATGCAATATGAGCTAACCACTGCACACATGGAAGATAGCAGTAACCATTCCTCTATCTATTTTAAATGCCACCCCGAGCATACCTGCTTTGGTATGGGTTTACCAAGCGATTCAAAAGTAGGATCCCACCGATACATTTCTATGGGAAATTTTTGACTATCTTAGCATCGAGGTGTTGATGAGACATGCAATATGAGCTAACCACTGCACACATGGAAGATAGCAGTAACCATTCCTCTATCTATTTTAAATGCCACCCCGAGCATACCTTCTTTGGTATGGGTTTACCAAGCGATTCAAAAGTAGGTTCCCACCCATACATTTCTATGGGAAATTTTTGACTATCTTAGCATCAAGGTGTTGATGAGACATGCAATATGAGCTAACCACTGCACACATGGAAGATAGCAGTAACCATTCCTCTATCTATTTTAAATTCCACCCCGAGCATACCTGCTTTGGTATGGGTTTACCAAGTGATTCAAAAGTGTATTCCCACCCATACATTCCTATGGGAAACTACCCATACATCTCTATGGGAAAAACTGTCTATCTTAGAACCGAGGTGTTGATGAGACATGCAGTATAAGTAAACCACTGCACACATGGAAGATAGCAGTAACCATTCCTCTATCTGTTTTAAATGCCACCCTGAGCATACCTGCTTTGGTATGGGTTTACCAAGCGATTCAAAAGTAGGTTCCCACCCATACATTCCTATGGGAAACCACCCATACATCTCTATGGGAAAAATTGTCTATCTTAGCATCGAGGTGTTGATGAGACATGCAATATGAGCAAACCACTGCCCACATGGAAGATAGCAGTAACCATTCCTCTATCTCTTTTTAATGCCACCCCGATCATACCTGCTTTGGTATGGGTTTACCAAGCGATTCAAAAGTAGGTTCCCACCCATACATTTCTATGGGAAATTTTTGACTATCTTAGCATCGAGGTGTTGATGAGACATGCAATATGAGCTAACCACTGCACACATGGAAGATAGCAGTAACCATTCCTCTATCTATTTTAAATGCCACCCCGAGCATACCTTCTTTGGTATGGGTTTACCAAGCGATTCAAAAGTAGGTTCCCACCCATACATTTCTATGGGAAATTTTTGACTATCTTAGCATCAAGGTGTTGATGAGACATGCAATATGAGCTAACCACTGCACACATGGAAGATAGCAGTAACCATTCCTCTATCTATTTTAAATGCCACCCCGAGCATACCTGCTTTGGTATGGGTGAACCAAGCGATTCAAAAGTAGGTTCCCACCCATACATTTCTATGGGAAATTTTTGACTATCTTAGCATCGAGGTGTTGATGAGACATGCAATATGAGCTAACCACTGCACACATGGAAGATAGCAGTAACCATTCCTCTATCTATTTTAAATGCCACCCCGAGCATACCTGCTTTGGTATGGGTTTACCAAGCGATTCAAAAGTAGGTTCCCACCCATACATTTCTATGGGAAATTTTTGACTATCTTAGCATCAAGGTGTTGAAGAGACATGCAATATGAGCTAACCACTGCACACATGGAAGATAGCAGTAACCATTCCTCTATCTATTTTAAATGCCACCCCGAGCATACCTGCTTTGGTATGGGTTTACCAAGCGATTCAAAAGTAGGATCCCACCGATACATTTCTATGGGAAATTTTTGACTATCTTAGCATCGAGGTGTTGATGAGACATGCAATATGAGCTAACCACTGCACACATGGAAGATAGCAGTAACCATTCCTCTATCTATTTTAAATGCCACCCCGAGCATACCTTCTTTGGTATGGGTTTACCAAGCGATTCAAAAGTAGGTTCCCACCCATACATTTCTATGGGAAATTTTTGACTATCTTAGCATCAAGGTGTTGATGAGACATGCAATATGAGCTAACCACTGCACACATGGAAGATAGCAGTAACCATTCCTCTATCTATTTTAAATGCCACCCCGAGCATACCTGCTTTGGTATGGGTTTACCAAGCGATTCAAAAGTGTATTCCCACCCATACATTCCTATGGGAAACCACCCATACATCTCTATGGGAAAAACTGTCTATCTTAGAACCGAGGTGTTGATGAGACATGCAATATAAGTAAACCACTGCACACATGGAAGATAGCAGTAACCATTCCTCTATCTGTTTTAAATGCCACCCTGAGCATACCTGCTTTAGTATTGGTTTACCAAGCGATTCAAAAGTATGTTCCCACCCATACATTCCTATGGGAAACCACCCATACATCTCTATGGGAAAAATTGTCTATCTTAGCATCGAGGTGTTGATGAGACATGCAATATGAGCAAACCACTGCCCACATGGAAGATAGCAGTAACCATTCCTCTATCTCTTTTTAATGCCACCCCGATCATACCTGCTTTGTTATGGGTTTACCAAGCGATTCAAAAGTAGGTTCCCACCCATACATTTCTATGGGAAATTTTTGACTATCTTAGCATCAAGGTGTTGATGAGACATTGAATATGAGCTAACCACTGCACACATGGAAGATAGCAGTAACCATTCCTCTATCTATTTTAAATGCCACCCCGAGCATACCTGCTTTGGTATGGGTTTACCAAGCGATTCAAAAGTAGGTTCCCCCCCATATATTTCTATGGGAAATTTTTGACTATTTTAGCATGGAGGTGTTGATGAGACATGCAATATGAGCAAACCACTGCACACAGGGAAGATAGCAGAGACCTTTCCTCTATCTGTTTTAAATGCCACCCCGAGCATACCAGCTTTGGTATGGGTTTACCAAGTGATTCAAAAGTAGGTTCCCACCCATACATTCCTATGGGAAACCACCCATACATCTCTATGGGAAATTTTTGACTATCTTAGCATCGAGGTGTTGATGAGACATGCAATATGAGTAAACCACTGCACACATGGAAGATTGCAGTAACCATTCTTCTATCTGTGTTAAATGCCACCCCGAGCATACCAGCTTTGGTATGGGTTTTCCAAGCGATTCAAAAGTAGGTTCCCACCCATACATTTCTATGGGAAATTTTTGACTATGCCAATTGGGCCAATTGGTTCCAATGGCCCAATTGGTGCGATATGTACTCTTTATGCCAATTGGGCCAATTGGTTCGACGGGCCCAATTGGTGTGATATGTCCCAATGAATTGATGCCAATGGGGCCAATTGGTTCCATCTAACCAATTGGCACGATATGCACTATTTATGCCAATTGGGCCAATTGGTTCCACGGGCCCAATTGGTGCGATATTTTCTAATGAAATGATACCAATTGGGCCAATTGCTTCCGCCGGCCCAATTGGCGCGATATGTACTATTTATGCCAATTGGGCCAATTGGTTCCACGGGCCCAATTGGTGCGATATGTCCCAATGGATTGATGCCATTTGGGCCAATTGGTTCCATCCGCCCAATTGGCGCGATATGTCCTAATGAAATGATGCCAATTGGGACTATTGGTTCCACGGGCCCAATTGGTGCGATATGTCCCAATGAATTGATGCCAATTGGGCCAATTGGTTCCATCGGCCCAATTGGCGCGATATGTCCTGATGAAATGATGCCAATTGGGCCAATTGGTTCCACCGGCCCAATTGGCGCGATATGTACTATTTATGCCAATTGGGCCAATTGGTTCCACGGGCCCAATTGGTGTGATATGTCCCAATGAATTGATGCCAATTGGGGCAATTGGTTCCATCGACCCAATTGGCGCGATATGTTCTAATGAAATGATAACAATTGGGCCAATTGGTTCCGCCGGCCCAATTGGCGCGATATGTACTATTTATGCCAATTGGGCCAATTGGTTCCACGGGCCCAATTGGTGCGATATATCCCAATAGATTGATGCCAATTGGGCCACTTGGTTCCATCGGCCCAATTGGCGCGATTTGTACAATTTATGCAAATAGGGCCAATTGGTTCCACCGGCCCAATTGGTGCGGTATGTCCCAATGAATTGATGCCAATTGGGCCAATTGTTTCCATTGGCCCAATTGGTGCGATATGAACTATTTATGCCAATTGGGCGAATTGGTTCAACAGGCCCAATTGGTGCGGTATGTCCCAATGAATAGATGCCAATTGGGCCAATTGGTTCCATCGGCCCAATTGGCGGGATATGTTCTACTGAAATGATGCCATTTGGGCCAAATGGTTCCGCCGGCCCAATTGGCGCGATATGTACTGTTTATGCCAATTGGGCCAATTGGTTCCACGGGCCCAATTGGTGCGATATGTCCCAATGGATTGATGCCAATTGGGCCACTTGGTTCCATCGGCCCAATTGGCGCGATAAGTACAATTTATGCCAATCGGGCCAATTGGTTCCAATGGCCCAATTGGTGCGGTATGTCCCAATGAATTGATGCCAATTGGGCCAATTGGTTCCTCCGGCCCAATCGGCGCGATATGATTAATTTACGCCAATTGGGCCAATTGGTTCCACGGGCCCAATTGGTGCGATATGTCCCAATGAATTGATGCTAATTGGGCCAATTGGTTCCATGGGCCCAATTGGCGCGATATGTACAATTTATGCCAATTGGGCCAATTGGTACCACCGGCCCAATTGTTGCGGTATGTCCCAATGAATTGATGCCAATTGGGCCAATTGGTTCCACCGGCACAATTGGCGCGATATGAACAATTTACGCCAATTGAGCCAATTGGTTCCACGGGCCCAATTGGTGCGATATGTCCCAATGAATTGATGCCAATTGGGCCAATTGGTTCCATCGGCCCAATTGGCGCGATATGTACAATTTATGCCAATTGGGCCAATTGGTATCACCGGCCCAATTGTTGCGGTATGTCCCAATGAATTAATGCCAATTGGGCCAATTGGTTCCATCGGCCCAATTGGCGCGATATGTTCTAATGAAATGATACCAATTGGGCCAATTGGTTCCGCCGGCCTAATTGGCGCGATATGTACAATTTATGCCAATTGGGACAATTGGTTCCACGGGCCCAATTGGTGCGATATGTCACAATGGATTGATGCCAATTGGGCCACTTGGTTCCATCGGCCCAATTGGCGCGATATGCACAATTTATGCCAATTGGGCCAATTGGTTCCACCGGCCCAATTGGTGCGGTATGTCCCAATGAATTGATGCCAATTGGGCCAATTGGTTCCACCGGCCCAATTGGCGCGACATGTACTATTTATGCCAATTGGGCCAATTGGTTCCACGGGCGCGATTGGTGAGATATGTCCCATTGAATTGATGCCAATTGGGCCAATTGGTTCCATTGGCCATATTGGTGCGATATGAACTATTTATGCCAATTGGGCCAATTGGTTCCACCGACCCAATTGGCGCGATATGTACTATTTATGCCAATTGGGCCAATTGGTTCCACGGGCCCAATTGGTGCGATGTGTGCCAATAAATTATTGCCAATTGGGCCAATTGGTTCCATTGGCCCAATTGGTGCGATATGAACTATTTATGCCAATTGGGCCAATTGGTTCAACAGGCCGAATTGGTGCGGTATGTCCCAATGAATTGATGCCAATTGGGCCAATTGGTTCCATCGGCCCAATTGGCGCGATATGCGTAATGAAATGATGCCAATTGGGCCAATTGGTTCTACCGGCCGAATTGGCGCGATATGAACAATGTATGCCAATTGGGTCAATTGGTTCCACCGGCCCAATTGGTCCGGTATGTCCCAATGAATTGATGCCAATTGGGCCAATTGGTTCCGCCGGCCCAATTGGCGCGATATGTACTATTTATGCCAATTGGGCCAATTGGTTCCACGGGCCCAATTGGTGCGATATATCCCAATAGATTGATGCCAATTGGGCCACTTGGTTCCATCGGCCCAATTGGCGCGATTTGTACAATTTATGCAAATAGGGCCAATTGGTTCCACCGGCCCAATTGGTGCGGTATGTCCCAATGAATTGATGCCAATTGGGCCAATTGTTTCCATTGGCCCAATTGGTGCGATATGAACTATTTATGCCAATTGGGCGAATTGGTTCAACAGGCCCAATTGGTGCGGTATGTCCCAATGAATAGATGCCAATTGGGCCAATTGGTTCCATCGGCCCAATTGGCGGGATATGTTCTAATGAAATGATGCCATTTGGGCCAAATGGTTCCGCCGGCCCAATTGGCGCGATATGTACTGTTTATGCCAATTGGGCCAATTGGTTCCACGGGCCCAATTGGTGCGATATGTCCCAATGGATTGATGCCAATTGGGCCACTTGGTTCCATCGGCCCAATTGGCGCGATAAGTACAATTTATGCCAATCGGGCCAATTGGTTCCAATGGCCCAATTGGTGCGGTATGTCCCAATGAATTGATGCCAATTGGGCCAATTGGTTCCTCCGGCCCAATCGGCGCGATATGATTAATTTACGCCAATTGGGCCAATTGGTTCCACGGGCCCAATTGGTGCGATATGTCCCAATGAATTGATGCTAATTGGGCCAATTGGTTCCATGGGCCCAATTGGCGCGATATGTACAATTTATGCCAATTGGGCCAATTGGTACCACCGGCCCAATTGTTGCGGTATGTCCCAATGAATTGATGCCAATTGGGCCAATTGGTTCCACCGGCACAATTGGCGCGATATGAACAATTTACGCCAATTGAGCCAATTGGTTCCACGGGCCCAATTGGTGCGATATGTCCCAATGAATTGATGCCAATTGGGCCAATTGGTTCCATCGGCCCAATTGGCGCGATATGTACAATTTATGCCAATTGGGCCAATTGGTATCACCGGCCCAATTGTTGCGGTATGTCCCAATGAATTAATGCCAATTGGGCCAATTGGTTCCATCGGCCCAATTGGCGCGATATGTTCTAATGAAATGATACCAATTGGGCCAATTGGTTCCGCCGGCCTAATTGGCGCGATATGTACAATTTATGCCAATTGGGACAATTGGTTCCACGGGCCCAATTGGTGCGATATGTCACAATGGATTGATGCCAATTGGGCCACTTGGTTCCATCGGCCCAATTGGCGCGATATGCACAATTTATGCCAATTGGGCCAATTGGTTCCACCGGCCCAATTGGTGCGGTATGTCCCAATGAATTGATGCCAATTGGGCCAATTGGTTCCACCGGCCCAATTGGCGCGACATGTACTATTTATGCCAATTGGGCCAATTGGTTCCACGGGCGCGATTGGTGAGATATGTCCCATTGAATTGATGCCAATTGGGCCAATTGGTTCCATTGGCCATATTGGTGCGATATGAACTATTTATGCCAATTGGGCCAATTGGTTCCACCGACCCAATTGGCGCGATATGTACTATTTATGCCAATTGGGCCAATTGGTTCCACGGGCCCAATTGGTGCGATGTGTGCCAATAAATTATTGCCAATTGGGCCAATTGGTTCCATTGGCCCAATTGGTGCGATATGAACTATTTATGCCAATTGGGCCAATTGGTTCAACAGGCCGAATTGGTGCGGTATGTCCCAATGAATTGATGCCAATTGGGCCAATTGGTTCCATCGGCCCAATTGGCGCGATATGCGTAATGAAATGATGCCAATTGGGCCAATTGGTTCTACCGGCCGAATTGGCGCGATATGAACAATGTATGCCTATTGGGTCAATTGGTTCCACCGGCCCAATTGGTCCGGTATGTCCCAATGAATTGATGCCAATTGGGCCAAATGGTTCCATGGGCAATTGGCGCAATATGTACAATTTATGCCAATTGGGCCAATTGGTTCCAATGACCCAATTGGTGCGATATGTCTTAATGAATTGATGCCAATTGGGCCAATTGGTTCCATGGGCCTAATTGGCGCGACATGTACTATTTATGCCAATTGGGCCACTTGGTTCCACGGGAGCAATTGGTGCAATGTCCCATTGAATTGATGCCAATTGGGCCAATTGGTTCCATCGGCCCAATTGGCGCGATATGAACAATTTATGCCAATTGGGCCAATTGGTTCCACCGTCCCAATTGTTGCAGTATGTCCCAATGAATTGATGCCAATTGGGCCAATTGGTTCCACCGGCCCAATTGGCGCGATATGTACTAATTTTCCACGGGCCCAATTAGTGAGATATGTCCTAACGAAATGATGCCAAATGGACCAATTGGTTTTGATTTGATTGATTTTTGATTGATTGATTGATTGCATACATATAAACAGACAAACATATGCAAAAAGGCAAGTAGTGGCACGATGTGTACGTGCACTTACAAACTGCCTAAACATGGGAGGGATATAACATACAATAGGGTGAAAGGTCCACAGATCTAAGTCGGGTACGAAAAACTGTAATGTTCAATGAAGTGACAACATCTTGCGGTAAGTGGTTCCATATAGGTATCACACGTTCTGTGAAAAAATGCGCTCGGAATGCATGATGGGGTAAATGTTTGGATCGCAGGATACAAGGATGACCTCGGATGGAATACGGCCTAGCCGGTTTGGTGAAAAAACTCTCAAAAGGTAAATCAACCAGGTTATTATAGATCTTGTAGCACATGACAAGGTCGTAGAAGACTCTCCTGTACTCTAAGGACTGTAAACCCAGGTTCGCAAGGCGATCATCATAATCCATATATGGTGTACCAGCACGTTTGATAATGGCACGAGTGAAAAATCTCTGAACACGTTCAATACATTGAATATCTTTATGGAACCAGGGATTCCAAACTTGGGTATTACTTTCCAGAAGGGGACGAACATACACCTTATAAAGACGCACAAGGAGAGACACATCGTTAGAATGAAAGCATTTTAAGAGAAGACAGCTCCTATTGAAAGCCATGGAAGCAATGTTTGAGCAGTGCATACTTGGCGTAAGGTCTGAATTCAAACACACCCCAAGATCTCTTATAGATGATACGAATTGCAAAGGAATACCAGAAAGTGAGTAAGGTGAAGTAGGCTCATAACCACGAGAACCAAAGGAAATGACAGAGCACTTGGAATAAGCAACAGTCAGTTGCCATGTCTTGGACCATGAACAAAATTGATTTAAGGATTGTGTAAGTGGTGTATTTTGATTTTCAGTATAACCAAGATACAGTTTTGTGTCATCGGCAAAGATTTTAATGCCAGCTGGAGATTGGACATGGTTAGGAAGGTCATTGACATATATCAGAAACAAGAGAGGACCAAGGACAGAACCCTGAGGTACACCACTGGTGATGGATTTAGGAGATGATACATCAAGTCCTACATATACACATTGTGTGCGGTCGTTTAAAAAGGCTCTTATCCACTGAAGCAAGTTTGATTTAAAGCCATAAGCCTCAACCTTTAGCAATAATTTCGAGTGGGAGACAGTGTCAAAGGCCTTAGCAATATCAGTATACACAACATCCACCTTCATGCCATTGTCAACATTCAATGTCCAATTGTTCAGAGTTATCAGTAACTGTGTACAAGCAGAACGTCGAGCGAGGAAACCAAACTGATCCTGTGAGATAAGATTATGAGTACGAAGGAAGGATATCATAGAAGATGATATAATACTTTCCATAACTTTACAAAGGATACACGTTTGTGAGATAGGTCTATAGTTACTGGGCTGTTTTCGTGAACCCTTTTTAAAGACAGGACATACAAATGCAGTCTTCCAAACTAAGGGTATATGTCCTGTACTCATAGACATCTCAAAAAGGAGTGATAATGGGAAAGCAATAGCTGGGGCTAAAGACTTTAAGAAAAAAGCGGGAAACCCATCAGGACTTTTAGAACATTTTGATGGCAATGATTTTAAAGTCTTAAGGACCTTGTCAAATGGGAAGAGAACAGAGTTTAGGGATTTATTTTCAGAGAGACGAGGCACAAATTCTGGGAGCAAACCGTCGTCAGCAGTAAAGACAGAAGCAAAATAATCATTAAGCACAGTACATTTATCATGATTTGAGACAGCCAAATTGTCATTGGAGTCAATGAGAGGGGGTATACACTGAGAGGTAGTAAGCTTGGAGTTTACATATGAATAGAAAGATGATAAGCTTTTCTTATTGAGAACGTTGTTTTCCTGAGACAAGATGAATTCTTTGACAGCCGTATCATACTTTCTAGCAAAGTGTTTATAGCGAACCTTGTCTTTACTATACCACAACTTTTTCAATCCCAGCAAGCGCCTTATGTGCATGGGATAAGAAAACGGTTTACGGGACTGATAACGGCGAGGAACAAATTGGGCTATACAGGAATGTAGGACGTTTGATATTTTAGACCAGAACATTTCAACTGACAAACTATTCTGATACAAGAAAGACCAGTCAATATCCTTCACAATTGATATCATAGAACAATAGTCAGCATTGAAGAAGTCAAGAAAACAATGGTTTTGTCTATCACTACTAACAACAGGGTAAGAAACTGAGAAATGTATGGCTGAATGATCACATGAGGAAGAGAATGGTTCAACAACAGAAATGTCCCAGATCAAGTCAGGAGTGGATACCAAAACCAAATCAATGCAATTGGATCCATGCGTAGGATGTGATACCAGTTGAGTAAGACCATTTCGCATCATGCAAGTCAAAAATAAATCGTGAGAAGAAGAACCCAGACTAATAGGCACATACCAATTAATATTGGGTAGGTTAAAGTCACCAACAATAAACAAAGGATATGTTGTCATGGAAAGGGAATCAATGAGTGAGCACAGATTTGCAGTGTCGACACTACTAGCAGCACAAGTTGGGGGATGGTAGACACAAATAAATCGATAGCAAGAGGCCTTGGAAAGCACTAAATCAAGTGCCACACATTCTAAAGAACTGTACATAGGTGGTATATCAATGCTTACAACTTTAAGCAAATTGCTTACAAAAACAGCAACTCCACCGTAGCCATCAGGTCGATCCTTTCTGAATAAACTATAGGATGTTTTGGACAAGATAAGAGAATCAGGAAAATCATATCTCAACCATGACTCAGTTATAAAAATCACGTCAAAATCAGCAGATTGTAACAAACAAGATAAGTTATCAAGCTTATTTCTAAGAGAGCGTGCATTGAATAATTTACAACGTAGTATGCCAGTACTTGCCTCGTGTCCCTAATTACCTTTAGTCGGGCAATTAGAAGCAGAGGCAGTAAAACCACCATTGACACTTGGTACCTTGGGTAAATCTTTTCTTTTTACAGTCCAATTGTTGACAGGTCCCCTGCGATCTATGAAGTGGTTAACTCCAGTTTCCTCTTGCTGACTTTGAAGGGTATTATAAAGACTTTTGATGTGTATACGTTCAACAACGGTGTAGCTTGGACGCACAAATATCTGTTTGAAGTGGTCAGAATCTTTTAGCAACTTTGCTTTCTTTAAGACTGATGTCCTTTGGTTTGAGTTTGCAAGGCTGACTTTGAGCAAGCGTGGTTTAGATGCGGAGTTAGTGATAGGGGGTTTTCCCAGTCTAAAACAGTCAACAACAACCACGTCTTTTTCGCCAAGGTAAGAAAACAAATCTTTAACAAAGCGGGCGTCTTAATCCTGTGAAATGGACTCTTTTATACCTGAAATAACTAGGCTTCTTCTGTTTTCTTGGTGAGACAACGCCTCCTTCACTGCTTTATCAACATCTTTATTTATCGGTGTACACTGCGACTGAACAGCAGAGGTAGCGGCAACGTGGGAGGTAGACAAAACATTGGTAAGGGCAGACTCAGTTTTTTCGACGAAGTCCTGAAGTCGCTTTTCCAAACTGGCTACTTTGGCTGGAAGCTGACGCAACGCGAACTCACAACCAGGGCATGGCGTGCATACCTCTTTGACAATGGCTAAAGCATCCAGACCCACATTAGAAAACGTAGCAGAGCACTCTGCATGGAATACGGCACCGCAGTATGTACAAGTCAAACCTTGAGGAGCAGTTGTATCAACGTTTTTCTTGTCGCAGACTGAGCACTGCTTGCCGCGCGGCATTATTTTCCACCGGCCCAATTGGCGCGATATGTACTATTCATGCCAATTGGGCCAATTGGTTCCACGGGCCCAATTGGTGCGATATGTCCCAATGAATTGAGGCGAATTGGGCCGATTGGTTCCATCGGCCCAATTAGCGCGATATGTACATGGAAGATAGCAGTAACCATTCCTCTATCTATTTTAAATGCCACCCCGAGCATACCTGCTTTGGTATGGGTTTACCAAGCGATTCAAAAGTAGGTTCCCACCCATACATTTCTATGGGAAATTTTTGACTATCTTAGCATCAAGGTGTTGAAGAGACATGCAATATGAGCTAACCACTGCACACATGGAAGATAGCAGTAACCATTCCTCTATCTATTTTAAATGCCACCCCGAGCATACCTGCTTTGGTATGGGTTTACCAAGCGATTCAAAAGTAGGTTCCCACCGATACATTTCTATGGGAAATTTTTGACTATCTTAGCATCGAGGTGTTGATGAGACATGCAATATGAGCTAACCACTGCACACATGGAAGATAGCAGTAACCATTCCTCTATCTATTTTAAATGCCACCCCGAGCATACCTTCTTTGGTATGGGTTTACCAAGCGATTCAAAAGTAGGTTCCCACCCATACATTTCTATGGGAAATTTTTGACTATCTTAGCATCAAGGTGTTGATGAGACATGCAATATGAGCTAACCACTGCACACATGGAAGATAGCAGTAACCATTCCTCTATCTATTTTAAATGCCACCCCGAGCATACCTGCTTTGGTATGGGTTTACCAAGCGATTCAAAAGTGTATTCCCACCCATACATTCCTATGGGAAACCACCCATACATCTCTATGGGAAAAACTGTCTATCTTAGAACCGAGGTGTTGATGAGACATGCAATATGAGTAAACCACTGCACACATGGAAGATAGCAGTAACCATTCCTCTATCTGTTTTAAATGCCACCCCGAGCATACCTGCTTTGGTATGGGTTTACCAAGCGATTCAAAAGTAGGTTCCCACCCATACATTCCTATGGGAAACCACCCATACATCTCTATGGGAAAAATTGTCTATCTTAGCATCGAGGTGTTGATGAGACATGCAATATGAGCAAACCACTGCCCACATGGAAGATAGCAGTAACCATTCCTCTATCTCTTTTTAATGCCACCCCGATCATACCTGCTTTGGTATGGGTTTACCAAGCGATTCAAAAGTAGGTTCCCACCCATACATTTCTATGGGAAATTTTTGACTATCTTAGCATCGAGGTGTTGATGAGACATGCAATATGAGCTAACCACTGCACACATGGAAGATAGCAGTAACCATTCCTCTATCTATTTTAAATGCCACCCCGAGCATACCTGCTTTGGTATGGGTTTACCAAGCGATTCAAAAGTAGGTTCCCACCGATACATTTCTATGGGAAATTTTTGACTATCTTAGCATCGAGGTGTTGATGAGACATGCAATATGAGCTAACCACTGCACACATGGAAGATAGCAGTAACCATTCCTCTATCTATTTTAAATGCCACCCCGAGCATACCTTCTTTGGTATGGGTTTACCAAGCGATTCAAAAGTAGGTTCCCACCCATACATTTCTATGGGAAATTTTTGACTATCTTAGCATCAAGGTGTTGATGAGACATGCAATATGAGCTAACCACTGCACACATGGAAGATAGCAGTAACCATTCCTCTATCTATTTTAAATGCCACCCCGAGCATACCTGCTTTGGTATGGGTTTACCAAGCGATTCAAAAGTGTATTCACACCCATACATTCCTATGGGAAACCACCCATACATCTCTATGGGAAAAACTGTCTATCTTAGAACCGAGGTGTTGATGAGACATGCAATATAAGTAAACCACTGCACACATGGAAGATAGCAGTAACCATTCCTCTATCTGTTTTAAATGCCACCCCGAGCATACCTGCTTTGGTATGGGTTTACCAAGCGATTCAAAAGTAGGTTCCCACCCATACATTCCTATGGGAAACCACCCATACATCTCTATGGGAAAAATTGTCTATCTTAGCATCGAGGTGTTGATGAGACATGCAATATGAGCAAACCACTGCCCACATGGAAGATAGCAGTAACCATTCCTCTATCTCTTTTTAATGCCACCCTGATCATACCTGCTTTGGTATGGGTTTACCAAGCGATTCAAAAGTAGGTTCCCACCCATACATTTCTATGGGAAATTTTTGACTATCTTAGCATCGAGGTGTTGATGAGACATGCAATATGAGCTAACCACTGCACACATGGAAGATAGCAGTAACCATTCCTCTATCTATTTTAAATGCCACCCCGAGCATACCTTCTTTGGTATGGGTTTACCAAGCGATTCAAAAGTAGGTTCCCACCCATACATTTCTATGGGAAATTTTTGACTATCTTAGCATCAAGGTGTTGATGAGACATGCAATATGAGCTAACCACTGCACACATGGAAGATAGCAGTAACCATTCCTCTATCTATTTTAAATGCCACCCCGAGCATACCTGCTTTGGTATGGGTTTACCAAGCGATTCAAAAGTAGGTTCCCACCCATACATTCCTATGGGAAACCACCCATACATCTCTATGGGAAAAATTGTCTATCTTAGCATCGAGGTGTTGATGAGACATGCAATATGAGCAAACCACTGCCCACATGGAAGATAGCAGTAACCACTCCTCTATCTCTTTTTAATACCACCCAGATCATACCTGCTTTGCTATGGGTTTACCAAGCGATTCAAAAGTAGGTTCCCACCCATACATTTCTATGGGAAATTTTTGACTATCTTAGCATCGAGGTGTTGATGAGTCATGCAATATGAGCTAACCACTGCACACATGGAAGATAGCAGTAACCATTCCTCTATCTATTTTAAATGCCACCCCGAGCATACCTGCTTTGGTATGGGTTAACCAAGCGATTCAAAAGTAGGTTCCCACCCATACATTTCTATGGGAAATTTTTGACTATCTTAGCATCAAGGTGTTGATGAGACATGCAATATGAGCTAACCACTGCACACATGGAAGATAGCAGTAACCATTCCTCTATCTATTTTAAATGCCACCCCGAGCATACCTGCTTTGGTATGGGTTTACCAAGCGATTCAAAAGTAGGTTCCCCCCCATATATTTCTATGGGAAATTTTTGACTATTTTAGCATGGAGGTGTTGATGAGACATGCAATATGAGCAAACCACTGCACACAGGGAAGATAGCAGAGACCTTTCCTCTATCTGTTTTAAATGCCATCCCGAGCATACCAGCTTTGGTATGGGTTTACCAAGTGATTCAAAAGTAGGTTCCCACCCATACATTCCTATGGGAAACCACCCATACATCTCTATGGGAAATTTTTGACTATCTTAGCATCGAGGTGTTGATGAGACATGCAATATGAGTAAACCACTGCACACATGGAAGATTGCAGTAACCATTCCTCTATCTGTGTTAAATGCCACCCCGAGCATACCAGCTTTGGTATGGGTTTTCCAAGCGATTCAAAAGTAGGTTCCCACCCATACATTTCTATGGGAAATTTTTGACTATGCCAATTGGGCCAATTGGTTCCAATGGCCCAATTGGTGCGATATGTACTCTTTATGCCAATTGGGCCAATTGGTTCGACGGGCCCAATTGGTGTGATATGTCCCAATGAATTGATGCCAATGGGGCCAATTGGTTCCATCTAACCAATTGGCACGATATGCACTATTTATGCCAATTGGGCCAATTGGTTCCACGGGCCCAATTGGTGCGATATTTTCTAATGAAATGATACCAATTGGGCCAATTGCTTCCGCCGGCCCAATTGGCGCGATATGTACTATTTATGCCAATTGGGCCAATTGGTTCCACGGGCCCAATTGGTGCGATATGTCCCAATGGATTGATGCCATTTGGGCCAATTGGTTCCATCCGCCCAATTGGCGCGATATGTCCTAATGAAATGATGCCAATTGGGACTATTGGTTCCACGGGCCCAATTGGTGCGATATGTCCCAATGAATTGATGCCAATTGGGCCAATTGGTTCCATCGGCCCAATTGGCGCGATATGTCCTGATGAAATGATGCCAATTGGGCCAATTGGTTCCACCGGCCCAATTGGCGCGATATGTACTATTTATGCCAATTGGGCCAATTGGTTCCACGGGCCCAATTGGTGTGATATGTCCCAATGAATTGATGCCAATTGGGGCAATTGGTTCCATCGACCCAATTGGCGCGATATGTTCTAATGAAATGATAACAATTGGGCCAATTGGTTCCGCCGGCCCAATTGGCGCGATATGTACTATTTATGCCAATTGGGCCAATTGGTTCCACGGGCCCAATTGGTGCGATATATCCCAATAGATTGATGCCAATTGGGCCACTTGGTTCCATCGGCCCAATTGGCGCGATTTGTACAATTTATGCAAATAGGGCCAATTGGTTCCACCGGCCCAATTGGTGCGGTATGTCCCAATGAATTGATGCCAATTGGGCCAATTGTTTCCATTGGCCCAATTGGTGCGATATGAACTATTTATGCCAATTGGGCGAATTGGTTCAACAGGCCCAATTGGTGCGGTATGTCCCAATGAATAGATGCCAATTGGGCCAATTGGTTCCATCGGCCCAATTGGCGGGATATGTTCTACTGAAATGATGCCATTTGGGCCAAATGGTTCCGCCGGCCCAATTGGCGCGATATGTACTGTTTATGCCAATTGGGCCAATTGGTTCCACGGGCCCAATTGGTGCGATATGTCCCAATGGATTGATGCCAATTGGGCCACTTGGTTCCATCGGCCCAATTGGCGCGATAAGTACAATTTATGCCAATCGGGCCAATTGGTTCCAATGGCCCAATTGGTGCGGTATGTCCCAATGAATTGATGCCAATTGGGCCAATTGGTTCCTCCGGCCCAATCGGCGCGATATGATTAATTTACGCCAATTGGGCCAATTGGTTCCACGAGCCCAATTGGTGCGATATGTCCCAATGAATTGATGCTAATTGGGCCAATTGGTTCCATGGGCCCAATTGGCGCGATATGTACAATTTATGCCAATTGGGCCAATTGGTATCACCGGCCCAATTGTTGCGGTATGTCCCAATGAATTAATGCCAATTGGGCCAATTGGTTCCATCGGCCCAATTGGCGCGATATGTTCTAATGAAATTGATGCCAATTGGGCCAATTGGTTCCAGCGGCACAATTGGCGCGATATGAACAATTGACGCCAATTGAGCCAATTGGTTCCACGGGCTCAATTGGTGCGATATGTCCCAATGAATTGATGCCAATTGGGCCAATTGGTTCCATCGGCCCAATTGGCGCGATATGTACAATTTATGCCAATTGGGCCAATTGGTATCACCGGTGTAATAGCGGATTTTGTCCCCCCCAAAAAGTGTCCCCCCGGACACAATCCGCTAGCGGATTCTGTCCGGGGGGATACAATCCGCTAGCGGACTCTGTCCGGGGGGACACAATCCGCCAGCGGATTCTGTCCGGGGAGACATGTTCTGCTAGCGGATTCTGTCCCTCCTCCGCAGAATGTGTCCCCCCCCCCCCCCTCCCCACCCTCCCTCCAACCATTGCATTTGATTAGCGAGCGTGTATAGGCATGCAGCTTCGTATGGTAAAATGGTCGTCAAACGCTCGGATACATATTAATTATATACAAGAAAAGCTGGAAATGGTTCAATCAAACAATAAATCAATATCTCAGTCACACACACACAGGAAGAGTAGATAGGCCAGGGGTAACAGATCCATATTGAGGCCAGGGGTAACAGATCCATATTGAGGAGAGCCATATAGTGAGGCCATGCAGGGGTGACAGAGCCATAGTGAGGCCTGCATGGGGTAACAGAGCCATAGTGAAGCCAGAGGTAACATGCAGAGCCATAGTGAGGCTAGGGGTAACAGAGCCATAGTGAGGCCAGGGGTAACCCCCCCCCCCCCCCCTCCCCCCAACATTGCGTTTGATTAGCAAACTGAGCGTGTAGGCATGCAGCTTCGTATGGTGAAATGGTCGCCAAACGCTCAGATACATATTAATTTTACAAAGAAAAGCTGGAAATGGTTCAATCCAACAATAAATCAGTATCTCAGTCACATACACAGGAGAGCAACACCATTTGTCCTCATGCAGTGTTGGGAAGTGTGAGAATGCCAACACATTTGATAAGGAACCATTTGTGACAGGTGTCACATTGCACCAAGTCTCTGTAAGCGGTGTCAGGTATCAGTATCAGACACGCACAATGAACATAAATATCCTTAGGGATCGTTGTAGTGTTTGATTATACCAACCATTAGTTTGAGGATGGTATATGCTGTAGATTATCCTGTGTTCAGTTCCCGTTAATTGGAACAGTACTGCATTGACTCTGTTCACAAATTCACGTTCTTGATCTGATATGGTAACGTTGGTGCAACCATGCCTGTAAGAAAGTTACATGTTATGAAATGCTTATATGCTTATAGCCTTATATGTAAACTGAATTAATAAATCATTAACATTTGTCTGCATATAATCTTATACAGAAACTCAGCAACTGTTCTTGCAGTCTTGTCGGCTATAGGCTCAGCCTCAGGCCACTTAAAAAAGTAATCAACTAAGGTGATGATTTAACAATTGCCTCGTTCAGTTTTTGGGAGAGGACCAATCAGGCCTATTCCAACCTAAATTGATGCATGCATGCATTAACTTAAGGTAGTCTTGATTGCAACTAACTTGATGCCAAACACTAGGTTGTATAGGTATAGGACGCAGAGGGGCTACGGTTATCATAAACTTGGCACCATTGGTGCTTGAATTGGGCAAGCATCGCACGTCTAACGAACTCATGCACCCATACATCTTTCATCTGCGTCTTCCAGAAGAATCTCGATGAAACCTTAATTTTCTCTTGTTTTATCCCTTCCCAGGTGTCCACGTATATACAAAAAGCGCTATTATGATTATTGGATCAACCCTATAGCGTGCATGAGTCAGTGTTAATCCTCGGACACTTTTCGGGCGCTTGTGATCTACCAACCGTTTACACGCGTGCATTGTATAAATTTAAAACAGCTTGCATGCGTAAAGACCAAGACTAAATGCAAAAGCTGTCAATAGTTGGTTTCGATCATGAAGTATACTACTAATTCGATAACCAAGCCCCGATGCGTACGTATATACGTGCATGGCAGTCATACTCACTTTCTTTGGACGAATGGCATGAAGGATTCGTTCTATTTCTTCTACGCCTCTAGGAACTTGAAGATATTCAATTTTCCCTCTTTCTTTATCCTTTTTGCGGTACAGTATATACGCCACTATCGACCGCATAGTCCATGCACACAATTGAGCTTGCTTTAGGTCCTTGTGATGCCATGCAGAGGGTAACTAAGTACCATACTCCAGAAAGCTGAAAATGGCATCGTACTCTTCTTCATCCATAATGCTGCAGCTGACTATTACTGAAAGCTAATAGCTACTAGCAGCTGCAAAGCGCACCACGTGCATGCAACTTACTGTAGAAGGGCGGAGGGGACAATATTCAGAGCCGCAGCCAGGACGTCTGGCGGGAAGGTAGATTGATAGCACTGCGGGACTGAAGTGGGAGGGGGAGGGGGTGTGTGCTAAGCTTACCTTTCTGGCTCGATGCAAAAAGCGGGCGGGGCTAATAGGACCTGACAATCTGACACCAATTAAAAAAACCGGGACGGCCAAGCGCATCGGTTGGAGGGGGGGGGGGGGGGGGGGGGGGGGACAATATCTGCGGAAGGGGGACAATATCTGCTAGCGGATTATGTCCGTGGGGGACAATTTCCGCTAGCGGATTGTGTCCGGGGGGACAAAATCTGCGGGGGGACAGAATCTGCTCCGACACCGGCCCAATTGTTGCGGTATGTCCCAATGAATTAATGCCAATTGGGCCAATTGGTTCCATCGGCCCAATTGGCGCGATATGTTCTAATGAAATGATACCAATTGGGCCAATTGGTTCCGCCGGCCTAATTGGCGCGATATGTACAATTTATGCCAATTGGGACAATTGGTTCCACGGGCCCAATTGGTGCGATATGTCACAATGGATTGATGCCAATTGGGCCACTTGGTTCCATCGGCCCAATTGGCGCGATATGCACAATTTATGCCAATTGGGCCAATTGGTTCCACCGGCCCAATTGGTGCGGTATGTCCCAATGAATTGATGCCAATTGGGCCAATTGGTTCCACCGGCCCAATTGGCGCGACATGTACTATTTATGCCAATTGGGCCAATTGGTTCCACGGGCGCGATTGGTGAGATATGTCCCATTGAATTGATGCCAATTGGGCCAATTGGTTCCATTGGCCATATTGGTGCGATATGAACTATTTATGTCAATTGGGCCAATTGGTTCCACCGACCCAATTGGCGCGATATGTACTATTTATGCCAATTGGGCCAATTGGTTCCACGGGCCCAATTGGTGCGATGTGTGCCAATAAATTATTGCCAATTGGGCCAATTGGTTCCATTGGCCCAATTGGTGCGATATGAACTATTTATGCCAATTGGGCCAATTGGTTCAACAGGCCGAATTGGTGCGGTATGTCCCAATGAATTGATGCCAATTGGGCCAATTGGTTCCATCGGCCCAATTGGCGCGATATGCGTAATGAAATGATGCCAATTGGGCCAATTGGTTCTACCGGCCGAATTGGCGCGATATGAACAATGTATGCCAATTGGGTCAATTGGTTCCACCGGCCCAATTGGTCCGGTATGTCCCAATGAATTGATGCCAATTGGGCCAAATGGTTCCATGGGCCCAATTGGCGCAATATGTACAATTTATGCCAATTGGGCCAATTGGTTCCAATGGCCCAATTGGTGCGATATGTCTTAATGAAATGATGCCAATTGGGCCAATTGGTTCCATGGGCCTAATTGGCGCGACATGTACTATTTATGCCAATTGGGCCACTTGGTTCCACGGGAGCAATTGGTGCAATGTCCCATTGAATTGATGCCAATTGGGCCAATTGGTTTCATCGGCCCAATTGGCGCGATATGAACAATTTATGCCAATTGGGCCAATTGGTTCCACCGTCCCAATTGTTGCAGTATGTCCCAATGAATTGATGCCAATTGGGCCAATTGGTTCCACCGGCCCAATTGGCGCGATATGTACTAATTTTCCACGGGCCCAATTAGTGAGATATGTCCTAACGAAATGATGCCAAATGGACCAATTGGTTCCACCGGCCCAATTGGCGCGATATGTACTATTCATGCCAATTGGGCCAATTGGTTCCACGGGCCCAATTGGTGCGATATGTCCCAATGAATTGAGGCGAATTGGGCCGATTGGTTCCATCGGCCCAATTAGCGCGATATGTACAATTTATGCCAATTGGGCCAATTGGTTCCACCGGCCCAATTGGCGCGGTATGTCCCAATGAATTGATGCCAATTGGGCCAATTGGTTCCATCGGCCCAATTGGCGCGATATGTACTATTTATGCCAATTGGGCCAATTGGTTCCACGGGCCCAATTGGTGCGATATGTCCCAATGAATTGATGCCAATTGGGTAAATTGGTTCCATCCGCCCAATTGGCGCGATAAGTACAATTTATGCCAATCGGGCCAATTGGTTCCAATGGCCCAATTGGTGCGGTATGGCCCAATGAATTGATGCCAATTGGGCCAATTGGTTCCATCCGCCCAATTGGCGCGATATGTCCTAATGAAATGATGCCAATTGGGCCAATTGGTTCCACCGGCCCAATAGGCGCGATATAAACAATTTACGCCAATTGGGCCAATTGGTTCCACGGGCCCAATTGGTGCGATATGTCCCAATGAATTGATGCCAATTGAGCCAATTGGTTCCATCGGCCCAATTGGCGCGACATGTACAATTTATGCCAATTGGGCCAATTGGTACCACCGGCCCAATTGTTGCGGTATGTCCCAATGAATTGATGCCAATTGGGCCAATTGGTTCCATCGGCCCAATTGGCGCGATATGGCCTGATGAAATGATGCCAATTGGGCCAATTGGTTCCACCGGCCCAATTGGCGCGATATGTACTATTTATGCCAATTGGGCCAATTGGTTCCACGGGCCCAATTGGTGTGATATGTCCCAATGAATTGATGCCAATTGGGGCAATTGGTTCCATCGGCCCAATTGGCGCGATATGTTGTGATGAAATGATACCAATTGGGCCAATTGGTATCATTTCAAGTGCACCAATCCGTCGCGCTGCGACGGATTGGTGCACTTATGCGGGATCTATCTGTAACAATTTGGCACAATTTGGCGCGTTGCGACGGATTGCAGCATTTTCGTGGAACCAATCTGTAACAATTCGGCGCGCTACAACGGATTGCTGCATTATCGCTGGATCAATCTGCAACAATTCCGGGCAATTCGGCGCGCTGAGACCGATTGTTTCACTATGGCGGGATCAATCTGCAACAATTAGGCGCAATTCGGTTCGCTGAGACGGATTGCTGCACTATTGCGGGATCAATCTGCAATATGTTATTCGGCACAATTCGGCGCGCTGCGACCGATTGCTGAACTTTCACGGCTTCAATCTGCAACAATTCAGCGCAATTCGGCGCGCTGCGACGGATTCCTGCACTTTCGCAGGATCAATCTGTAACAATTCGGGGCAATTCGGCGCGCCGAGACCGAATGCTTAGTGGTAGTAGGATTGGTAGTGGTAGTGGTAGTGGGATTGGTAGTGGGATTGGTAGTGGTAATGGTAAGAGCAATTGGATTGGTAGTGGGATTGGTAATGGTAGTGGTAGTGGTAGTGGGATTGCTAGAGATAGTGATAGAGGAAGTGGGATTGGTAGTGGTAATAGGAGTGGGATTGGTAGTGGGATTAGTTGTGGTAGTGGTAGAGGTAGTGGGATTGGTTGTGGTAGTGGTAGTGGTAGTGGGATTGGTAGTGGGATTGGTATTGAGATTGGTAGTAGAAGTGGTAGTGGTAGTGGGATCGGTAGTGGGAGTGGTAGTGGATTGGTAGTGGTAGAGGTAGTGAGATTGGTATTGAGATTGGTAGTGGTAATGGTAGTGGTTCAATCTGCAAAAATTCAGCACAATTCGGCGCGCTGCGACGGATGCCTGTACTTTCGCAGGATCAATCTGTAACAATTCGGGGCAATTCGGCGCACCGAGACCGATTGCTTAGTGGTAGTGGGATTGGCAGTGGTAGTGGTAGTGGGATTGGTAGTGGGATTGGTAGTGGTAGTGGTAGTGGGATTGGTAGTGGTAGTGGTAGTGGTTGTGGGATTGGTATTGGATTGGTAGAGGGATTGGTAGTGGGATTGGTAGTGGTAGTGGTAGTGGGATTGGTAGTGGTAGTGGAAGAGGTAGTGGGATTGGTAGTGGGGTGGGTAGTGGTAGTGGTAGTGGTAGTGGGATTGGTAGTGGGATTGGTAGTGGTAATTGTAGTGGTAGTGGGATCGGTAGTGGGATTTGTAGTGGTAGTGGTATTGGGATTGGTAGTGGTAGTGGTAGTGGGATTGGTAGTGGTAGTGGTAGTGGTAGTGGGATTGTTAGTGGGATTGGTAGTGGGATTGGTAGTGGGATTGGTAGTGGGATTGGTAGTGGGATTGGTAGTGGTAGTGGTTGAGGTAGTGGGATTGGTAGTGGGATTGGAAGTGGGATTGGTAGTGGTAGTGGGATTGGTAGTGGGATTGGTAGTGGGATTGGTAGTGGGATTGGTAGTGGTAGTGGTAGTGGTAGTGGGATTGTTAGTGGGATTGGTAGTGGGATTGGTAGTGGGATTGGTAGTGGTAGTGGTAGTGGTAGTGGGATTGTTAGTGGGATTGGTAGTGGGATTGGTAGTGGAAATTGTAGTGGTCGTGGGATTAGTAGTGGGATTGGTAGTGGTAGTGGGATTGGTAGTGGGATTGGTAGTGGGATTGGTAAGTGGGATTGGTAGTGGTAGTGGGATTGGTAGTGGTAGTGGTAGAGGTAGTGGGATTGGTAGTGGGATTGGTAGTGGTAGTTGTAGTGTAAGTGGGATTGTTAGTGGGATTGGTAGTGGGATCGGTATTGGGATTGGTAGTGGTAATTGTAGTGGTAGTGGGATCGGTAGTGGGATTTGTAGTGGTAGTGGTAGTGGGATTGGTAGTGGTAGTGGTAGTGGGATTGGTAGTGGGATTGGTAGTGGAAATTGTAGTGGTCGTGGGATTGGTAGGAAACTTGGTAGTGGTAGTGGTAGATCGATTGCTAGTGGTAGTGGTAGTGGGATTGGTAGTGGGATTGGTAGTGGGATTGGTAGTGGTAGCGGTAATGGGATTGGTAGTGGGATTGGTAGTGGTATTTATAGTGGTAGTGGGATAAGTAGTGGGATTGGTATTGGTAGTGGAAGTGGGATTGGAAGTGGTAGTGGTAGTGGGATTGGCCGCGGTATTGGTAGTGGAATTGGTTGTGGGTTTGTTTGTGGTAGTGGTAGTGGTAGTGGGATTGGTAGTGGTAATTGAAGTGGGATTGCGGGATCAATCTGTAACAATTCAGCGAAATTCGGCGCGTTGCGACGGATTGGTGCACTTTTGCGGGATCTATCTAACAATTTGGCGCAATTTGGCGCGCTGCGACGGATTGCAGCACTTTCGCGGAACCAATCTGTAACAATTCGGCGCGCTACAACGGATTGCTACACTATCGCTGGATCAATCTGCAACAATTCGGGGCAATTCGGCGCGCTGAGACCGATTGCTTCACTATGGCGGGATCAATCTGCAACAATTAGGCGCAATTCGGCACGCTGAGACGGATTGCTGCACTTTTGCGGGATCAATCTGCAATATGTTATTCGGCACAATTCAGCGCGCTGCGACCGATTGCTGCGCTATCACGGGTTCAATCTGCAACAATTCAGCGCAATCCGGCGCGCTGCGACGGATTACTGCCCTTTCGCAGGATCAATCTGTAACAATTCGGGGCAATTCGGGACAAGTATGTCATTATGCAAGTATGTCACTATGACTCCTGCAGGATGCAAGTATGTCACTATGCATGCCTCCTGTAGGAGTCAAGAATTTACATGATTGTCTCCTGCGGGAGTCAAGTATTTCAATGTATGACTCCTGCGGGAGTCAAGTATTTCAAAGCATAACTCCCGCAGGAGTCAAGTATGTCACAATGCAACACTCCTGCAGGAGTCAAGTATTTCAATGTATGACTCCTGCAGGAGTCAAGGATGTCAATATGTATGACTTCTGCTGGAGTCAAGTATGTCACAATGCAACACTCCTGCAGGAGTCAAGTATTTCAATGTATGACTCCTGCAGGAGTCAAGGATGTCAATATGTATGACTTCTGCTGGAGTCAAGTATCTCCATGCATGACTCCTACAGGAGTGAAAAATCTCCATGTATGACTCCTGCAGGAGTCATGTATGTCAGTATGTTTGACTCCAGCAGGAGTCAAGTATGTCACTATGAATGACTCCTGCAGGAGTCAAGTATTTCAATGTATGACTCCCGCAGGAGTCAAATATTTCAATGAAGGACTCCTGCAGGAATAAAGTATGTCATTATGTATAACTCCTCCAGGAGTCATGCATCTCCATGCATTACTCCTGCAGGAGTCAAGTATCTGAACCTGCGTCAGCAGGTTCAATATAGGATTGATTGAGAAGTCATGAATGTCATTTTTTCAACAATTATGACTCCTTCAGGAGTCAAGTATTTCAATGTATGACTCCTGCAGGAGTCAAGTATTTCAATATGTATGACTCCTGCAGGAGTCAAGTATGTCAGTATGTATGACTCCTGCAGGAGTCAACTATATATATGCATGACTCCTGCAGGAGTCAAGTATGTCAATATCTCTGACTCCTTCAGAAGTCAAGTATTTCAATGTATGACTCCTGCAGGAGTCAAGTATTTCAATATGTATGACTCCTGCAGGAGTCAAGTATGTCAGTATGTATGACTCATGCAGGAGTCAACTATATATATGCATGACTCCTGCAGGAGTCAAGTATGTCAGTATGCAAGACTCCTGCAGCAGTCAAGAATGTTAATGTATGATTCCTGCAGGAGTCAAGTATCTCCAAGCATGACTTCTGCAGGAGTCAAGTATTTCAGTATGTATGATACCTGCAGGAGTCAAGTATGTCACTCAAGTATTTCAATGTACGAGTCCTGCAGGAGTCAATTATTTTAATTATGACTCCTGCAGGAGTCATGTATGTCAATATGTCTGACTCCTGCAGGAGTCAAGTATTTCAATGTATGACTCCTGCAGGAGTCAAGTATTTCGATATGTATGACTCCTGCAGGAGTCAAGTATCTCCATGCATGACTCCTGCAGGAGTCAAGTATGTCAGTATGCATGACTCCAGCACGAGTCAAGTATCTCAATGTATGACTCCTGCAGGATGCAAGTATGTCATTATGCAAGTATGTCACTATGACTCCTGCAAGATGAAAGTATGTCACTATGCATGACTCCTGTAGGAGTCAAGAATTTAAATGATTGACTCCTGCGGGAGTCAAGTATTTCAATGTATGACTCCTGCAGGAGTCAAGTATTTCAATATGTATGCTGCAGGAGTAAAGTATGTCAGTATGCATGACTCCTGCAGGAGTCAACTATATATTTGCATGATTCCTGCAGGAGTCAAGTATGTCAGTATGCAAGACTCCTGCAGGAGTCAAGTATCTCAATGTATGACTCCTGCAGGAGTCAAGTATCACCAAGCATGACTCCTGCAGGAGTCAAGTATGTCATTATGTCTGACTCCTGCAAGAGTCAAGTATTTCAATGTATGACTCTTGCAGGAGTCAAGTATATCAATATGTATGACTCCTGCAGGAGTCAAGTATCTCCATGTATGACTCCTGTAGGAGTCAAGTATGTCAGTATCAATGACTACTACAGGAGCCATATGTCAATATGTATGACTCCTGCAGGAGTGAGCAATCTCCATGTATGACTCCTGCAGGAGTAAAATATGTCACTATGAATGACTCCTGCAGGAGTCAAGTATGTCAGTTTGGATGACTTGTGCAGGAGTCTAATATGAATGACTCCTGCAGGAGTCAAGTATGTCAGTTTGGATGACTTGTGCAGGAGTCAAGTTTGTCAGTATGCATGACTCCAGCAGGAGTCAAATATTTCAATGAATGACTCCTGCAGGAGTAAAGTATGTAAATATGTATGACTCCTCCAGTAGTCAATTATCTCCATGCATGACTCCTGCAGGAGTCAAGTATGTCAGTATGGAATACTCCTGCAGGAGTCAAGTATCTCAATGTATGACTCCTGCAGGAGTCAAGTGTCTCCATGCATGACTCCTGAAGGAGTCAAGTATGTCAGTATGTATGACTCCAGCAGGAGTCAAGTATCTCCATGCATGACTCCTGCAGGAGTCAAGTAGGTCAGTATGAATGACTCCTGCTGGAGTCATATGTCAATTTGTATGACTCCTGCAGGAGTCAGCAATTTCCATGTATGACTCCTGCAGGAGTCAAGTATGTCAAAATGTATGAGTCCTGCAGGAGTCAAGTATGTCAATATGTATGACTCCTGTAGGTGTCAACTATATATTTGCATGACTCCTGCAGGAGTCAAGTAAGTCAGTTTGTATGACTGCTGCAAGAGTCAAATATGTTACAATGAATGACTCCTGCAGGAGTCAAGTATGTCAGTATGCAAGACTCCTGCAGGAGTCAAGTATCTCAATGTATGACTCCTGCAGGAGTCAAGTATCTCCAAGCATGACTCCTGCGGGAGTCAAGTATGTCAATATGTCTAATTCATGCAGGAGTCAAGTATTTCAATGTATGACTCCTGCAGAAGTCAAGTATATCAATATGTATGACTCCTGCAGGAGTCAAGTATCTCCATGTATGACTCCTGAAGGAGTCAAGTTTGTCAGTATCAATGACTACTACAGGAGCCATATGTCAATATGTATGACTCCTGCTGGAGTGAGCAATCTCCATGTATGACTCCTGCAGGAGTAAAATATGTCACTATGAATGACTCCTGCAGGAGTCACGTATTTCAATATATGACTCCTGCAGGAGTGAAGTATTTCATTGAATGACGCCTGCAGGAGTCAAGAATGTCAATATATATGACTCTTGCAGGAGTCAAGGATCTCCATACATGAAACCTGCAGGAGTCTAGTATGTCAGTATCAATGACTCCTGCAGGAGTCAAGTATTTCAATGTATAACTCAAGTATTTCAATGTATGACTCCTGCAGGAGTCAAATATATCATTATGTATGACTATTGCAGGAGTCAACTCTATACTTAGATGTCAATATGTATGACTTCTGCAGGAGTCAAGTATCTCCATGCATGACTCCTACAGGAGTGAAAAATCTCCATGTATCACTCCTGCAGGAGTCAAATATGTCACTATGAATGACTCCTGCAGGAGTGAAGTATTTCAATGAATGACTCCTGCAGGAGTGAAGTATTTCAATGAATGACTCCTGCCGGAGTGAAGTATTTCAATGAATGACTCCTGCAGTAGTCAAGAATGTCAATATGTATGACTCTTGCAGGAGTCAAGGGTCTCCGTGCATGACACCTGCAGGAGTCAAGTATGTCAGTATCAATGACTCCTGCAGGAGTCAAGTATTTCAATGTATGACTCAAGTATTTCAATGTATGACTCCTGAAGGAGTCAAATATATCATTATGTATGACTATTGCAGGAGTCAAGTCTATACTTGCATGACTCCTGCAGGAGTCAAGTATTTCAATGTATGACTCCTGCAGGAGTCAAGTATGTCAGTATGTATGACTCCTGCAGGAGTCAACTATTTATTTGCATGACTCCTGCAGGAGTCAATGTATGACTACTGCAGGTGTCAAATATGTCATTATGAATGACTCCAGCAAGAGTGAAGTATTTCAATGAATGACTCCTGCAGGAGTGAAGTATTTCAATGAATGACTCCTGCCGGAGTGAAGTATTTCAATGAATGACTCCTGCAGTAGTCAAGAATGTCAATATGTATGACTCTTGCAGGAGTCAAGGGTCTCCGTGCATGACACCTGCAGGAGTCAAGTATGTCAGTATGTTTGACTCCAGAAGGAGTCAAGTATGTCAGTATGCAAGACTCCTGCAGGAGTCAAGTATCTCAATGTATAACTCCTGCAGGAGTCAAGTATGTCAGTATGTATGACTCCTGCAGGAGTCAAGTATGTCACTATGAATGACTCCTGCAGGAGTCAAGTATTTCAATGTATGACTCCTGCTGGAGTGAAGTGTTTCAATGTATGACTCCTGAAGGAGTCAAGTATGTCAGTATCATTGACTACTACAGGAGCCATATGTCAATATGTATGACTCCTGCAGGAGTGAGCAATCTCCATGCATGACTCCTGCAGGAGTATGAGTCCTGCAGGAGTCAAGTATGTCAATATGTATGACTCCTGTAAGAGTCAACTTTTTATTTGCATGACTCCTGCAGGAGTCAAGTATGTCAGTTTGTATGACTGCTGCAGGAGTCAAATATGTTACAATGAATGACTCCAGCAGGAGTCAAGTATTTCAATGTATGACTCCTACAAGAGTCAAGTTTGTCAGAATGCATGACTCCGGCAGGAGTCAAATATATATTTGAATGACTCCTGCAGGAGTATAGTATGTCAATATGTATGACTCCTGCAGGAGTCAAGTATCTCATTGTATGACTCCTGCAAGACTCCTGCAGGAGTCAAGTATTTCAATGTATGACTCCTGCAGGAGTCAAGGATGTCAATATGTATGACTTCTGCAGGAGTCAAGTATCTCCATGCATGACTCCTACAGGAGTGAAAAATCTCCATGTATGACTCCTGCAGGAGTCAAGTATTTCATTTATGACTCTTGCAGGAGTCAAGTATGTCAATATGTCTGACTCCTGCAGGAGTCAAGTATTTCAATGTATGACTCCTGCAGGAGTCAAGTATTTCATTTATGACTCTTGCAGGAGTCAAGTATGTCAATATGTCTGACTCCTGCAGGAGTCAAGTATTTCAATGTATGACTCCTGCAGGAGTCAAGTATTGCAATATGTATGCTGTAGGAGTAAAGTATGTCAGTATGCATGACTCCTGCAGGAGTGAACTATATATTTGCATGATTCCTGCAGGAGTCAAGTATGTCAGTATGCAAGACTCCTGCAGGAGTCAAGTATCTCAATGTATGACTCATGCAGGAGTCAAGTATCACCAAGCATGACTCCTGCAGGAGTCAAGTATGTCATTATGTCTGACTCCTGCAAGAGTCAAGTATTTCAATGTATGACTCTTGCAGGAGTCAAGTATATCAATATGTATGACTCCTGCAGGAGTCAAGTATCTCCATGTATGACTCCTGAAGGAGTCATGTATGTCAGTATCAATGACTACTACAGGAGCCATATGTCAATATGTATGACTCCTGCAGGAGTGAGCAATCTCCATGTATGACTCCTGCAGGAGTAAAATATGTCACTATGAATGACTCCTGCAGGAGTCAAGTATGTCAGATTGGATGACTTGTGCAGGAGTCTAATATGTCAAAATGAATGACTCCTGCAGGAGTCAAGTATTTCAATCTATGACTCCTACAAGAATCAAGTTTGTCAGTATGCATGACTCCAGCAGGAGTCAAATATTTCAATGAATGACTCCTGCAGGAGTAAAGTATGTCAATATGTATGACTCCTCCAGTAGTCAATTATCTCCATGCATGACTCCTGCAGGAGTCAAGTATGTCAGTATGCAAGACTCCTGCAGGAGTCAAGTAGCTCAATGTATGACTCCTGCAGGAGTCAAGTATCTCCATGAATGACTCCTGCAGGAGTCAAGTATGTCAGAATGTATGAGTCCTGCAGGAGTCAAGTATGTCAATATATATGACTCCTGTAGGTGTCAACTATATATTTGCATGACTCCTGCAGGAGTCAAGTAAGTCAGTTTGTATGACTGCTGCAGGAGTCAAATATGTTACAATGACTCCTGCAGGAGTCAAGAATGTCAGTATGCAAGACTCCTGCAGGAGTCAAGTAGCTCAATGTATGACTCCTGCAGGAGTCAAGTATCTCCATGAATGACTCCTGCAGGAGTCAAGTATGTCAGTACGTATGACTCCTGCATGAGTCAAGTATGTCTCTCAAGAATTTCAATGTATGACTCCTGCAGGAGTCAAGTATGTCAATATGTCTGACTCCTGCAGGAGTCAAGTATTTCAATGTATGACTCCTGCAAGAGTCAAGTATTTCAATATGTATGCTGCAGGAGTAAAGTATGTCAGTATGCATGACTCCTGCAGGAGTCAACTATATATTTGCATGATTCCTGCAGGAGTCAAGTATGTCAGTATGGAAGACTCGTGCAGGAGTCAAGTATCTCAATGTATGACTCCTGCAGGAGTCAAGTATCTCCAAGCATGACTCCTGCAGGAGTCAAGTATGTCATTATGTCTGACTCCTGCAGGAGTCAAGTATTTCAATGTATGACTCCTGCAGGAGTCAAGTGTATCAATATGTATGACTCCTGCAGGAGTCAAGTATCTCCATGTATGACTCATGAAGGAGTCAAGTATGTCAGTATCAATGACTACTACAGGAGCCATATGTCAATATGTATGACTCCTGCAGGAGTGAGCAATCTCCATGTATGACTCCTGCAGGAGTAAAATATGTCACTATGAATGACTCCTGCAGGAGTCAAGTATGTCAGTTTGGATGACTTGTGCAGGAGTCTAATATGAATGACTCCTGCAGGAGTCAAGTATTTCAATGTATGACTCCTACAAGAGTCAAGTTTGTCAGTATGCATGACTCCAGCAGGAGTCAAATATTTCAATGAATGACTCCTGCAGGAGTAAAGTATGTCAATATGTATGACTCCTCCAGTAGTCAATTATCTCCATGCATGACTCCTGCAGGAGTCAAGTATGTCAGTATGGAATACTCCTGCAGGAGTCAAGTATCTCAATGTATGACTCCTGCAGGAGTCAAGTGTCTCCATGCATGACTCCTGAAGGAGTCAAGTATGTCAGTATGTATGACTCCTGCAGGAGTCAAGTATCTCCATGCATGACTCCTGCAGGAGTCAAGTAGGTCAGTATGAATGACTCCTGCTGGAGTCATATGTCAATTTGTATGACTCCTGCAGGAGTCAGCAATTTCCATGTATGACTCCTGCAGGAGTCAAGTATGTCAAAATGTATGAGTCCTGCAGGAGTCAAGTATGTCAATATGTATGACTCCTGTAGGTGTCAACTATATATTTGCATGACTCCTGCAGGAGTCAAGTAAGTCAGTTTGTATGACTGCTGCAAGAGTCAAATATGTTACAATGAATGACTCCTGCAGGAGTCAAGTATGTCAGTATGCAAGACTCCTGCAGGAGTCAAGTATCTCAATGTATGACTCCTGCAGGAGTCAAGTATCTCCAAGCATGACTCCTGGGGGAGTCAAGTATGTCAATATGTCTAATTCCTGCAGGAGTCAAGTATTTCAATGTATGACTACTGCAGAAGTCAAGTATATCAATATGTATGACTCCTGCAGGAGTCAAGTATCTCCATGTATGACTCCTGAAGGAGTCAAGTTTGTCAGTATCAATGACTACTACAGGAGCCATATGTCAATATGTATGACTCCTGCAGGAGTGAGCAATCTCCATGTATGACTCCTGCAGGAGTAAAATATGTCACTATGAATGACTCCTGCAGGAGTCACGTATTTCAATAGATGACTCCTGCAGGAGTGAAGTATTTCATTGAATGACGCCTGCAGGAGTCAAGAATGTCAATACATATGACTCTTGCAGGAGTCAAGGATCTCCATACATGAAACCTGCAGGAGTCTAGTATGTCAGTATCAATGACTCCTGCAGGAGTCAAGTATTTCAATGTATGACTCAAGTATTTCAATGTATGACTCCTGCAGGAGTCAAATATATCATTATGTATGACTATTGCAGGAGTCAACTCTATACTTAGATGTCAATATGTATGACTTCTGCAGGAGTCAAGTATCTCCATGCATGACTCCTACAGGAGTGAAAAATCTCCATGTATGACTCCTGCAGGAGTCAAATATGTCACTATGAATGACTCCTGCAGGAGTGAAGTATTTCAATGAATGACTCCTGCAGGAGTGAAGTATTTCAATGAATGACTCCTGCCGGAGTGAAGTATTTCAATGAATGACTCCTGCAGTAGTCAAGAATGTCAATATGTATGACTCTTGCAGGAGTCAAGGGTCTCCGTGCATGACACCTGCAGGAGTCAAGTATGTCAGTATCAATGACTCCTGCAGGAGTCAAGTATTTCAATGTATGACTCAAGTATTTCAATGTATGACTCCTGAAGGAGTCAAATATATCATTATGTATGACTATTGCAGGAGTCAAGTCTATACTTGCATGACTCCTGCAGGAGTCAAGTATTTCAATGTATGACTCCTGCAGGAGTCAAGTATGTCAGTATATATGACTCCTGCAGGAGTCAACTATTTATTTGCATGACTCCTGCAGGAGTCAATGTATGACTACTGCAGGTGTCAAATATGTCATTATGAATGACTCCTGCAAGAGTGAAGTATTTCAATGAATGACTCCTGCAGGAGTGAAGTATTTCAATGAATGACTCCTGCCGGAGTGAAGTATTTCAATGAATGACTCCTGCAGTAGTCAAGAATGTCAATATGTATGACTCTTGCAGGAGTCAAGGGTCTCCGTGCATGACACCTGCAGGAGTCAAGTATGTCAGTATGTTTGACTCCAGAAGGAGTCAAGTATGTCAGTATGCAAGACTCCTGCAGGAGTCAAGTATCTCAATGTATAACTCCTGCAGGAGTCAAGTATGTCAGTATGTATGACTCCTGCAGGAGTCAAGTATGTCACTATGAATGACTCCTGCAGGAGTCAAGTATTTCAATGTATGACTCCTGCTGGAGTGAAGTGTTTCAATGTATGACTCCTGAAGGAGTCAAGTATGTCAGTATCATTGACTACTACAGGAGCCATATGTCAATATGTATGACTCCTGCAGGAGTGAGCAATCTCCATGCATGACTCCTGCAGGAGTCAAGTATGTCAGTTTGTATGACTGCTGCAGGAGTCAAATATGTTACAATGAATGACTCCAGCAGGAGTCAAGTATTTCAATGTATGACTCCTACAAGAGTCAAGTTTGTCAGAATGCATGACTCCGGCAGGAGTCAAATATATATTTGAATGACTCCTGCAGGAGTATAGTATGTCAATATGTATGACTCCTCCAGGAGTCATTTATCTCCATGCATGACTCCTGCAGGAGTCAAGTATGTCAGTATGCAAGACTCCTGCAGGAGTCAAGTATCTCAATGTATGACTCCGGCTGGAGTCAAGTATCTCCATGCATGACTCCAGCAGGAGTCAAGTATGTCAGTATGTATGACTCCTGCAGGAGTCAAGTATGTCTCTCAAGAATTTCAATGTATGACTCCTGCAGGAGTCAAGTATTTCATTTATGACTCTTGCAGGAGTCAAGTATGTCAATATGTCTGACTCCTGCAGGAGTCAAGTATTTCAATGTATGACTCCTGCAGGAGTCAAGTATTGCAATATGTATGCTGCAGGAGTAAAGTATGTCAGTATGCATGACTCCTGCAGGAGTGAACTATATATTTGCATGATTCCTGCAGGAGTCAAGTATGTCAGTATGCAAGACTCCTGCAGGAGTCAAGTATCTCAATGTATGACTCATGCAGGAGTCAAGTATCACCAAGCATGACTCCTGCAGGAGTCAAGTATGTCATTATGTCCGACTCCTGCAAGAGTCAAGTATTTCAATGTATGACTCTTGCAGGAGTCAAGTATATCAATATGTATGACTCCTGCAGGAGTCAAGTATCTCCATGTATGACTCCTGAAGGAGTCAAGTATGTCAGTATCAATGACTACTACAGGAGCCATATGTCAATATGTATGACTCCTGCAGGAGTGAGCAATCTCCATGTATGACTCCTGCAGGAGTAAAATATGTCACTATGAATGACTCCTGCAGGAGTCAAGTATGACAGATTGGATGACTTGTGCAGGAGTCTAATATGTCAAAATGAATGACTCCTGCAGGAGTCAAGTATTTCAATCTATGACTCCTACAAGAGTCAAGTTTGTCAGTATGCATGACTCCAGCAGGAGTCAAATATTTCAATGAATGACTCCTGCAGGAGTAAAGTATGTCAATATGTATGACTCCTCCAGTAGTCAATTATCTCCATGCATGACTCCTGCAGGAGTCAAGTATGTCAGTATGCAAGACTCCTGCAGGAGTCAAGTAGCTCAATGTATGACTCCTGCAGGAGTCAAGTATCTCCATGAATGACTCCTGCAGGAGTCAAGTATGTCAGAATGTATGAGTCCTGCAGGAGTCAAGTATGTCAATATATATGACTCCTGTAGGTGTCAACTATATATTTGCATGACTCCTGCAGGAGTCAAGTAAGTCAGTTTGTATGACTGCTGCAGGAGTCAAATATGTTACAATGACTCCTGCAGGAGTCAAGAATGTCAGTATGCAAGACTCCTGCAGGAGTCAAGTAGCT
Organism: Eunapius fragilis; assembly: GCA_963681505.1. Classification (NCBI taxonomy): domain Eukaryota; kingdom Metazoa; phylum Porifera; class Demospongiae; order Spongillida; family Spongillidae; genus Eunapius; species Eunapius fragilis. The sequence continues at coordinate 5,901,320 of OY811989.1, forward strand.
CAATGTATGACTCCTGCAGGAGTCAAGTATCTCCATGAATGACTCCTGCAGGAGTCAAGTATGTCAGTACGTATGACTCCTGCATGAGTCAAGTATGTCTCTCAAGAATTTCAATGTATGACTCCTGCAGGAGTCAAGTATTTCAATTATGACTCTTGCAGGAGTCAAGTATGTCAATATGTCTGACTCCTGCAGGAGTCAAGTATTTCAATGTATGACTCCTGCAGGAGTCAAGTATTTCAATATGTATGCTGCAGGAGTAAAGTATGTCAGTATGCATGACTCCTGCAGGAGTCAACTATATATTTGCATGATTCCTGCAGGAGTCAAGTATGTCAGTATGGAAGACTCCTGCAGGAGTCAAGTATCTCAATGTATGACTCCTGCAGGAGTCAAGTATCTCCAAGCATGACTCCTGCAGGAGTCAAGTATGTCATTATGTCTGACTCCTGCAGGAGTCAAGTATTTCAATGTATGACTCCTGCAGGAGTCAAGTGTATCAATATGTATGACTCCTGCAGGAGTCAAGTATCTCCATGTATGACTCATGAAGGAGTCAAGTATGTCAGTATCAATGACTACTACAGGAGCCATATGTCAATATGTATGACTCCTGCAGGAGTGAGCAATCTCCATGTAGCGAATGACATAATATATTTTTGTATCTATGTACGCATGCGTGTCTGTGCTGGCTCCAGCTGGACTGTACTTTGACCTTATCCTGTGTATATATGCATGTCTCTCTTTGTAATTAAACGCTTTTTGTTGCTGCAGTGTCTCGTTACACTTGGCGTAGTCGGCAGGATGGCCGAACAAGAAGGCGGAACGGGAACTCCGAGCCCGGCGAGGGTTCTGGCTCAGACCAAAACCAACCGACCGCTGGTTTCTCCCGACACCTACTCTGGCGACAGAAATTGGACCGATTGGGTCGAGCACTTTGAGGCCGTGGCTGTGGTTAATGGCTGGGACGAACCGACGAAACTACTCTGGCTACCCGTTCGGCTAACTGGAAAGGCTCAAACCGCTTGGAGGAGGTTGGTGCCAGAAGTGAAACAGAACTTCCGAGCAGCGAAGGACGCTTTACAGAAGCGCTTTGAACCTGAAAGTAAGCGTCAGCTGTATGTTGTCGAATTTCAGACCAGGAAAAGGCGACCGGACGAACATTGGAATGATTTCGGAGATGAGTTGCGCATCCTCGCAGACAAAGCGTTTCCCGGAATCGACGAAAAGGCTAAGGATTTGCTGTCTCTCGAGAGATATCTCAGTGAGTTGGATAATCCTAAGGTTGCTTTTGCTGTCCGACAGAGACAACCGAAGACTCTGGACGATGCGGTTTCGTGCACGATGGAAATGGAGTCGTATCTCCATCAAGAGACCAAAGGTTCCAAAATATCAGTTGTCAGTGATGTCCCGGTCGAAGAACGGGAAACCTTAATGGCCATGATCCACTCATTGTCAGAAAGGATGGGGAAACTAGAGACGTCCGAACGGCCGGCACAAGCTCGCGCAGGTAGAAAGAGACCCGAGACGTATAATTCCTTCCAAGAACCAGCAGCCTCCAAGGATACGACCATTTGCTTAAAGTGTGGCAAGGAAGGACACTTTGCCAGGGGCTGCGCGGCTGGCTGGCAGAAGTGGAAGCAGGAAAACTAGATACCCTCTATGCTAAGGACCAAGCATATGAGGGTAAGGAAACAATGGTCCAGGTAAAACAAAGTTTGTACAGTTTAGCTGTTAATCCTGCTATGTCGAAGTTCATTGTAGCTATTGTTAAGGGTTCACCTGTAGAATTCATGGTAGACACGGGAGCAGCTGTAAGTCTAATAAGAAAAGATGTCTGGGACAGACTTGGAGGTGCAAGCACATTTGGACTGTCACCGTGGAGAGGGAGGCACCTTGTTGGTGTAGAGGGTAGCACTGTTCCTGTGTGTGGAGTTACGAATCTTGATTTCCATTTGGCAGATCAGGCATTTTTAGCTGACCTTGTAGTTGTTGACTCCCTCAAGGTGGAATCTATCCTGGGGCTGGACTTTCTAGAGAAACATGAAGGCATCATTGACCTATCCAAGATGGTGTTGCGGCTTGAAGGAGCTTCCATCCAGTTACAACACCATGCGGACAGTAGCAGTAGTAGTGACATGTTGGCCAATGAGGTGAGTGTTAGTCTCATAGAGACTGTCAAGATACCAGCCCATAGTGAAATTCAAACCATGGCGTACACATCTTCCACATGCAAAGGGGTATGGTTAGTGGAGGGTAGCAGACCTGACATACCTATAATTGTTGCAGGAGCTGTGGTTACACCCTCAATAGGAGAGCCTTTAGGTAGTATCCCTGTTCTGATGTGTAATCCTTTGCCAACTGAGACTGTTGTTCATAAGGGTACAAGAATAGCCAGAGCCACTAGGTTGCAGGATGAAGCATTGTTGGCACCTGTAACAGATGCAAGGAGTCAAGAAAGGATGTTACCTAAAGTTTCTGAAAGTAAGTCCAAATTATTGTGGGAGATGGTACAAAACTGTGCAGCTGATCTGAGTAAGGAGGAAATGGAGATGTTGTATCATGTGTTGATGTCATATGCAGATGTCTTTGCTGAATCAAACGATGAACTGGGGCGTACTGACATGGTTAAGCACTCAGTTGATACTGGCAGTAACCCTCCAGTCCGTCAGCAGTTTAGGAGAATGCCACCCTTTCGAAGAGAACAGACCCGCAAGCTAATTGAAGATATGCTCAAGCGCGAAGTTGTGCATCCCTCTTCAAGCCCCTGGGCATCCCCAGTGGTCATAGCCCCGAAAAAGGATGGCTCCTTACGTTTTTGTGTGGATTATCGCAAGGTAAATTCTATCACTCGTAAGGATGCTTATCCCCTCCCAAGAATAGATGACTCACTGGATGCTTTGAATGGGTCCAAGTGGTTTTCAACTCTTGACCTCATTAGTGGCTACTGGCAGGTGGAAATGGATGAGAATGACAGGCAAAAGACAGCGTTCTGCACGCAAGATGGCCTTTTCGAATTTAAGGTTATGCCCTTTGGGCTCTGCAACGCTCCAGCAACCTTTCAGCGGTTGATGGACCTGGTCTTGTCTGGCATCCAATGGAAAAGTTGCCCCGTCTACATAGACGATATCGTGATTGTTGGTAAGTCTTTTCAGCAGCACTTATCCAATTTGGAATTGGTGCTGGATAGATTAAGACAAGCAGGGTTGCGGTTGAAAACTTCCAAATGTCATCTCTTTCGTGAAGAAGTAACATTTTTAGGGCACAGAATTTCAAGACAGGGTATTAGCACTGACCCCGCAAAGGTTTCCGCAGTTCAGAACTGGAAGACACCAAATTCTGTGCAAGATGTCAGACAGTTCCTCGGTCTTGTGGGATACTACAGGAAATACATTCCCCACTTTGCTGCCATTGCCAGACCGTTACACCAACTTACCGAGCGTGGTCGTGAGTTTCAATGGACACAAGAGTGTATCCATGCAATTGATGAACTCAAATTGCGACTGTTGTCTGCCCCCATACTATCATTCCCAGACTTTGAGAAGCCTTTTATCCTTGATACAGATGCCTGTCAGTATGGTATAGGAGCAGTGCTGTCCCAGAACCACGATGGAGAGGAGAGAGTAGTGGCCTACGGGAGTCGTACACTTAGTAAAGCTGAGAGAAAGTACTGCGTGACAAGGAAAGAGCTATTGGCAGTAGTCACCTTTACGAAACACTTCAGGCCGTACTTGCTGGGACGTCGCTTCACTCTTCGTACTGATCACAGCTCCTTGTAATGGATTTACAACATGAAAGAACCAGAAGGGCAACTCGCAAGATGGTTAGAACAGCTCCAAGAGTATGACTTTGCTGTAATTCACCGTAGGGGATGCAACCACGGAAATGCTGATGCCCTTTCCCGTATTGGTCCAGATGAAATTGAAGCCGACATCTCAGGTGGTTCCAGCAGTAAAGGCGTGGGAGTATCAGCTGTTCAGCCACAGCAGATTCTGACAGGAACTGAGGGGGTGAAGAGTATGCGCCAGCTGCAGCTGGAGGATGAAAATGTGGGGATTGTGCTCAGGGCAGTAAGTTGTGGGAGCATGGTAGGCCTTGGGGAACTGGAAGGGAAGAGTAGGGAACTAAACATATTAGTGCAGCAATGGGACCAGTTGGTAGAAAAAAAGGGCATCTTGTATAGACGGTATGAAGACGATCAGGGGCGTGAGCATTTGCAGGTTATTGCCCCGGCAGTTATCCGCCAAGATATTTTGAAGCAATTACATGAGGGCGTATTGGGAGGACATTTAGGAGAAGGAAAGACACTTTCCCGCCTGAAGGAGAGGTTTTATTGGCCAGGTCATGCAGGAGATGTTGGGAAGTGGTGTAGGACGTGTGTGAAGTGTGCTACTAGGAAAATGCCCCCACGTCGAGGTCGTGCCCCTCTCCAGGGTATTAGTGCTGGGTACCCCATGCAAATTGTTGCTGTAGACATAGTCGGACCTATCACCCCAGGGGAGGCTAAGAACCCTTACATTTTAGTCGCTTCCGACTACTTCACCAGATGGGCAGAGGCTTATGCCATTCCCAATCAGGAGGCAATAACAGTAGCTACCAAATTGGTTGATGAATTCTTCTGCAGGTTCTCTATCCCTCAGCAGTTGCATTCTGATCAAGGGCGACAATTCGAGTCTGATGTGATGAAAGAAGTGTGTAAATTACTACAAATCAGTAAGACTCGTACAACGCCATACCACCCGCAATCAGATGGACTTGTTGAACGATTGAATCGTACATTGATCAGCATGCTAGCGACATCTGCCCAGGACAACCCTACTCAGTGGGAATTGCATTTGAGGAAAATTTGTATGGCCTATAATACTTCAATACATCCCTCCACAGGTTTCTCCCCTTTCTTTTTAATGTTCGGGCGGCAGGCCAAGTTGCCTGTGGATCTGGTCTATGGGTCTACACCAACTGAATCCCAGCCACAACATGAGTATGCAAGACAACTGGAGAAAATCCTGCAAGGGGCCTTCCAAGTTGCTCGGGAAAACATGGGGACAGCAACGGAGAGGATGAAGGAGGTCTACAATCAGAGGGTCCATGGGAAGCAGTATGAACCAGGTGACCTTGTGTGGTTACATACCCCTGTTGTTCCCAAGGGAAAGCCTAGGAAGCTCCATTGTCCCTGGACTGGGCCATTTAGGGTGGTGAAGAGGCTTTCTGCGGTCACCTACAGAATCCTTGATCTACGACGCATTGCAGCACGGAGACGTAAGAGGATGGTCGTACACTTTGATCGCCTGAAGCCATGCCCTAGTGATATTCGTCTGGACTTTGATGATGTTGAAGCTAAAAATCCAGAAACAGAGGGCCCATCCAGTGCGAATCAAAGTCGTCATCGCCCTGAGTATCCAGGTACGACATAGCAATTCTTTGACAGGGATGACTTTGAGATAGCAGAACAAGAGATAGTACAACAACCAGTCCCGGAAGAGGAACAACTGGGCCTAGATGATCAAGGTCATGATGCACAAGCGGAAGTGGCCACCCCCCAGGACGAACCACTGGCCTTAGAAGTTCGTGGTCATGAAGAAGTACAAGCAGAAGTGGCCAACCCCCAGGACGAAGATCAGCCACCACCTCGTCGTTATCCACAGCGAATCCGACACCCGCCGGATCGTTATTGAATTGGACCAAGAGACCGGCCTTTTCGAAGGAGGAAGTAGTGTAGCGAATGACATAATATATTTTTGTATCTATGTACGCATGCGTGTCTGTGCTGGCTCCAGCTGGACTGTACTTTGACCTTATCCTGTGTATATATGCATGTCTCTCTTTGTAATTAAACGCTTTTTGTTGCTGCAGTGTCTCGTTACATCCATGTATGACTCCTGCAGGAGTAAAATATGTCACTATGAATGACTCCTGCAGGAGTCAAGTATGTCAGTTTAGATGACTTGTGCAGGAGTCTAATATGAATGACTCCTGCAGGAGTCAAGTATTTCAATGTATGACTCCTACAAGAGTCAAGTTTGTCAGTATGCATGACTCCAGCAGGAGTCAAATATTTCAATGAATGACTCCTGCAGGAGTAAAGTATGTCAATATGTATGACTCCTACAGTAGTCAATTATCTCCATGCATGACTCCTGCAGGAGTCAAGTATGTCAGTATGGAATACTCCTGCAGGAGTCAAGTATCTCAATGTATGACTCCTGCAGGAGTCAAGTGTCTCCATGCATGACTCCTGAAGGAGTCAAGTATGTCAGTATGTATGACTCCTGCAGGAGTCAAGTATCTCCATGCATGACTCCTGCAGGAGTCAAGTAGGTCAGTATGAATGACTCCTGCTGGAGTCATATGTCAATTTGTATGACTCCTGCAGGAGTCAGCAATTTCCATGTATGACTCCTGCAGGAGTCAAGTATGTCAAAATGTATGAGTCCTGCAGGAGTCAAGTATGTCAATATGTATGACTCCTGTAGGTGTCAACTATATATTTGCATGACTCCTGCAGGAGTCAAGTAAGTCAGTTTGTATGACTGCTGCAAGAGTCAAATATGTTACAATGAATGACTCCTGCAGGAGTCAAGTATGTCAGTATGCAAGACTCCTGCAGGAGTCAAGTATCTCAATGTATGACTCCTGCAGGAGTCAAGTATCTCCAAGCATGACTCCTGGGGGAGTCAAGTATGTCAATATGTCTAATTCCTGCAGGAGTCAAGTATTTCAATGTATGACTACTGCAGAAGTCAAGTATATCAATATGTATGACTCCTGCAGGAGTCAAGTATCTCCATGTATGACTCCTGAAGGAGTCAAGTTTGTCAGTATCAATGACTACTACAGGAGCCATATGTCAATATGTATGACTCCTGCAGGAGTGAGCAATCTCCATGTATGACTCCTGCAGGAGTAAAATATGTCACTATGAATGACTCCTGCAGGAGTCACGTATTTCAATAGATGACTCCTGCAGGAGTGAAGTATTTCATTGAATGACGCCTGCAGGAGTCAAGAATGTCAATATATATGACTCTTGCAGGAGTCAAGGATCTCCATACATGAAACCTGCAGGAGTCTAGTATGTCAGTATCAATGACTCCTACAGGAGTCAAGTATTTCAATGTATGACTCAAGTATTTCAATGTATGACTCCTGCAGGAGTCAAATATATCATTATGTATGACTATTGCAGGAGTCAAGTCTATACTTGCATGACTCCTGCAGGAGTCAAGTATTTCAATGTATGACTCCTGCAGGAGTCAAGTATGTCAGTATGTATGACTCCTGCAGGAGTCAACTATTTATTTGCATGACTCCTGCAGGAGTCAATGTATGACTACTGCAGGAGTCAAATATGTCATTATGAATGACTCCTGCAAGAGTCAAGTATCTCCATGCATGACTCCTGCAGGAGTCATAAATGTCAGTATGAATGACTCCTGCAGGAGTCATATGTCAATTTGTATGACTCCCGCAGGAGTGAGCAATCTCCATGTATGACTCCTGCAAGAGTACCGGATGTACGGGAACCCGAAGGAAGACCTAGGAGAAACAAGAAGCAAGTTGAAAAATATCAAGCGGGTTTTTCTTAGGGGAAAAGATATGTGAAGAACTGGACTTAGTAGGAGCATGCGCAGTGATTGCATTAATTGGACTATTTAAGTTGAGTGCACGTTGTAATTGACATTCCATAATCCCGGTTTTGGATTTAGTTGTGTATCAGACATCACAAAGTATGTCAGATGGGATGACTGCTTCAGGAGTCAAATATGTCACTATCAATGACTCCTACAGGAGTCAAGTATTTCAATGTATGACTCCTACAAGAGTCAAGTTTGTCAGTATGCATGAGTACTGCAGGAGTCAAATATTTCAATGAATGACTCCTGCAGGAGTAAAATATGTCAATTTGTATGACTCCTGCAGGAGTCAAGTATCTCATTGTATGACTCCTGCAAGACTCCTGCAGGAGTCAAGTATTTCAATGTATGACTCCTGCAGGAGTCAAGGATGTCAATATGTATGACTTCTGCAGGAGTCAAGTATCTCCATGCATGACTCCTACAGGAGTGAAAAATCTCCATGTATGACTCCTGCAGGAGTCAAGTATGTCAGTATGTATGACACCAGCCGGAGTCAAATATGTCACTATGAATGACTCCTGCAGGAGTCAAGTATTTCAATGTATGACTCCTGCAGGAGTGAAGTATTTCAATGAATGACTCCTACAGGAGTCAAGAATGTCAATATGTATGACTCTTGCAGGAGTCAAGGATCTCCATGCATGACACCTGCAGGAGTCAAGTATGTCAGTATCAATGACTCCTGCAGGAGTCAAGTATTTCAATGTATGACTCAAGTATTTCAATGTATGACTCCTGCAGGAGTCAAATATATCATTATGTATGACTCTTGCAGGAGTCAACTCTATACTTGCATGACTCCTGCAGGAGTCAAGTATTTCAATGTATGACTCCTGCAGGAGTCAAGTATGTCAGTATGTATGACTAATAGTTTTAATTTGCAGTGCGATGTTTCTTCACATACTAAGGACATGTAATACAGTGTACACTTAAAATGATGTAGTTCCAGTATGTGCACTTCTATACAATTTATGCAAGGAAAATTTGTAAGTCTGTTGGGTGGGTTGGCGGGTGGTTGGTCCTTCCCATAGTGCATCAAGATGTTCTAACAAGCCCATCGTGGCACATGTAACCTTACCTAAGTGACAAGGCCATATGCAGGTACTGTAGTGCTTTTTACTACCGCTGCATACGTGTGTTCAAATTATACATGGCACTGCAGGTGTCAAGCTAGTTGGTAAAAGACACGCCACACGTGTAAGTGAAGCCTGGTTAATTCATGGACAACGACTTAATTTAGGTGACAAGGTAGGTACGGTAGTGCGTTTGAATCGCACGGCTTAGAGATATAATATTGAACGTGGCCTAGCAGATGTGAATTAAGCTCGTAGGTGGCACGCCAGTCGTGTGGGAAGCTTAGTTAATAGAAAAAACTTGTATCAACGGCCAAATGTGCGGACGCTATACAAAAAAGTAATTAGGAACGTACATCGATGGAAGTTCAATAGACGAGAACAAAGTTCGGTCTTGCGTGGGCAGTCTGTCCTCGCTCCTGTGCCACACATTTCTAAAGGATGAAAGGTGTAAGGCAAGGCTATGGCAAATTTCAAAGTATCCAGTGGTTGTACATAAAGGGACTCACGCATTGTATTCCGGAATAGGTCGTACACTCTCCCGCGTACCCCTGTTGCACCTTCAGAAATGTGCGGCACGTATATCCCACCCTTCGTACCTGTTTAAACAGCTCAGCTCTGCTATTGAGGCCAATCGCTACAAAGTGCATTAAAAGGAATAATTAATAAGTAACTATTTCAAATTCAAATTTTAAGGATTAGATTGGTACATAGCGTACAGGTTGCTTATTGTAGTGACGCAAGGATTTTTAAAAGGTGAGTGAGGGGCAAAGCTTATATCTGTGAGGAGTGTGTGTGCAGTGTGTTTGCGCTGGATGGTCTTCCTCGTAACTAGAGGTCTACTTGATGCAGCAATTGGTCCTATATGGTGCTTACGATACGCCAGAGCACAACGCAATCTTCCAACAACACATCATAATGCAGTCGCGCTTTGAACCTATTGTACACTACGTCAAGCCTTGATGTTAGTAAAATAGACACCCGTAAATGACATTCGTGCTAAACAATTACTGCTCTGTTCAGAGCAACCATACAAATATACCTGGTGCTAACCACAAGGATTCGTAGCACAGTGCAACACTGGGCAAGATGATAAACAAATAATTTTAGTCGTGCCCGGACCATACAATGTATTAAATCAATTGATTTTCAATTGGCAGCCAAACAAACTCAAGGCATAAGTGGTGTCGTGACTCTAAGCTTTTCCCATTGTAATGATAGCTTGGTTATGTGTGCCCGTGACCTAGAACGCTGACGGCGTAGTATGCATGGATTTGAACGAGGGTACCCATGTCTATTCTAAAGGCTAGAGTATGTTTGAAAGGCATTTGCAAGTGTGCACGCGACTACGAAAGCTTGCCCCGCGGGTATTTAGGCTAGTGTAAGCGTACCCGTGGCTATGTAAGCGATGTAAGTGAATACAAGTGCTCCCGTGACAACGTAAGCTTGCCCCGTGGCAATGTATGCGTACCCGTGGCTATGTAAGCGAATGATGTAAGTATACTATTAACATGGGGCACGGCAGATGTGAACGAAGGTTGTAAATAGCACGCGGTAGAAAGTGATGCTGTGGGTAGCACTTACCAACATCCTCGACGAGCGTTTAATAGACGAGTACAAAGTACGGTTTTCACCTGGGCTGCCCCACTACCAATCCCACTACCACTACCAATCCCACTACTACTACCACTACCAATCCCACTACCACTACCAATCCCACTACCAATCCCACTACCAATCCCACTACCAATCCACTACCACTACCACTACCACTACCAATCCCGCAACCAATCCCACTACCAATCCCACTACCAATCCCACTACCAATCCCACTACCAATCCCACTACCAATCCCACTACCTATCCCACTACCAATCCCACTACCAATCACACTACCAATCCCACTACCAATCCCACTACCAATCCCACTACCAATCCCACTACCAATCCCACTACCAATCCCACTACCAATCCCACTACCAATCCCACTACCAATCCCACTACCAATCCCACTACCAATCCCTCTACCAATCCCACTACCAATCCCACTACCACTACCACTACCACTACCAATCCCACAACCAATCCCACTACCAATCCCACTACCAATCCCACTACCAATCCCACTACCAATCCCACTACCAATCCCACTACCACTACCACTACCACTACCAATCCCACTACCAATCCCACTACCAATCCCACTACCAATCCCACTACCAATCCCACTACCAATCCCACTACCAATCCCACTACCAATCCCACTACCAATCCCACTACCACTACCACTACCACTACCAATCCCACAACCAATCCCACTACCAATCCCACTACCAATCCCACTACCAATCCCACTACCAATCCCACTACCAATCCCACTACCACTACCACTACCACTACCAATCCCACTACCAATCCCACTACCAATCCCACTACCAATCCCACTACCAATCCCACTACCAATCCCACTACCAATCCCACTACCAATCCCACTACCAATCCCCCTACCAATCCCACTACCTATCCCACTACCAATCCCACTACCAATCCCACTACCAATCCCACTACCAATCCCACTACCAATCCCACTACCAATCCCACTACAAATCCCACTACCAATCCCACTACCACTACCACTACCACTACAAATCCCACAACCAATCCCACTACCAATCCCACTACCAATCCCACTACCAATCCCACTACCAATCCCACTACCAATCCACTACCACTACCACTACCACTACCAATCCCGCAACCAATCCCACTACCAATCCCACTACCAATCCCACTACCAATCCCACTACCAATCCCACTACAAATCCCACTACCACTACCACTACCACTACCAATCCCACTACCACTACCACTACCAATCCCACTACCAATCCCACTACCAATCCCACTAACAATCCCATTACCAATCCCACTACCAATCCCACTACCATTCCCACTACCAAACCCACTACCAATCCCACTACCACTACCACTACCACTACCAATCCCACAACCAATCCCACTACCAATCCCACTACCAATCCCACTACCAATCCCACTACCAATCCCACTACCAATCCCACTACCACTACCACTACCACTACCAATCCCACTACCAATCCCACTACCAATCCCACTACCAATCCCACTACCAATCCCACTACCAATCCCACTACCAATCCCACTACCAATCCCACTACCAATCCCACTACCAATCCCACTACCAATCCCACTACCAATCCCACTACCAATCCCACTACCAATCCCTCTACCAATCCCACTACCAATCCCACTACCAATCCCACTACCAATCCCACTACCAATCCCACTACCAATGCCACTACCACTACCACTACCACTACCAATCCCACAACAAATCCCACTACCAATCCCACTACCAATCCCACTACCAATCCCACTACCAATCCCACTACCAATCCCACTACCACTACCACTACCACTACCAATCCCACTACCAATCCCACTACCAATCCCACTACAAATCCCACTACCAATCCCACTACCAATCCCACTACCACTACCACTACCACTACCAATCCCACAACCAATCCCACTACCAATCCCACTACCAATCCCACTACCAATCCCACTACCAATCCCACTACCAATCCCACTACCACTACCACTACCACTACCAATCCCACTACCAATCCCACTACCAATCCCACTACCAATCCCACTACCAATCCCACTACCAATCCCACTACCAATCCCACTACCAATCCCACTACCAATCCCCCTACCAATCCCACTACCTATCCCACTACCAATCCCACTACCAATCCCACTACCAATCCCACTACCAATCCCACTACCAATCCCACTACCAATCCCACTACCAATCCCACTACCAATCCCACTACCACTACCACTACCACTACAAATCCCACAACCAATCCCACTACCAATCCCACTACCAATCCCACTACCAATCCCACTACCAATCCCACTACCAATCCACTACCACTACCACTACCACTACCAATCCCGCAACCAATCCCACTACCAATCCCACTACCAATCCCACTACCAATCCCACTACCAATCCCACTACCAATCCCACTACCACTACCACTACCACTACCAATCCCACTACCACTACCACTACCAATCCCACTACCAATCCCACTACCAATCCCACTACCAATCCCATTACCAATCCCACTACCAATCCCACTACCATTCCCACTACCAAACCCACTACCAATCCCACTACCACTACCACTACCACTACCAATCCCACAACCAATCCCACTACCAATCCCACTACCAATCCCACTACCAATCCCACTACCAATCCCACTACCAATCCCACTACCACTACCACTACCACTACCAATCCCACTACCAATCCCACTACCAATCCCACTACCAATCCCACTACCAATCCCACTACCAATCCCACTACCAATCCCACTACCAATCCCACTACCAATCCCACTACCAATCCCACTACCAATCCCACTACCAATCCCACTACCAATCCCACTACCAATCCCACTACCAATCCCACTACCAATCCCACTACCAATCCCTCTACCAATCCCACTACCAACCCCACTACCAATCCCACTACCAATCCCACAACCAATCCCACTACCAATGCCACTACCACTACCACTACCACTACCAATCCCACAACGAATCCCTCTACCAATCCCACTACCAATCCCACTACCAATCCCACTACCAATCCCACTACCAATCCCACTACCACTACCACTACCACTACCAATCCCACTACCAATCCCACTACCAATCCCACTACAAATCCCACTACCAATCCCACTACCAATCCCACTACCAATCCCACTACCAATCCCACTACCAATCCCACTACCAATCCCACTACCAATCCCACTACCAATCCCACTACCAATCCCGCTACCACTACCACTACCAATCCCACTACCAATCCTGCTACCAATCCCACTGCCAATCCCACTACCAAACCCACTACCAATCCCACTACCAATCCCACTACCAATACCACTACCAATCCCACTACCAATCCAACAACCAATCCCACTACCAATCCCACTACCACTACCACTACCAATCCCACTACCAATCCCACTACCAATCAAACTACCAATCCCACTTGCAATCCCATTGTCAATCCCACTACCAATCCCACTACCAATCCCTCTACCAATCGCACTTCCACTACCACTACCATTACCAATCCCACTACCAATCCCACAACCTCTACCACTACCACTACCAATCCCACTACCAATCCCACTACCAATCCCACTACCAATCCCACTACCAATCCCACTACCAATCCCACTACCAATCCCACTACCAATCCCACTACCAATACCACTACCAATCTCACTACCACTACCACTACCAATCCCACTACCAATCCCACTACCAATCCCACTACCAATCCCACTACCAATCCCACTACCAATCCCACTACCAATCCCACTACCAATCCCACTACCAATCCCACTACCAATCCCACTACCAATCCCACCACCAATCCCACTACCAATCCCACTACCAATCCCACTACCAATCCCACTACCAATCCCACAATCAATCCCACTACCAATCCCACTACCAATCCCACTACCAATCCCACTACCAATCCCACTACCAATCCCACTACCACTACTACTACCACTACCACTACCAATCCCACTACCACTACCACTACCAATCCCACTACCAATCCCACTACCAATTCCACTACCAATCCCACTACCAATCCCACTACCAATCCCACTACCAATCCCACTACCAATCCCACTACCACTGCCACTACCAATCCCACAACCAATCCCACTACCAATCCCACTACCAATCCCACTACCAATCCCACTACCAATCCCACTACCAATCCCACTACCACTACCACTACCAATCCCACTATCATTCCCACTACCACTATCACTACCAATCCCACTACCAATCCCACTACCACTACCACTACCAATCCCACTACCACTACCACTACCAATTCCCCTACCAATCCCACTACCACTAGAATTTCCACTATAAATCCCACTACCAATCCCTCTACCAATACCACTACTTCTACCAATCCCACTACCAATCCCACTACCAATCCCACTACCAATCCCACTACCAATCCCACTACCAATCCCACTACCACTACCACTACCAATCCCACTACCCAATCCCACTACCAATCCCACTACCAATCCCACTACCACTACCACTACCAATCCCACTACCAATCCCACTACAACTACCACTACCACTACCAATCCCACTACCAATCCCACTACAAATCCCACTACCAATCCCACTACCAATCCCACTACCATTCCCACTACCAAACCCACTACCAATCCCACTACCACTACCACTACCACTACCAATCCCACAACCAATCCCACTACCAATCCCACTACCAATCCCACTACCAATCCCACTACCAATCCCACTACCAATCCCACTACCACTACCACTACCACTACCAATCCCACTACCAATCCCACTACCAATCCCACTACCAATCCCACTACCAATCCCACTACCAATCCCACTACCAATCCCACTACCAATCCCACTACCAATCCCACTACCAATCCCACTACCAATCCCACTACCAATCCCACTACCAATCCCACTACCAATCCCTCTACCAATCCCACTACCAATCCCACTACCAATCCCACTACCAATCCCACTACCAATCCCACTACCAATGCCACTACCACTACCACTACCACTACCAATCCCACAACAAATCCCACTACCAATCCCACTACCAATCCCACTACCAATCCCACTACCAATCCCACTACCAATCCCACTACCACTACCACTACCACTACCAATCCCACTACCAATCCCACTACCAATCCCACTACAAATCCCACTACCAATCCCACTACCAATCCCACTACCAATCCCACTACCAATCCCACTACCAATCCCACTACCAATCCCACTACCAATCCCACTACCAATCCCACTACCAATCCCGCTACCACTACCACTACCAATCCCACTACCAATCCCGCTACCAATCCCACTGCCAATCCCACTACCAAACCCACTACCAATCCCACTACCAATCCCACTACCAATACCACTACCAATCCCACTACCAATCCAACTACCAATCCCACTACCAATCCCACTACCACTACTACCAATCCCACTACCAATCCCACTACCAATCAAACTACCAATCCCACTACCACTACCACTACCAATCCCACTATCATTCCCACTACCACTATCACTACCAATCCCACTACCAATCCCACTACCTCTACCACTACCAATCCCACTACCACTACCACTACCAATTCCCCTACCAATCCCACTACCACTAGAATTTCCACTATAAATCCCACTACCAATCCCTCTACCAATACCACTACTTCTACCAATCCCACTACCAATCCCACTACCAATCCCACTACCAATCCCACTACCAATCCCACTACCAATCCCACTACCACTACCACTACCAATCCCACTACCATCCCACTACCAATCCCACTACCAATCCCACTACCACTACCACTACCAATCCCACTACCAATCCCACTACAACTACCACTACCACTACCAATCCCACTACCAATCCCACTACAAATCCCACTACCAATCCCACTACCACTACCACTACCAATCCAACTACCAATCCCACAACCAATCCCACTACCAATCCCACTACCAATCCCACTACCAATCCCAATACCAATCCCACTACCAATCCCACTACCAATCCCACTACCAATCCCACTACCAATCCCACTACCAATCCCACTACCAATCCCACTACCAATCCCACTACCATTCCCACTACCAATCCCACTACCAATCCCACTACCAATCCCACTACCAATCCCACTACCAATCCCACTACCAATCCCACAACCAATCCCACTACCAATCCCACTACCATTCCCACTACCAATCCCACTACCAATCCCACTACCAATCCCACTACCACTACCACTACCACTACCAATCCCGCTACCACTACCACTACCAATCCCACTACCAATCCCACTACCAATCCCACTGCCAATCCCACTACCAAACCCACTACCAATCCCACTACCAATCCCACTACCAATACCACTACCAATCCCACTACCAATCCAACTACCAATCCCACTACCAATCCAACTACCACTACCACTACCAATCCCACTACCAATCCCACTACCAATCAAACTACCAATCCCACTAGCAATCCCATTATCAATCCCACTACCAATCCCACTACCAATCCCACTACCAATCCCACTTCCACTACCACTACCATTACCAATCCCACTACCAATCCCACAACCTCTACCACTACCACTACCAATCCCACTACCAATCCCACTACCAATCCCACTACCAATCCCTCTACCAATCCCACTACCAATCCCACTACCAATCCCACTACCAATCCCATTACCACTACCACTACCACTACCAATCCCACTACCACTACCACTACCAATCCCACTACCAATCCCACTACCAATCCCACTACCAATCCCACTACCAATCCCACTACCAATCCCACTACCAATCCCACTACCAATCCCACTACCAATCCCACTACCACTACCATTACCACTACCAATCCCACAACCAATCCCACTACCAATCCCACTACCAATCCCACTACCAATCCCACTACAAATCCCACTACCAATCCCACTACCGCTACCACTACCACTACCAATCCCACTACCAATCCCACTACCATTCCCACTACCAATCCCAC
The DNA here is from genome assembly GCA_963681505.1 of Eunapius fragilis. Taxonomy (NCBI): domain Eukaryota; kingdom Metazoa; phylum Porifera; class Demospongiae; order Spongillida; family Spongillidae; genus Eunapius; species Eunapius fragilis. The sequence goes on from OY811989.1 coordinate 5,918,770, forward strand.
TACAATCCCACTACCACTACCACTACCACTACCAATCCCACTACCAATCCCACTATCAATCCCAGTACCAATCCCACTACCAATCCCACTACCAATCCCACTACCAATCCCACTACCAATCCCACTACCAATCCCACTACCAATCCCACTACCAATCACACTACCAATCCCACTACCAATCCCACTACCAATCCCACTACCACTACCACTACCATTTACAATCCCACTACCAATCCAACTACCTCTAACGCTACCACTACCAATCCCACTACCAATCCCACTACCAATCCCACTACCAATCCCACTACCAATCCCACTACCATTCCCACTACCACTACCACTACCACTACCAATCCCACTACCAATCCCACTACTAATCCCACTACCAATCCCACTACCAATCCCACTACCAATCCCACTACCAATCCCACTACCAATCCCACTACCAATCCCACTACCAATCCCACTACCAATCCCACTACCAATCCCACTACCAATCCCCCTACCATTCCCACTACCAATCCCACTACCAATCCCACTACCAATCCCACTACCAATCCCACTACCAATCCCACTACCAATCCCACTACCAATCCCACTACCAATCCCACTACCAATCCCACTACCAATCCCACTACCAATCCCACTACCAATCCCACTACCAATCCCACTACCAATCCCACTACCAATCCCAATACCAATCCCACTACCAATACCACTACCACTACCAATCCCACAACCAATCCCACTACCAATCCCACTACCAATCCCACTACCAATCCCACTACCAATCCCACTACCAATCCCACTACCACTACCACTACCACTACCAAACCCACTACCAATCCCACTACCAAGCCCACTACCAATCCCACTACCAATCCCACTACCAATCCCACTACCAATCCCACTACCAATCCCACTACCAATCCCACTACCAATCCCACTACCAATCCCACTACCAATCCCACTACCAATCCCACTACCAATCCCACTACCAATCCCACTACCAATCCCACTACCAATCCCACTACCAATCCCACTACCAATCCCACTACCAATCCCACTACCAATCCCACTACCAATCCCACTACCAATCCCACTACCAATCCCACTACCAATCCCACTACCAATCCCACTACCAATCCCACTACCAATCCCACTACCAATCCCACTACCAATCCCACTACCAATCCCACTACCAATCCCACTACCAATCCCACTACCAATCCCACTACCAATCCCACTACCAATCCCACTACCAATCCCACTACCAATCCCACTACCAATCCCACTACCAATCCCACTACCAATCCCACTACCAATCCCACTACCACTACCACTACCACTACTAATCCCACTTCCAATCCCACTACCAATCCCACTACCAATCCCACTACCAATCCCACTACCAATCCCACTACCAATCCCACTACCAATCCCACTACCAATCCCACTACCAATCCCACTACCACTACCACTACCACTACTAATCCCACTTCCAATCCCACTACCAATCCCACTACCAATCCCACTACCAATCCCACTACCAATCCCACTATCATTCCCACTACCAATCCCTCTACCAATCCCACTACCAATCCCACTACCAATCCCACTACCAATCCCACTACCAATCCCACTACCAATCCCACTACCAATCCCACTACCAATCCCACTACCAATCCCACTATAAATCCCACTACCATTCCCACTACCAATCCCACTACCACTACCACTACCAATCCCACTACCAATCCCACTACCAATCCCACTACCAATCCCACTACCAATCCCACTACCAATCCCACTACCAATCCCACTACCAACCGCACTACCAATCCCCCTACCAATCCCACTACCAATCCCACTACCAATCCCACTACCAATCCCACTACCAATCGCACTACCAATCCCACTACCAATCCCACTACCAATCCCACGACCAATCCCACTACCAATCCCACTACCAATCCCACTACCAATCCCACTCCCAATCCCACTACCAATCCCACTACCAATCCCACTTCCAATCCCACTACCAATCCCACTACCAATCCCACTACCACTACCACTACCACTACCAATCCCACAACCAATCCCACTACCAATCCCACTACCAATCCCACTACCAATCCCACTACCAATCCCACTACCAATCCCACTACCACTACCACTACCACTACCAATCCCACTACCAATCCCACTACCAATCCCACTACCAATCCCACTACCAATCCCACTACCAATCCCACTACCAATCCCACTACCAATCCCACTACCAATCCCACTACCAATCCCACTACCAATCCCACTACCAATCCCACTACCAATCCCACTACCAATCCCACTACCAATCCCACTACCAATCCCACTACCAATCCCACTACCAATCCCACTACCAATCCCACTACCAATCCCACTACCAATCCCACTACCAATCCCACTACCAATCCCACTACCACTACCACTACCAATCCCACTACCAATCCCACTACCAATCCCACTACCAATCCCACTACCAATCCCACTACCAATCCCACTACCAATCCCACTACCAATCCCACTACCAATCCCACTACCACTACCACTACCAATCCCACTACCAATCCCACTACCAATCCCACTACCAATACCACTACCAATCTCACTACCAATCCTACTACCAATCCCACTACCAATCCCACTACCAATCCCACTACCACTACCAATCCCACTTCCAATCCCACTACCAATCCCACTACCAATCACACTACCAATCCCACTACCAATCCCACTACCAATCCCACTACCAATCCCACTACCAATCCCACTACCAATCCCACTACCAATCCCACTACCAATCCCACTACCACTACCACTACCAATCCCACTACCAATCCCACTACCAATCCCACTACCAATACCACTACCAATCTCACTACCAATCCTACTACCAATCCCACTACCAATCCCACTACCAATCCCACTACCACTACCAATCCCACTTCCAATCCCACTACCAATCCCACTACCAATCACACTACCAATCCCACTACCAATCCCACTACCAATCCCACTACCAATCCCACTACCAATCCCACTACCAATCCCACTACCAATCCCACTACCAATCCCACTACCACTACCACTACCAATCCCACTACCAATCCCACTACCAATCCCACTACCAATACCACTACCAATCTCACTACCAATCCTACTACCAATCCCACTACCAATCCCACTACCAATCCCACTACCAATCCCACTACCAATCCCACTACCAATCCCACTACCAATCCCACTACCAATCCCACTACCAATCCCACTACCAATCCCACTACCAATCCCACTACCAATCCCACTACCAATCCCACTACCAATCCCACTACCAATCCCACTACCACTACCACTACCAATCCCACTACCAATCCCACTACCAATCCCACTACCAATCCCACTACCAATCCCACTACCAATCCCACTACCAATCCCACTACCAATCCCACTACCAATCCCACTACCACTACCACTACCAATCCCACTACCAATCCCACTACCAATCCCACTACCAATACCACTACCAATCTCACTACCAATCCTACTACCAATCCCACTACCAATCCCACTACCAATCCCACTACCACTACCAATCCCACTTCCAATCCCACTACCAATCCCACTACCAATCACACTACCAATCCCACTACCAATCCCACTACCAATCCCACTACCAATCCCACTACCAATCCCACTACCAATCCCACTACCAATCCCACTACCAATCCCACTACCACTACCACTACCAATCCCACTACCAATCCCACTACCAATCCCACTACCAATACCACTACCAATCTCACTACCAATCCTACTACCAATCCCACTACCAATCCCACTACCAATCCCACTACCAATCTCACTACCAATCCTACTACCAATCCCACTACCAATCCCACTACCAATCCCACTACCACTACCAATCCCACTTCCAATCCCACTACCAATCCCACTACCAATCACACTACCAATCCCACTACCAATCCCACTACCAATCCCACTACCAATCCCACTACCAATCCCACTACCAATCCCACTACCAATCGCACTACCAATCCCACTACCAATCCCACAACCAATCCCACTTCCAATCCCACTACCAATCCCACTACCAATCACACTACAAATCCCACTACCAATCCCACTACCAATCCCACTACCAAACCCACTACCAATCCCACTACCAATCCCACTACCAATCCCACTACCAATCCCACTACCAATCCCACTACCAATCCCACTACCAATCCCACTACCAATCCCACTACCAATCCCACTTCCAATCCCACTACCAATCCCACTACCAATCCCACTACCACTACCACTACCAATCCCACTACCAATCCCACTACCAATCCCACTACCAATCCCACTACCAATCCCACTACCAATCCCACTACCAATCCCACTACCAATCCCACTACCAATCCTACTACCAATCCCACTACCAATCCCACTACCAATCCCACTACCAATCCCACTACCAATCCCACTACCAATCCCACTACCAATCCCACTTCCAATCCCACTACCAATCCCACTACCAATCACACTACCAATCCCACTACCAATCCCACTACCAATCCCACTACCAATCCCACTACCAATCCCACTACCAATCCCACTACCAATCCCACTACCAATCCCACTACCACTACCACTACCAATCCCACTACCAATCCCACTACCAATCCCACTACCAATACCACTACCAATCTCACTACCAATCCTACTACCAATCCCACTACCAATCCCACTACCAATCCCACTACCACTACCAATCCCACTTCCAATCCCACTACCAATCCCACTACCAATCACACTACCAATCCCACTACCAATCCCACTACCAATCCCACTACCAATCCCACTACCAATCCCACTACCAATCCCACTACCAATCGCACTACCAATCCCACTACCAATCCCACTACCAATCCCACTTCCAATCCCACTACCAATCCCACTACCAATCACACTACAAATCCCACTACCAATCCCACTACCAATCCCACTACCAAACCCACTACCAATACCACTACCAATGTCACTACCAATCCTACTACCAATCCCACTACCAATCCCACTACCAATCCCACTACCACTACCAATCCCACTTCCAATCCCACTACCAATCCCACTACCAATCACACTACCAATCCCACTACCAATCCCACTACCAATCCCACTACCAATCCCACTACCAATCCCACTACCAATCCCACTACCAATCCCACTACCAATCCCACTACCACTACCACTACCAATCCCACTACCAATCCCACTACCAATCCCACTACCAATACCACTACCAATCTCACTACCAATCCTACTACCAATCCCACTACCAATCCCACTACCAATCCCACTACCACTACCAATCCCACTTCCAATCCCACTACCAATCCCACTACCAATCACACTACCAATCCCACTACCAATCCCACTACCAATCCCACTACCAATCCCACTACCAATCCCACTACCAATCCTACTACCAATCCCACTACCAATCCCACTACCAATCCCACTACCAATCCCACTACCAATCCCACTACCAATCCCACTACCAATCCCACTACCAATCCCACTACCAATCCCACTACCAATCCCACTACCAATCCCACTACCAATCCCACTACCAATCCCACTACAAATCCCACTACCAATCCCACTACCAATCCCACTACCAAACCCACTACCAATCCCACTACCAATCCCACTACCAATCCCACTACCAATCCCACTACCAATCCCACTACCAATCCCACTACCAATCCCACTACCAATCCCACTACCAATCCCACTTCCAATCCCACTACCAATCCCACTACCAATCCCACTACCACTACCACTACCAATCCCACTACCAATCCCACTACCAATCCCACTACCAATCCCACTACCAATCCCACTACCAATCCCACTACCAATCCCACTACCAATCCCACTACCAATCCTACTACCAATCCCACTACCAATCCCACTACCAATCCCACTACCAATCCCACTACCAATCCCACTACCAATCCCACTACCAATCCCACTACCAATCCCACTACCAATCCCACTACCAATCCCACTACCAATCCCACTACCAATCCCACTACCAATCCCACTACCAATCCCACTACCACTACCACTACCACTACCAAACCCACTACCAATCCCACTACCAAGCCCACTACCAATCCCACTACCAATCCAACTACCAATCCCACTACCAATCCCACTACCAATCCCACTACCAATCCCACTCCCAATCCCACTACCAATCCCACTACCAATCCCACTACCAATCCCACTACCAATCCCACTGCCAATCCCACTACCAATCCCACTACCAATCCCACTACCAATCCCACTACCAATCCCACTACCAATCCCACTACCAATCCCACTACCAATCCCACTACCACTACCACTACCAATCCCACTACCAATCCCACTACCAATCCCACTACCAATCCCACTACCAATCCCACTACCAATCCCACTACCAATCCCACTACCAATCCCACTACCAATCCCACTACCAATCCCACTACCAATCCCACTACCACTACCACTACCAATCCCACTACCAATCCCACTACCAATCCCACTACCAATCCCACTACCAATCCCCCTACCAATCCCACTACCAATCCCACTAACAATCCCACTACCAATCCCACTACCACTACCACTACCACTACCAATCCCACTACCAATCCCACTACCAATCCCACTACCAATCCCACTACCAATCCCACTACCAATCCCACTACCATTCCCACTACAAATCCCACTACCAATCCCACTACCAATCCCACTACCACAACCACTACCACTACCACTACCAATCCCACTACCAATCCCACTACCACAACCACTACCACTACCACTACCAATTCCACTACCAATACCACTACCAATCCCACTACCAATCCCACTACCAATCCCACTACCAATCCCTCTACCAATCCCACTACCAATCCCACTACCAATCCCACTACCACTACCACTACCAATCCCACTACCAATCCCACTACCAATCCCACTACCAATCCCACTACCAATCCCACTACCACTACCACTACCAATCCCACTACCAATCCCACTACCGATCCCACTACCAATCCCACTACCAATCCCACTACAATCTCACTACCAATCCCACTACCAATCCCACTACCAATCCCACTACCAATCCCACTACCAATCCCACTACCAATCCCACTACCAATCCCACTACCACTACCACTACTATTACCAATCCCACTACCAATCCCACTACCTCTACCACTACCACTACCAATCCCACTACCAATCCCTTTACCAATCCCACTACCAATCCCACTACCAATCCCACTACCAATCCCACTACCAATCCCACTACCACTACTACTACAAATCCCACTACGATTCCCACTACCACTACCACTACCAATCCCACTACCAATCCCACTACCACTACTACTACCAATCCCACTACCAATCCCACTACCAATCCCACTACCAATCCCACTACCACTACCACTACCACTACAAATCCCACTACCAATCCCACTACCAATCCCACTACCAATCCCACTACCAATCCCACTACTAATCCCACTACCAATCCCACTACCACTACCACTACCACTACCAATCCCACTACCAATCCCACTACCAATCCCACTACCACTACCACTACCAATCCCACTACCAATCCCACTACCAATCCCACTACCAATCCCATTACCAATCCCACTACCAATCCCACTACCAATCCCACTACCAATCCCACTACCAATCCCACTACCACTACCACTACCATTCCAACTACTAATCCCACTACCAATCCCACTACAAATCCCACTACCAATCCCACTACCAATCCCACTACCTATCCCACTACCACTACCACTACCAATCCCACTACCATTCCTACTACCACTACCACTACCAATCCCACTACCAATCCCACTACCACTACCACTACCAATCCTACTACCACTACCACTACCAATTCCCCTACCAATCCCACTACCACTAGAATTTCCACTATAAATCCCACTACCAATCCCACTCCCACTTCCACTACTTCTACCAATGCCACTACCAATCCCACTACCAATCCCACTACCAATCCCACTACCAATCCCATTACCAATCCCACTACCACTACCACTATCAAACCCACTACCAATCCCACTACCACTACCACTACCACTAGCAATCCCACTACCAATCCCACTACCAATCCCTCTTCCAATCCCACTACCAATCCCACTACCACTACCACTACCAATCCCACTACCAATCCCACTACCAATCCCACTACCAATCGCACTACCAATCCCACTTCTAATCCCACTACCAATCCCACTACCAATCCCACTACCATTCCCACTACCACTACCACTACCAATCCCACTACCAATCCCACTACCACTACCACTACCAATCCCACTACCACTACCACTACCAATTCCCCTACCAATCCCACTACCACTAGAATTTCCACTATAAATCCCACTACCAATCCCACTACCACTTCCACTACTTCTACCAATGCCACTACCAATCCCACTACCAATCCCACTACCAATCCCACTACCAATCCCATTACCAATCCCACTACCACTACCTCTATCAAACCCACTACCAATCCCACTACCACTACCACTACCACTACCAATCCCACTACCAATCCCACTACCAATCCCTCTTCCAATCCCACTACCAATCCCACTACCACTACCACTACCAATCCCACTACCAATCCCACTACCAATCCCACTACCAATCGCACTACCAATCCCACTTCTAATCCCACTACCAATCCCACTACCAATCCCACTACCAATCCCACTACCAATCCCACTACCAAACCCACTACCAATCCCACTACCAATCCCACTACCAATCCCACTACCAATCCCACTACCAATCCCACTACCAATCCCACTACCAATCCCACTACCAATCCCACTACCAATCCCACTACCAATCCCACTACCAATCCCACTACCACTACCACTACCACTACCAATCCCACTACCAATCCCACTACCAATCCCACTACCAATCCCACTACCAATCCCACTACCAATCCCACTACCAATCCCACTACCAATCCCACTATCAATCCCACTACCAATCCCACTACCAATCCCACTACCAATCCCACTACCAATCCCACTACCAATCCCACTACCAATCCCACTACCAATCCCACTACCAATCCCACTACCAATCCCACTTCCAATCCCACTACCAATCCCACTACCAATCCCACTACCACTACCACTACCAATCCCACTACCAATCCCACTACCAATCCCACTACCAATCCCACTACCAATCCCACTACCAATCCCACTACCAATCCCACTACCAATCCCACTACCAATCCTACTACCAATCCCACTACCAATCCCACTACCAATCCCACTACCAATCCCACTACCAATCCCACTACCAATCCCACTACCAATCCCACTTCCAATCCCACTACCAATCCCACTACCAATCACACTACCAATCCCACTACCAATCCCACTACCAATCCCACTACCAATCCCACTACCAATCCCACTACCAATCCCACTACCAATCCCACTACCAATCCCACTACCACTACCACTACCAATCCCACTACCAATCCCACTACCAATCCCACTACCAATACCACTACCAATCTCACTACCAATCCTACTACCAATCCCACTACCAATCCCACTACCAATCCCACTACCACTACCAATCCCACTTCCAATCCCACTACCAATCCCACTACCAATCACACTACCAATCCCACTACCAATCCCACTACCAATCCCACTACCAATCCCACTACCAATCCCACTACCAATCCCACTACCAATCGCACTACCAATCCCACTACCAATCCCACTACCAATCCCACTTCCAATCCCACTACCAATCCCACTACCAATCACACTACAAATCCCACTACCAATCCCACTACCAATCCCACTACCAAACCCACTACCAATACCACTACCAATGTCACTACCAATCCTACTACCAATCCCACTACCAATCCCACTACCAATCCCACTACCACTACCAATCCCACTTCCAATCCCACTACCAATCCCACTACCAATCACACTACCAATCCCACTACCAATCCCACTACCAATCCCACTACCAATCCCACTACCAATCCCACTACCAATCCCACTACCAATCCCACTACCAATCCCACTACCACTACCACTACCAATCCCACTACCAATCCCACTACCAATCCCACTACCAATACCACTACCAATCTCACTACCAATCCTACTACCAATCCCACTACCAATCCCACTACCAATCCCACTACCACTACCAATCCCACTTCCAATCCCACTACCAATCCCACTACCAATCACACTACCAATCCCACTACCAATCCCACTACCAATCCCACTACCAATCCCACTACCAATCCCACTACCAATCCTACTACCAATCCCACTACCAATCCCACTACCAATCCCACTACCAATCCCACTACCAATCCCACTACCAATCCCACTACCAATCCCACTACCAATCCCACTACCAATCCCACTACCAATCCCACTACCAATCCCACTACCAATCCCACTACCAATCCCACTACAAATCCCACTACCAATCCCACTACCAATCCCACTACCAAACCCACTACCAATCCCACTACCAATCCCACTACCAATCCCACTACCAATCCCACTACCAATCCCACTACCAATCCCACTACCAATCCCACTACCAATCCCACTACCAATCCCACTTCCAATCCCACTACCAATCCCACTACCAATCCCACTACCACTACCACTACCAATCCCACTACCAATCCCACTACCAATCCCACTACCAATCCCACTACCAATCCCACTACCAATCCCACTACCAATCCCACTACCAATCCCACTACCAATCCTACTACCAATCCCACTACCAATCCCACTACCAATCCCACTACCAATCCCACTACCAATCCCACTACCAATCCCACTACCAATCCCACTACCAATCCCACTACCAATCCCACTACCAATCCCACTACCAATCCCACTACCAATCCCACTACCAATCCCACTACCAATCCCACTACCACTACCACTACCACTACCAAACCCACTACCAATCCCACTACCAAGCCCACTACCAATCCCACTACCAATCCAACTACCAATCCCACTACCAATCCCACTACCAATCCCACTACCAATCCCACTCCCAATCCCACTACCAATCCCACTACCAATCCCACTACCAATCCCACTACCAATCCCACTGCCAATCCCACTACCAATCCCACTACCAATCCCACTACCAATCCCACTACCAATCCCACTACCAATCCCACTACCAATCCCACTACCAATCCCACTACCACTACCACTACCAATCCCACTACCAATCCCACTACCAATCCCACTACCAATCCCACTACCAATCCCACTACCAATCCCACTACCAATCCCACTACCAATCCCACTACCAATCCCACTACCAATCCCACTACCAATCCCACTACCACTACCACTACCAATCCCACTACCAATCCCACTACCAATCCCACTACCAATCCCACTACCAATCCCCCTACCAATCCCACTACCAATCCCACTAACAATCCCACTACCAATCCCACTACCACTACCACTACCACTACCAATCCCACTACCAATCCCACTACCAATCCCACTACCAATCCCACTACCAATCCCACTACCAATCCCACTACCATTCCCACTACAAATCCCACTACCAATCCCACTACCAATCCCACTACCACAACCACTACCACTACCACTACCAATCCCACTACCAATCCCACTACCACAACCACTACCACTACCACTACCAATTCCACTACCAATACCACTACCAATCCCACTACCAATCCCACTACCAATCCCACTACCAATCCCTCTACCAATCCCACTACCAATCCCACTACCAATCCCACTACCACTACCACTACCAATCCCACTACCAATCCCACTACCAATCCCACTACCAATCCCACTACCAATCCCACTACCACTACCACTACCAATCCCACTACCAATCCCACTACCGATCCCACTACCAATCCCACTACCAATCCCACTACAATCTCACTACCAATCCCACTACCAATCCCACTACCAATCCCACTACCAATCCCACTACCAATCCCACTACCAATCCCACTACCAATCCCACTACCACTACCACTACTATTACCAATCCCACTACCAATCCCACTACCTCTACCACTACCACTACCAATCCCACTACCAATCCCTTTACCAATCCCACTACCAATCCCACTACCAATCCCACTACCAATCCCACTACCAATCCCACTACCACTACTACTACAAATCCCACTACGATTCCCACTACCACTACCACTACCAATCCCACTACCAATCCCACTACCACTACTACTACCAATCCCACTACCAATCCCACTACCAATCCCACTACCAATCCCACTACCACTACCACTACCACTACAAATCCCACTACCAATCCCACTACCAATCCCACTACCAATCCCACTACCAATCCCACTACTAATCCCACTACCAATCCCACTACCACTACCACTACCACTACCAATCCCACTACCAATCCCACTACCAATCCCACTACCACTACCACTACCAATCCCACTACCAATCCCACTACCAATCCCACTACCAATCCCATTACCAATCCCACTACCAATCCCACTACCAATCCCACTACCAATCCCACTACCAATCCCACTACCACTACCACTACCATTCCAACTACTAATCCCACTACCAATCCCACTACAAATCCCACTACCAATCCCACTACCAATCCCACTACCTATCCCACTACCACTACCACTACCAATCCCACTACCATTCCTACTACCACTACCACTACCAATCCCACTACCAATCCCACTACCACTACCACTACCAATCCTACTACCACTACCACTACCAATTCCCCTACCAATCCCACTACCACTAGAATTTCCACTATAAATCCCACTACCAATCCCACTACCACTTCCACTACTTCTACCAATGCCACTACCAATCCCACTACCAATCCCACTACCAATCCCACTACCAATCCCATTACCAATCCCACTACCACTACCACTATCAAACCCACTACCAATCCCACTACCACTACCACTACCACTAGCAATCCCACTACCAATCCCACTACCAATCCCTCTTCCAATCCCACTACCAATCCCACTACCACTACCACTACCAATCCCACTACCAATCCCACTACCAATCCCACTACCAATCGCACTACCAATCCCACTTCTAATCCCACTACCAATCCCACTACCAATCCCACTACCATTCCCACTACCACTACCACTACCAATCCCACTACCAATCCCACTACCACTACCACTACCAATCCCACTACCACTACCACTACCAATTCCCCTACCAATCCCACTACCACTAGAATTTCCACTATAAATCCCACTACCAATCCCACTACCACTTCCACTACTTCTACCAATGCCACTACCAATCCCACTACCAATCCCACTACCAATCCCACTACCAATCCCATTACCAATCCCACTACCACTACCTCTATCAAACCCACTACCAATCCCACTACCACTACCACTACCACTACCAATCCCACTACCAATCCCACTACCAATCCCTCTTCCAATCCCACTACCAATCCCACTACCACTACCACTACCAATCCCACTACCAATCCCACTACCAATCCCACTACCAATCGCACTACCAATCCCACTTCTAATCCCACTACCAATCCCACTACCAATCCCACTACCAATCCCACTACCAATCCCACTACCAAACCCACTACCAATCCCACTACCAATCCCACTACCAATCCCACTACCAATCCCACTACCAATCCCACTACCAATCCCACTACCAATCCCACTACCAATCCCACTACCAATCCCACTACCAATCCCACTACCAATCCCACTACCACTACCACTACCACTACCAATCCCACTACCAATCCCACTACCAATCCCACTACCAATCCCACTACCAATCCCACTACCAATCCCACTACCAATCCCACTACCAATCCCACTATCAATCCCACTACCAATCCCACTACCAATCCCACTACCAATCCCACTACCAATCCCACTACCAATCCCACTACCAATCCCACTACCACTACCACTACCACTACCAATCCCACAACCAATCCCACTACCAATCCCACTACCAATCCCACTACCACTACCACTACCACTACCAATCCCACTACCAATCCCACTACCAATCCCACTACCAATCCCACTACCAATTCCACTACCAATCCCACTACCAATCCCACTACCAATCCCACTACCAATCCCACTACCAATCCCACTACCAATCCCACTACCAATCCCACTACCAATCCCACTACCAATCCCACTACCAATCCCACTACCAATCCCACTACCAATCCCACTACCAATCCCACTACCAATCCCACTACCACTACCACTACCACTACCAATCCCACAACCAATCCCACTACCAATCCAACTACCAATCCCACTACCAATCCCACTACCAATCCCACTACCAATCCCACTAGCAATCCCACTACCAATCCCAGTACAACTACCACTACCAATCCCACTACCAATCACACTACCAATCCCACTACCAATATCACTACCAATCCCACTACCAATCCCACTACCAATCCCACTACCAATCCCACGACCAATCCCACTACCAATCCCACTACCAATCCCACTACCAATCCAACTACCAATCCCACTACCACTACCACTACCATTACCAATCCCACTACCAATCCCACAACCTCTACCACTACCACTACCAATCCCACTACCAATCCCACTACCAATCCCACTACCACTACCACTACCACTACCAATCCCACTACCACTACCAATCCCACTACCACTACAACTACCACTACCAATCCCACTACCACTACCACTACCAGTCCCACTACCAATCCAACTACCAATCCCACTACCAATTCCACTACCAATCCCACTACCAATCCCACTACCACTCCCACTACCAATCCCACTACCACTACCACAACCAATCCAACTACCAATCCCACTAAAAATCCCACTACCAATCCCACTACCAATCCCACTACCAATCCCACTACCAATCCCACTACCACTACCACTACCAATCCCACTACCAATCCCATTACCAAACCCACTACCAATCCCACTACCAATCCCACTACCCATCCCACTACCAATCCCACTACCAATCCCACTACCACTACCTCTACCAATCCCACTACCAATCCCACTACCACTACCACTACCACTACCAATCCCACTACCACTACCACTACCAATCCCAATACCAATCCCACCACGACTTCCACTACCAATCCCACTACCAATCCCACTACCAATCCCACTACCACTACCACTACCACTACCAATCCCACTACCAATCCCACTACCAATCCCACTACCAATCCCACTACCAATCCCACTACCACTACCACTACCACTACCAATCCCACTACCAATCCCACTACCAATCCCACTACCAATCCCACTACCAATCCCACTACCAATCCCACTACCATTCCCACTACCAATCCCACTACCAATCCCACTACCAATCCCACTACTACTACCACTACCACTACCACTACCAATCCCACTACCAATACCACTACCAATCCCACTACCAATCCCACTACCACTACCACTACCACTACCAATCCCACTACCAATCCCACTACCAATCCCACTACCATTCCCACTACCAATCCCACTACCACTACCACTACCACTACCAATCCCACTACCAATCCCACTACCAATCCCACTACCAATCCCACTACCAATCCCACTACCAATCCCACTACCATTCCCACTACCAATCCCACTACCAATCGCACTACCAATCCCACTACCACTACCACTACCACTACCACTACCAATCCCACTACCAATACCACTACCAATCCCACTACCAATCCCACTACCAATCCCACTACCAATCCCACTACCAATCCCACTACCAATCCCACTACCAATCCCACTACCACTACCACCACCAATCCCACTACCAATCCCACTACCAATCCAACTACCAATCCCACTACCAATCCCACTACCACTACCACTACCAATCCCACTACCAATCCCATTACCAATCCCACTACCAATCCCACTACCAATCCCACTACCAATCCCACTACCAATCTCACTACCAATCCCACTACCAATCCCACTACCAATCCCACTACCAATCCCACTACCAATACCACTACCAATCCCACTACCAATCCCACTACCACTACCACTACTATTACCAATCCCACTACCAATCCCACTACCTCTACCACTACCACTACCAATCCCACTACTAATCCCTTTACCAATCCCACTACCAATCCCACTACCAATCCCACTACCAATCCCACTACCACTACTACTACAAATCCCACTACGATTCCCACTACCACTACCACTACCAATCCCACTACCAATCCCACTACCACTACTACTACCAATCCCACTACCAATCCCACTACCAATCCCACTACCAATCCCACTACCACTACCACTACCACTACCAATCCCACTACCAATCCCACTACCAATCCCACAACCAATCCCACTACCAATCCCACTACTAATCCCACTACCAATCCCACTACCACTACCACTACCACTACCAATCCCACTACCAATCCCACTACCAATCCCACTACCACTACCACTACCAATCCCACTACCAATCCCACTACCAATCCCACTACCAATCCCACTACCAATCCCACTACCAATCCCACTACCAATCCCACTACCAATCCCACTACCAATCCCACTACCAATCCCACTACCAATCCCACTACCAATCCCACTACAAATCCCACTACCAATCCCACTACCAATCCCACTACCAATCCCACTTCCAATCCCACTACCAATCCCACTACCAATCCCACTACCATTCCCACTACCAATCCCACTACCAATCCCACTACCAATCCCACTACCACTACCACTACCACTACCACTACCAATCCCACTACCATTCCCACTACCACTACCACTACCAATCCCACTACCAATCCCACTACCACTACCACTACCAATCCCACTACCACAACCACTACCAATTCCCCTACCAATCCCACTACCACTAGAATTTCCACTATAAATCCCACTACCAATCCCACTACCACTTCCACTACTTCTACCAATGCCACTACCAATCCCACTACCAATCCCACTACCAATCCCACTACCAATCCCATTACCAATCCCACTACCACTACCACTATAAAACCCACTACCAATCCCACTACCACTACCACTACCACTACCAATCCCACTACCAATCCCACTACCAATCCCTCTTCCAATCCCACTACCAATCCCACTACCACTACCACTACCAATCCCACTACCAATCCCACTACCAATCCCACTACCAATCGCACTACCAATCCCACTACTAATCCCACTACCAATCCCACTACCAATCCCACTACCAATCCCACTACCAATCCCACTACCAATCCCACTACCAATCCCACTACCAATCCCACTACCACTACCACTACCACTACAAATCCCACTACCACTACCAATCCCACTACCACTACAACTACCACTACCAATCCCACTACCACTACCACTACCAGTCCCACTACCAATCCAACTACCAATCCCACTACCAATTCCACTACCAATCCCACTACCAATCCCACTACCAATCCCACTACCAATCCCACTACCACTACCACAACCAATCCAACTACCAATCCCACTAAAAATCCCACTACCAATCCCACTACCAATCCCACTACCAATCCCACTACCAATCCCACTACCACTACCACTACCAATCCCACTACCAATCCCATTACCAAACCCACTACCAATCCCACTACCAATCCCACTACCAATCCCACTACCAATCCCACTACCAATCCCACTACCACTACCTCTACCAATCCCACTACCAATCCCACTACCACTACCACTACCACTACCACTACCAATCCCACTACCACTACCACTACCAATCCCACTACCAATCCCACTACGACTTCCACTACCAATCCCACTACCAATCCCACTACCAATCCCACTACCACTACCACTACCACTACCAATCCCACTACCAATCCCACTACCAATCCCACTACCAATCCCACTACCAATCCCACTACCACTACCACTACCACTACCAATCCCACTACCAATCCCACTACCAATCCCACTACCAATCCCACTACCAATCCCACTACCAATCCCACTACCATTCCCACTACCAATCCCACTACCAATCCCACTACCAATCCCACTACCACTACCACTACCACTACCACTACCAATCCCACTACCAATACCACTACCAATCCCACTACCAATCCCACTACCACTACGACTACCACTACCAATCCCACTACCAATCGCACTACCAATCCCACTACTAATCCCACTACCAATCCCACTACCATTCCCACTACCAGTACCACTACTAATCCCACTACCAATCCCACTACCAATGCCACTACCAATCCCACTACCAATCCCATAACCAATCCCACTACCAATCCCACTACCAATCCCACTACCAATCCACTACCAATCCCACTACCACTACCACTACCAATCCCACTTCCAATCCCACTACCCATCAAACTACCAATTCCACTAGCAATCCCACTACCAATTCCACTAACAATCCCACTACCACTACCACTACCAATCCCACTACCAATCCCACTACCAATCCCACTACCAATCCCACTACCAATCCCACTACCACTACCACTACCACTACCAATCCCACTACCAATCCCACTACCAATCGCACTACCAATCCCACTACCAATCCCACTACCAATCCCACTATCACTACCACTACCAATCCCACTACCAATCCCATTACCAATCCCACTACCAATCCCACTACCAATCCCACTACCAATCCCACTACCAATCCCACTACCAATCCCACTACCACTACCTCTACCAATCCCACTACCTATCCTACTACCAATCCCACTTCCAATCCCACTACCAATCCCACTACCAATCCCACTACCAATCCCACTACCACTACCACTACCACTACCAATCCCACTACCACTACCACTACCAATCCCACTACCAATCCCACTACCAATCCCACTACCAATCCCACTACGACTTCCACTACCAATCCCACTACCAATTACACTACCAATCCCACTACCACTACCA
The DNA here is from genome assembly GCA_963681505.1 of Eunapius fragilis. NCBI lineage: Eukaryota > Metazoa > Porifera > Demospongiae > Spongillida > Spongillidae > Eunapius > Eunapius fragilis. The sequence continues at coordinate 5,938,025 of OY811989.1, forward strand.
CTACCACTACCAATCCCACAACCAATCCCACTACCAATCCCACTACCAATCCCACTACCAATCCCACTACCAATCCCACTACAATCCCACTACCAATCCCACTACCAATCCAACTACCAATCCCACTACCAATCCCACTACCAATCCCACTACCAATCCCACTACCAATCCCACTACAAATCGCACTACCAATCCCACTACCACTACCACTACCAATCCAACTACCAATCCCACTACCAATCCCACTACCAATCCCACTACCAATCCCACTACCAATCCCACTACCAATCCCACTACCACTACCACTACCAATCCCACTACCAATCCCACTACCAATCCCACTACCAATATCACTACCAATCCCACTACCACTACCACTACCAATCCCACTACCAATCCCATTACCAATCCCACTACCAATCCCACTACCAATCCCACTACAAATCCCACTACCAATCCCACTACCAATCCCACTACCACTACCTCTACCAATCCCTCTACCAATCCCACTACCAATCTCACTACCAATCTCACTACCAATCCCACTACCAATCCCACTACCAATCCCACTACCAATCCCACTACCAATCCCACTACCACTACCACTACCATTACCAATCCCACTACCAATCCCACTACCTCTACCACTACCACTACCAATCCCACTACCAATCCCACTACCAATCCCACTACCACTACCACTACCACTACCAATCCCACTACCACTACCACTACCAAACCCACTACCAATCCCACTACCAATCTCACTACCAATCCCACTACCAATCCCACTACCAATCCCACTACCAATCCCACTACCACTACCACAACCAATCCCACTACCATTCCCACTACCACTACCACTACCAATCCCACTACCAATCCCACTACCACTACCACTACCAATCCCACTACCACTACCACTACCAATTCCCCTACCAATCCCACTACCACTAGAATTTCCACTATAAATCCCACTACCAAACCCACTACCACTACCACTACTTGTACTAATCCCACTACCAATCCCACTACCAATCCCACTACCAATCCCACTACCAATCCCACTACCAATCCCACTACCAATCCCACTACCAATTCCACTACCAATCCCACTACCAATCCCACTACCAATCCCACTACCAATTCCACTACCAATCCCACTACCACCACCACTACCAATCCCACTACCAATCCCACTACCAATCCCACTACCAATCCCACTACCACTACCACAACCAATCCCACTTCCAATCCCACTACCATTCACGCAACCACTACAATTACCACTGTTAATCCCACTACCAATCCCACTACCACTCCCTCTACCAATCCCACTACCACTACCACTACTACTACCAATCCCACTACCACTACCACTACTAATCCCCCTACCAATCAGAGTACCACTACAATTACCACTACCAATCCCATACCAATCCACTACCAATCCCACTACCACTACCACTACCACTACTAATCCCACTATTTCTACCACTACCACTACCAATCCCATTACCAATCCCACTACCGCTACCACTACCAATCCCACTACCACTACCAATCCCACTTCCACTACACTACCAATCCCACTACCAATCCCACTACCACTTCAATTACCACTACCAATCCCGCTACCAATCCCTTATGGCGGGATCAATCCCCATCAATTCGGCGCATTTCGGCACGCATGGACGGTTTGGTGCCCTTCGGCTGGACAAATCTGTAACAATTCGGCGCAATTCGGCGTGGTACGACCGATTGCTGCACATTCACGGGATCAATCTGTATCAATTCGGCGCAATTCGGTGCGCATGGACGGATTGGTGCGCTTCGCAGGGATCAATCTGCAACAATTCGGCACAATTCGGCGCGCTGCGACGGATTGCTGCATTATCGCGGGATCAATCTGCAATAATTCGGCACAATTCGGCGCGCTGCACTTTAACGGGTTCAATCTGTAACAATTCAGAGCAATTCGCGCGCTGCAACGGATTGGTGCACTTTTGCGGGATCAATCTGCAACAATTCGGCACAATTCGGCGCGCTGCGACAGATTGCACCACTTTCGCGGAACCAATCTGTAACAATTCGGCGAGCTGCGACGGATTGCTGCACTTTCACGGGATCAATCTGTAACAATTCGGCGCGCAGCGACGGATTGGTGAACTGTCGCGGGGGCAATATGCAACAATTCGGCACAATTCAGCACGCTTGAACCGATTGCTGCACTTTCACGGGTTCTATCTGTAACAATTCGGCGCATTTCGGCGCGCATGGACGGATTGGTGCGCTTCGGCTGAACCAATCTGTAACAATTCGGCGCAATTCGGCGTGGTACGACCGATTGCTGCACATTGACGGGATCAACGTGTAACAACTCAGCGCAATTCGGCGCGATGCGACAGATTGTTGCACTTTCACGGGAACAATCTGTATCAATTCGGCGCGCTGCCTCGGATTGCTGCATTACCGCGGGATCAATCTGCAACAATTCGGCACAATTCGGCGCGCTGCGACAGATTGCACCACTTTCGCGGAACCAATCTGTAACAATTCGGCGCGCTGCAACGGATTGCTGCACTTTCACCGGGACAAATCTGTAACAGTTCAGCGCAATTCGGCGCGCTGCGACGGAATCCTGCACTTTTGCAGGATCAATCTGTAACAATTCGGCGCAATTCGGCGTGGTGTGACCGATTGCTGCACATTCACGGGATCAATCTGTAACAACTCAGCGTAATTCGGCGCGCTGCGACGGATTGCTGCACTTTTATGGGATCAAGCTGTAACAATTCGGCGCAATTCGGAGCGCTGCGACGGATTGGTGCACTTTCGCGGGAGCAATCTGCAACAATCTGCAACTATTCGGCACAATTCGGCGCGCTGCGACCAATTGCTGCACTTTCACAGGTTCAATCTGTAATAATACCAATCCCACTACCAATCCCACTACCAATCCCGCTAGCAATCCCACTACCAATCCCACTACCAATCCCACTACCAATCCCACTACCAATCTCACTACCAATCCCACTACCAATCCCACTACCAATCCCACTACCAATCCCACTACCAATCCCACTACCAATCCCACTACCAATCCCACTACCAATCCCACTACCAATCCCACTACCAATCCCACTACCACTACCACTACTATTACCAATCCCACTACCAATCCCACTACCTCTACCACTACCACTACCAATCCCACTACCAATCCCACTACTAATCCCACTACCAATCCCACTACCAATCCCACTACCAATCCCACTACCAATCCCACTACCAATCCCACTACCAATCCCACTACAACTACTACTACCAATCCCACTACCAATCCCACTACCAATCCCACTACCAATCCCACTACCACTACCACTACCACTACCAATCCCACTACCAATCCCACTACCTATCCCACTACCAATCCCACTACCAATCCCACTACCAATCCCACTACCAATCCCACTACCACTACCACTACCACTACCAATCCCACTACCAATCCCACTACCAATCCCACTACCACTACCACTACCAATCCCACTACCAATCCCACTACCAATCCCACTACCAATCCCACTACCAATCCCACTTCCAATCCCACTACCAATCCCACTACCAATCCCACTACCACTACCACTACAAATCCAACTACCAATCCCACTACCAATCCCACTACAAATCCCACTACCAATCCCACTACCAATCCCACTACCTATCCCACTACCACTACCACTACCAATCCCACTACCATTCCCACTACCACTACCACTCTCAATCCCACTACCAATCCCACTACCACTACCACTACCAATCCCACTACCACTACCACTACCAATTCCCCTACCAATCCCACTACCACTAGAATTTCCACTATAAATCCCACTACCAATCCCACTACCACTTCCACTACTTCTACCAATGCCACTACCAATCCCACTACCAATCCCACTACCAATCCCACTAACAATCCCATTACCAATCCCACTACCACTACCACTATCAAACCCACTACCAATCCCACTACCACTACCACTACCACTACCAATCCCACTACCAATCCCACTACCAATCCCTCTTCCAATCCCACTACCAATCCCACTACCACTACCACTACCACTACCAATCCCACTACCAATCCCACTACCAATCCCACTACCAATCCCACTACCAATCCCACTACCAATCCCACTACCATTCCCACTACAAATCCCACTACCAATCCCACTACCAATCCCACTACCACAACCACTACCACTACCACTACCAATCCCACTACCAATACCACTACCAATCCCACTACCAATCCCACTACCAATCCCACTACCAATCCCTCTACCAATCCCACTACCAATCCCACTACCAATCCCACTACCACTACCACTACCAATCCCACTACCAATCCCACTACCAATCCCACTACCAATCCCACTACCAATCCCACTACCACTACCACTACCAATCCCACTACCAATCCCAATACCGATCCCACTACCAATCCCACTACCAATCCCACTACCAATCTCACTACCAATCCCACTACCAATCCCATTACCAATCCCACTACCAATCCCACTACCAATCCCACTACCAATCCCACTACCAATCCCACTACCAATCCCACTACCAATCCCACTACCAATCCCACTACCAATCCCACTACCACTACCACTACTATTACCAATCCCTCTACCAATCCCACTACCTCTACCACTACCACTACCAATCCCACTACCAATCCCTTTACCAATCCCACTACCAATCCCACTACCAATCCCACTACCAATCCCACTACCAATCCCACTACCACTACTACTACAAATCCCACTACGATTCCCACTACCACTACCACTACCAATCCCACTACCAATCCCACTACCACTACTACCAATCCCACTACCAATCCCACTACCAATCCCACTACCAATCCCACTACCTCTACCACTACCACTACAAATCCCACTACCAATCCCACTACCAATCCCACTACCAATCCCACTACCAATCCCACTACTAATCCCACTACCAATCCCACTACCACTACCACTACCACTACCAATCCCACTACCAATCCCACTACCAATCCCACTACCACTACCACTACCAATCCCACTACCAATCCCACTACCAATCCCACTACCAATCCCATTACCAATCCCACTACCAATCCCACTACCAATCCCACTACCAATCCCACTACCAATCCCACTACCACTACCACTACCATTCCAACTACAAATCCCACTACCAATCCCACTACAAATCCCACTAACAATCCCACTACCAATCCCACTACCTATCCCACTACCACTACCACTACCAATTCCACTACCATTCCCACTACCACTACCACTACCAATCCCACTACCAATCCCACTACCACTACCACTACCAATCCTACTACCACTACCACTACCAATTCCCCTACCAATCCCACTACCACTAGAATTTCCACTATAAATCCCACTACCAATCCCACTACCACTTCCACTACATCTACCAATGCCACTACCAATCCCACTACCAATCCCACTACCAATCCCACTACCAATCCCATTACCAATCCCACTACCACTACCACTATCAAACCCACTACCAATCCCACTACCACTACCACTACCACTACCAATCCCACTACCAATCCCACTACCAATCCCTCTTCCAATCCCACTACCAATCCCACTACCACTACCACTACCAATCCCACTACCAATCCCACTACCAATCCCACTACCAATCGCACTACTAATCCCACTTCTAATCCCACTACCAATCCCACTACCAATCCCACTACCATTCCCACTACCACTACCACTACCAATCCCACTACCAATCCCACTACCACTACCACTACCAATCCCACTACCACTACCACTACCAATTCCCCTACCAATCCCACTACCACTAGAATTTCCACTATAAATCCCACTACCAATCCCACTACCACTTCCACTACATCTACCAATGCCACTACCAATCCCACTACCAATCCCACTACCAATCCCACTACCAATCCCATTACCAATCCCACTACCACTACCACTATCAAACCCACTACCAATCCCACTACCACTACCACTACCACTACCAATCCCACTACCAGTCCCACTACCAATCCCTCTTCCAATCCCACTACCAATCCCACTACCACTACCACTACCAATCCCACTACCAATCCCACTACCAATCCCACTACCAATCGCACTACCAATCCCACTTCTAATCCCACTACCAATCCCACTACCAATCCCACTACCAATCCCACTACCAATCCCACTACCAAACCCACTACCAATCCCACTACCAATCCCACTACCAATCCCACTACCAATCCCACTACCAATCCCACTACCAATCCCACTACCAATCCCACTACCAATCCCACTACCAATCCCACTACCAATCCCACTACCAATCCCACTACCACTACCACTACCACTACCAATCCCACTACCAATCCCACTACCAATCCCACTACCAATCCCACTACCAATCCCACTACCAATCCCACTACCAATCCCACTACCAATCCCACTACCAATCCCACTACCAATCCCACTACCAATCCCACTACCAATCCCACTACCAATCCCACTACCAATCCTACTACCAATCCCACTACCAATCCCACTACCAATCCCACTACCAATCCCACTACCACTACCACTACCACTACCAATCCCACAACCAATCCGACTACCAATCCCACTACCAAACCCACTACCACTACCACTACCACTACCAATCCCACTACCAATCCCACTACCAATCCCACTACCAATCCCACTACCAATTCCACTACCAATCCCACTACCAATCCCACTACCAATCCCACTACCAATCCCACTACCAATCCCACTACCAATCCCACTACCAATCCCACTACCAATCCCACTACCAATCCCACTACCAATCCCACTACCAATCCCACTACCAATCCCACTACCAATCCCACTACCAATCCCACTACCACTACCACTACCACTAACAATCCCACAACCAATCCCACTACCAATCCAACTACCAATCCCACTACCAATCCCACTACCAATCCCACTACCAATCCCACTAGCAATCCCACTACCAATCCCAGTACAACTACCACTACCAATCCCACTACCAATCACACTACCAATCCCACTACCAATATCACTACCAATCCCACTACCAATCCCACTACCAATCCCACTACCAATCCCACGACCAATCCCACTACCAATCCCACTACCAATCCCACTACCAATCCCACTACCACTACCACAACCATTACCAATCCCACTACCAATCCCACAACCTCTACCACTACCACTACCAATCCCACTACCAATCCCACTACCACTACCTATCCCACTACCACTACAACTACCACTACCAATCCCACTACCACTACCACTACCAGTCCCACTACCAATCCAACTACCAATCCCACTACCAATTCCACTACCAATCCCACTACCAATCCCACTACCAATCCCACTACCAATCCCACTACCACTACCACAACCAATCCAACTACCAATCCCACTAAAAATCCCACTACCAATCCCACTACCAATCCCACTACCAATCCCACTACCAATCCCACTACCACTACCACTACCAATCCCACTACCAATCCCATTACCAAACCCACTACCAATCCCACTACCAATCCCACTACCCATCCCACTACCAATCCCACTACCAATCCCACTACCACTACCTCTACCAATCCCACTACCAATCCCACTACCACTACCACTACTACTACCAATCCCACTACCACTACCACTACCAATCCCACTACCAATCCCACTACGACTTCCACTACCAATCCCACTACCAATCCCACTACCAATCCCACTACCACTACCACTACCACTACCAATCCCACTACCAATCCCACTACCAATCCCACTACCAATCCCACTACCAATCCCACTACCAATCCCACTACCAATCCCACTACCACTACCACTACCACTACCACTACCAATCCCACTACCAATACCACTACCAATCCCACTACCAATCCCACTACCACTACCACTACCACTACCAATCCCACTACCAATCCCACTACCAATCCCACTACCAATCCCACTACCAATCCCACTACAAATCCCACTACCACTACCACTACCACTACCAATCCCACTACCAATCCCACTACCAATCCCACTACCACTACCACTACCAATCCCACTACCATTCCCACTACCACTACCATTACCAATCCCACTACCATTCCCACTACCACTACCACTACCAATCCCACTACCATTCCCACTACCACTTCCACTACTTCTACCAATGCCACTACCAATCTGACTACCAATCCCACTACCAATCCCACTACCAATCCCACTACCAATCCCACTACCACTACCACTACCAATCCCGCAACCAATCCCACTACCACTACCACTACCACTACCACTACCAATTCCCCTACCAATCCCACTACCACTAGAATTTCCACTATAAATCGCACTACCAATCCCACTACCACTACCACTACTTCTACCAATCCCACTACCAATACCACTACCAATCCCACTACCAATCCCACTACTAATCCCACTACCAATCCCACTACCACTACCACTACCAATCGCACTACCAATCCCACTACCAATCCCACTACCAATCCCACTACCAATCCCACTACCAATCCCACTACCAGTACCACTACCAATCCCACTACCAATCCCACTACCAATCCCACTACCAATCCCACTACCAATCCCATTACCAATCCCACTACCAATCCCACTACCACTACCACTACCACTACCAATCCCACTACCAATCCCACTACCAATCCCACTACCACTACCACTACCAATCCCACTACCAATCCCACTACCAATCCCACTACCAATCCCATTACCAATCCCACTACCAATCCCACTACCAATCCCACTACCAATCCCACTACCAATCCCACTACCACTACCACTACCATTCCAACTACAAATCCCACTACCAATCCCACTACAAATCCCACTAACAATCCCACTACCAATCCCACTACCTATCCCACTACCACTACCACTACCAATTCCACTACCATTCCCACTACCACTACCACTACCAATCCCACTACCAATCCCACTACCACTACCACTACCAATCCTACTACCACTACCACTACCAATTCCCCTACCAATCCCACTACCACTAGAATTTCCACTATAAATCCCACTACCAATCCCACTACCACTTCCACTACATCTACCAATGCCACTACCAATCCCACTACCAATCCCACTACCAATCCCATTACCAATCCCACTACCACTACCACTATCAAACCCACTACCAATCCCACTACCACTACCACTACCACTACCAATCCCACTACCAATCCCACTACCAATCCCTCTTCCAATCCCACTACCAATCCCACTACCACTACCACTACCAATCCCACTACCAATCCCACTACCAATCCCACTACCAATCGCACTACTAATCCCACTTCTAATCCCACTACCAATCCCACTACCAATCCCACTACCATTCCCACTACCACTACCACTACCAATCCCACTACCAATCCCACTACCACTACCACTACCAATCCCACTACCACTACCACTACCAATTCCCCTACCAATCCCACTACCACTAGAATTTCCACTATAAATCCCACTACCAATCCCACTACCACTTCCACTACATCTACCAATGCCACTACCAATCCCACTACCAATCCCACTACCAATCCCACTACCAATCCCATTACCAATCCCACTACCACTACCACTATCAAACCCACTACCAATCCCACTACCACTACCACTACCACTACCAATCCCACTACCAGTCCCACTACCAATCCCTCTTCCAATCCCACTACCAATCCCACTACCACTACCACTACCAATCCCACTACCAATCCCACTACCAATCCCACTACCAATCGCACTACCAATCCCACTTCTAATCCCACTACCAATCCCACTACCAATCCCACTACCAATCCCACTACCAATCCCACTACCAAACCCACTACCAATCCCACTACCAATCCCACTACCAATCCCACTACCAATCCCACTACCAATCCCACTACCAATCCCACTACCAATCCCACTACCAATCCCACTACCAATCCCACTACCAATCCCACTACCAATCCCACTACCACTACCACTACCACTACCAATCCCACTACCAATCCCACTACCAATCCCACTACCAATCCCACTACCAATCCCACTACCAATCCCACTACCAATCCCACTACCAATCCCACTACCAATCCCACTACCAATCCCACTACCAATCCCACTACCAATCCCACTACCAATCCCACTACCAATCCTACTACCAATCCCACTACCAATCCCACTACCAATCCCACTACCAATCCCACTACCACTACCACTACCACTACCAATCCCACAACCAATCCGACTACCAATCCCACTACCAAACCCACTACCACTACCACTACCACTACCAATCCCACTACCAATCCCACTACCAATCCCACTACCAATCCCACTACCAATTCCACTACCAATCCCACTACCAATCCCACTACCAATCCCACTACCAATCCCACTACCAATCCCACTACCAATCCCACTACCAATCCCACTACCAATCCCACTACCAATCCCACTACCAATCCCACTACCAATCCCACTACCAATCCCACTACCAATCCCACTACCAATCCCACTACCACTACCACTACCACTAACAATCCCACAACCAATCCCACTACCAATCCAACTACCAATCCCACTACCAATCCCACTACCAATCCCACTACCAATCCCACTAGCAATCCCACTACCAATCCCAGTACAACTACCACTACCAATCCCACTACCAATCACACTACCAATCCCACTACCAATATCACTACCAATCCCACTACCAATCCCACTACCAATCCCACTACCAATCCCACGACCAATCCCACTACCAATCCCACTACCAATCCCACTACCAATCCCACTACCAATCCCACTACCACTACCACAACCATTACCAATCCCACTACCAATCCCACAACCTCTACCACTACCACTACCAATCCCACTACCAATCCCACTACCACTACCTATCCCACTACCACTACAACTACCACTACCAATCCCACTACCACTACCACTACCAGTCCCACTACCAATCCAACTACCAATCCCACTACCAATTCCACTACCAATCCCACTACCAATCCCACTACCAATCCCACTACCAATCCCACTACCACTACCACAACCAATCCAACTACCAATCCCACTAAAAATCCCACTACCAATCCCACTACCAATCCCACTACCAATCCCACTACCAATCCCACTACCACTACCACTACCAATCCCACTACCAATCCCATTACCAAACCCACTACCAATCCCACTACCAATACCACTACCCATCCCACTACCAATCCCACTACCAATCCCACTACCACTACCTCTACCAATCCCACTACCAATCCCACTACCACTACCACTACTACTACCAATCCCACTACCACTACCACTACCAATCCCACTACCAATCCCACTACGACTTCCACTACCAATCCCACTACCAATCCCACTACCAATCCCACTACCACTACCACTACCACTACCAATCCCACTACCAATCCCACTACCAATCCCACTACCAATCCCACTACCAATCCCACTACCAATCCCACTACCAATCCCACTACCACTACCACTACCACTACCACTACCAATCCCACTACCAATACCACTACCAATCCCACTACCAATCCCACTACCACTACCACTACCACTACCAATCCCACTACCAATCCCACTACCAATCCCACTACCAATCCCACTACCAATCCCACTACAAATCCCACTACCACTACCACTACCACTACCAATCCCACTACCAATCCCACTACCAATCCCACTACCACTACCACTACCAATCCCACTACCATTCCCACTACCACTACCATTACCAATCCCACTACCATTCCCACTACCACTACCACTACCAATCCCACTACCATTCCCACTACCACTTCCACTACTTCTACCAATGCCACTACCAATCTGACTACCAATCCCACTACCAATCCCACTACCAATCCCACTACCAATCCCACTACCACTACCACTACCAATCCCGCAACCAATCCCACTACCACTACCACTACCACTACCACTACCAATTCCCCTACCAATCCCACTACCACTAGAATTTCCACTATAAATCGCACTACCAATCCCACTACCACTACCACTACTTCTACCAATCCCACTACCAATACCACTACCAATCCCACTACCAATCCCACTACTAATCCCACTACCAATCCCACTACCACTACCACTACTAATCGCACTACCAATCCCACTACCAATCCCACTACCAATCCCACTACCAATCCCACTACCAATCCCACTACCAGTACCACTACCAATCCCACTACCAATCCCACTACCAATCCCACTACCAATCCCACTACCAATCCCATTACCAATCCCACTACCAATCCCACTACCAATCCCACTACCAATCCCACTACCAATCCCACTACCACTACCAATCCCACTTCCAATCCCACTACCCATCAAACTACCAATCCCACAAGCAATCCCATTACCAATTCCACTAACAATCCCACTACCACTACCACTACCAATCCCACTACCCATCAAACTACCAATCCCACTAGCAATCCCATTACCAATTCCACTAACAATCCCACTACCAATCCCACTACCAATCCCACTACCAATCCCACTACCAATCCCACTACCAATCCCACTACCAATCCCACTACCAATCCCACTACCAATCCCACTACCAATCCCACTACCAATCCCACTACCAATCCCACTCCCAATCCCACAACCAATCCCACTACCAATCCCACTACCAATCCCACTACCAATCCCACTACCACTATCACTACCACTACCAATCCCACTAATACATCTCTATGGGAAATAATGACTATCTTAGCATCGAGGTGTTGATGAGACATGCAATATGAGTAAACCACTGCACACATGGAAGACAGCAGTAACCATTCCTCTATCTGTTTTAAATGCCACCCCGAGCATACCATCTTTGGTATGTGTTTACCAAGCGATTCAAAAGTAGGTTCCCACCCATACATTTCTTTGGGAAATTTTTGACTATCTTAGCATCGAGGTGTTGATGAGACATGCAATATGAGCAAACCACTGCACACATGGAAGATAGCAATTACCATTCCTTTATCTGGTTTATATGCCACCCCGAGCATACCTGCTTCGGTATGCGTTAACCAAGCGATTCAAAAGTAGGTTCCCACCCATACATTCCTATGGGAAACCACCCATACATCTCTATGGGAAATAATGACTATCTTAGCATCGAGATGTTGATGAGACATGCAATATGAGCAAACCACTGCACACAAGGAAGATAGCAGTAACCATTCCTCTATCTGTTTTAAATGCCACCCCGAGCATACCAGCTTTGGTATGGGTTTACCAAGCGATTCAAAAGTAGGTTCCCACCCATACATTTCTATGGGAAATTTTTGACTATCTTAGCATCGAGGTGTTGATGAGATATGCAATATGAGTAAACCACTGCACCCATGGAAGATAGCAGTAACCATTCCTCTATCTGTTTTAAATGCCACCCCGAGCATACCAGATTTGGTATGGGTTTACCAAGCAATTCAAAAGTAGGTTCCCACCCATACATTCCAATGGGAAACCACCCATACATCTCTATGGGAAATAATGACTATCTTAGCATCGAGGTGTTGATGAGACATGCAATAGGAGCAAACCACTGCACACATGTAAGATAGCAGGAACCATTCCTCGATCTGTTTTAAATGCCACCCCGAGTATACCTGCTCATGTATGGGTTAACCAAGCAATTCAAAAGTAGGTTCCCACCCATACATTTCTATGGGAAATTTTTGACTATCTTAGCATCGAGGTGTTGATGAGATATGCAACATGAGCAAACCACTGCACACATGGAAGATAGCAGTAACCATTCCTCTATCTGTTTTAAATGCCACCCCGAGCATACCAGATTTGGTATGGGTTTACCAAGCAATTCATAAGTAGGTTCCCACCCATACATTCCAATGGGAAACCACCCATACATCTCTATGGGAAATAATGACTATCTTAGCATCGAGGTGTTGATGAGACATGCAATAGGAGCAAACCACTGCACACATGTAAGATAGCAGGAACCATTCCTCGATCTGTTTTAAATGCCACCCCGAGTATACCTGCTCATGTATGGGTTAACCAAGCAATTCAAAAGTAGGTTCCCACCCATACATTTCTATTGGAAATTTTTGACTATATTAGCATCGAGGTGTTGATGAGACATGCAATATGAGCAAACCACTGCACACATGGAAGTTAGCAGTAACCATTCCTGTATCTGTTTTAAATGCCACCCTGAGCATACCGGCTTTGGTATGGGTTTACCAAGCGATTCAAAAGTCGGCTCCCACCCATACATTTCTATGGGAAATTTTTGACAATCTTAGCATCGAGGTGTTGATGAGATATGCAATATGAGCAAACCACTGCACACATGGAAGATAGCAGTAATCATTCCTCTATCTGTTTTAAATGCCACCCCGAGCATACCAGATTTGGTATGGGTTTACCAAGCAATTCAAAAGTAGGTTCCCACCCATACATTTCTATGGGAGATTTTTGACAATCTTAGCATCGAGGTGTTGATGAGACATGCAATATGAGCAAACCACTGCACACATGGAAGATAGCAGTAACCATTCCTTTATCTGGTTTAAATGCCACACCGAGCATACCTGCATTGGTATGGGTTAACCAAGCTATTCAAAAGTAGGTTCCCAACCATACATTCCAATGGGAAACCTCCCATACATCTCTATGGGAAATAATGACTATCTTAGCATCGAGGTGTTGATGAGACATGCAATAGGAGCAAACCACTGCACACATGTAATATAGCAGGAACCATTTCTCTATCTGTTTTAAATGCCACCCCGAGTATACCTGCTCATATATGGGTTAACCAAGCAATTCAAAAGTAGGTTCCCACCCATACATTTCTATGGGAAATTTTTGACAATCTTAGCATCGAGGTGTTGATGAGACATGCAATATGAGCAAACCACTGCACACATGGAAGATAGCAGTAACCATTCCTTTATCTGGTTTAAATGCCACCCCGACCATACCAGCTTTGGTATGGGTTTACCAAGCGATTTAAAAGTAGGTTCCCACCCATACATTTCTATGGGAAATTTTTGACTATTTTAGCATCGAGGTGTTGATGAGACATGCAATATGAGCAAACCAATGCACACAAGGAAGTTAGCAGTAACCATTCCTTTATCTGGTTTAAATGCCACACCGAGCATACCTGCATTGGTATGGGTTAACCAAGCTATTCAAAAGTAGGTTCCCAACCATACATTCCAATGGGAAACCTCCCATACATCTCTATGGGAAATAATGACTATCTTAGCATCGAGGTGTTGATGAGACATGCAATAGGAGCAAACCACTGCACACATGTAATATAGCAGGAACCATTCCTCTATCTGTTTTAAATGCCACCCCGAGTATACCTGCTCATATATGGGTTAACCAAGCAATTCAAAAGTAGGTTCCCACCCATACATTTCTATGGGAAATTTTTGACAATCTTAGCATCGAGGTGTTGATGAGACATGCAATATGAGCAAACCACTGCACACATGGAAGATAGCAGTAACCATTCCTTTATCTGGTTTAAATGCCACCCCGACCATACCAGCTTTGGTATGGGTTTACCAAGCGATTTAAAAGTAGGTTCCCACCCATACATTTCTATGGGAAATTTTTGACTATTTTAGCATCGAGGTGTTGATGAGACATGCAATATGAGCAAACCACTGCACACATGGAAGATAGCAGTAACCATTCCTCTATCTGTTTTAAATGCCACCCCGAGCATACCAGCTTTGGTATGGGTTTACCAAGCGATTCAAAAGTTGGTTCCCACCTATACATTCCTATGGGAAACCACCCATACATCTCTATGGGAAATAATGACTATCTTAGCATCGAGGTGTTGATGAGACATGTAATATGAGCAAACCACTGCACACATGGAAGATAGCAGTAACCATTCCTCTATCTGTTTTAAATGCCACCCCGAGCATACCAACATTGGTATGGGTTCACCAAGCGATTCAAAAGTAGGTTCCCACCCATACATTTCTATGGGAAATTTTTGACTATCTTAGCATCGAGGTGTTGATGAGACATGCAATATGAGCAAACCAATGCACACAAGGAAGTTAGCAGTAACCATTCCTTTATCTGTTTTAAATGCCACCCCGAGCATACCTGCTTTGCTATGGGTTAACCAAGCGATTCAAAAGTAGGTTCCCACCCATACATTCCACTGGGAAACCACCCATACATCTCTATGGGAAATATTGCCTATCTTAGCATCGAGGTGTTGATGAGACGTGCAATATGAGCAAACCACTGCACACATGGAAGATAGCAGTAATCATTCCTCAATCTGTTTTAAATGCCACCCCGAGCATGCCAGCTTTGGTATTGGTTAACCAAGCGATTCAAAAGTAGGTTCCCACCCATACATTCCTATGGGAAACCACCCATACATTTCTATGGGAAATAATGACTATCTTAGCATCGAGGTGTTGATGAGACATGCAATAAGAGCAAACCACTGCACACATGGAAGATAGCAGTAACCATTCCTCTATGTGTTTTACATGCCACCCCGAGAATACCAGCTTTGGTATGGGTTTACCAAGCGATTCAAAAGTAGGTTCCCACCCATACATTTCTATGGGAAATTTTTGACTATCTTAGCATCGAGGTGTTGATGAGACATGCAATATGAGCCAACCACTGCACACATGGAAGATAGCAGTAACCATTCCTTTATCTGGTTTAAATGCCACCCCGACCATACCAGCTTTGGTATGGGTTTACCAAGCGATTTAAAAGTAGGTTCCCACCCATACATTTCTATGGGAAATTTTTGACTATTTTAGCATCGAGGTGTTGATGAGACATGCAATATGAGCAAACCACTGCACACATGGAAGATAGCAGTAACCATTCCTCTATGTGTTTTAAATGCCACCCCGAGCATACCAGATTTGGTATGGGTTTACCAAGCAATTCAAAAGTAGGTTCCCACCCATACATTTCTATGGGAAATTTTTGACAATCTTAGCATCGAGGTGTTGATGAGACATGCAATATGAGCAAACCACTGCACACATGGAAGATAGCAGTAGCCATTCCTTTATCTGGTTTAAATGCCACACCGAGGATACCTGCATCGGTTTGGGTTAACCAAGCTATTCAAAAGTAGGTTCCCAACCATACATTCCAATGGGAATCCACCCATACATCTCTATGGGAAATAATGACTATCTTAGCATCGAGATGTTGATGAGACATGCAATATGAGCAAACCTCTGCACACATGGAAGATAGCAGTAACCATTCCTCTATCTGTTATAAATGCCACCCCGAGCATACCAGCTTTGGTATGGGTTTACCAAGCGATTTAAAAGTAGGTTCCCACCCATACATTTCTATGGGAAATTTTTGACTATTTTAGCATCGAGGTGTTGATGAGACGTGCAATATGAGCAAACCACTGCACACATGGAAGATAGCAGTAACCATTCCTCTATCTGTTTTAAATGCCACCTCGAGCATACCAGCTTTGGTATGGGTTTACCAAGCGATTCAAAAGTAGGTTCCCACCCATACATTTCTATGGGAAATTTTTGACTATCATAGCATCGAGGTGTTGATGAGATATGCAATATGAGCAAACCACTGCACACATGGAAGTTAGCAGTAACCATTCCTTTATCTGTTTTAAATGCCACCTTGAGCATACCTGCTTCGGTATGGGTTAACCAAGCGATTCAAAAGTAGGTTCCCACCTATACATTCCTATGGGAAACCACCCATACATCTCTATCGGAAATAATGACTATCTTAGCATCGAGATGTTGATGAGACATGCAATATGAGCAAACCACTGCACACATGGAAGATAGCAGTAACCATTCCTCTATCTGTTTTAAATGCCACCCCGAGCATACCAGATTTGGTATGGGTTTACCAAGCAATTCAAAAGTAGGTTCCCACCCATACATCTCTATGGGAAATAATGACTATCTTAGCATCGAGGTGTTGATGAGACATGCAATAGGAGCAAACCACTGCACACATGTAAGATAGCAGGAACCATTCCTCTATCTGTTTTAAATGCCACCCCGAGTATACTAGCTCATATATGGGTTAACCAAGCAATTCAAAAGTAGGTTCCCACCCATACATTTCTATGGGAAATTTTTGACAATCTTAGCATCGAGGTGTTGATGAGACATGCAATATGAGCAAACCACTGCACACATGGAAGATAGCAGTAACCATTCCTTTATCTGGTTTAAATGCCACCCCGACCATACCAGCTTTGGTATGGGTTTACCAAGCGATTTAAAAGTAGGTTCCCACCCATACATTTCTATGGGAAATTTTTGACTATTTTAGCATCGAGGTGTTGATGAGACATGCAATATGAGCAAACCACTGCACACATGGAAGATAGCAGTAACCATTCCTTTATCTGGTTTAAATGCCACACCGAGCATACCTGCATTGGTATGGGTTAACCAAGCTATTCAAAAGTAGGTTCCCAACCATACATTCCAATGGGAAACCTCCCATACATCTCTATGGGAAATAATGACTATCTTAGCATCGAGGTGTTGATGAGACATGCAATAGGAGCAAACCACTGCACACATGTAAGATAGCAGGAACCATTCCTCTATCTGTTTTAAATGCCACCCCGAGTATACCTGCACATATATGGGTTAACCAAGCAATTCAAAAGTAGGTTCCCACCCATACATTTCTATGGGAAATTTTTGACAATCTTAGCATCGAGGTGTTGATGAGACATGCAATATGAGCAAACCACTGCACACATGGAAGATAGCAGTAACCATTCCTTTATCTGGTTTAAATGCCACCCCGACCATACCAGCTTTGGTATGGGTTTACCAAGCGATTTAAAAGTAGGTTCCCACCCATACATTTCTATGGGAAATTTTTGACTATTTTAGCATCGAGGTGTTGATGAGACATGCAATATGAGCAAACCACTGCACACATGGAAGATAGCAGTAACCATTCCTCTATCTGTTTTAAATGCCACCCCGAGCATACCAGCTTTGGTATGGGTTTACCAAGCGATTCAAAAGTTGGTTCCCACATATACATTCCTATGGGAAACCACCCATACATCTCTATGGGAAATAATGACTATCTTAGCATCGAGGTGTTAATGAGACATGTAATATGAGCAAACCACTGCACACATGGAAGATAGCAGTAACCATTCCTCTATCTGTTTTAAATGCCACCCCGAGCATACCAACATTGGTATGGGTTCACCAAGCGATTCAAAAGTAGGTTCCCACCCATACATTTCTATGGGAAATTTTTGACTATCTTAGCATCGAGGTGTTGATGAGACATGCAATATGAGCAAACCAATGCACACATGGAAGTTAGCAGTAACCATTCCTTTATCTGTTTTAAATGCCACCCCGAGCATACCTGCTTTGCTATGGGTTAACCAAGCGATTCAAAAGTAGGTTCCCACCCATACATTCCACTGGGAAACCACCCATACATCTCTATGGGAAATATTGCCTATCTTAGCATCGAGGTGTTGATGAGACGTGCAATATGAGCAAACCACTGCACACATGGAAGATAGCAGTAATCATTCCTCAATCTGTTTTAAATGCCACCCCGAGCATGCCAGCTTTGGTATTGGTAAACCAAGCGATTCAAAAGTAGGTTCCCACCCATACATTCCTATGGGAAACCACCCATACATTTCTATGGGAAATAATGACTATCTTAGCATCGAGGTGTTGATGAGACATGCAATAAGAGCAAACCACTGCACACATGGAAGATAGCAGTAACCATTCCTCTATGTGTTTTACATGCCACCCCGAGAATACCAGCTTTGGTATGGGTTTACCAAGCGATTCAAAAGTAGGTTCCCACCCATACATTTCTATGGGAAATAATGACTATCTTAGCATCGAGGTGTTGATGAGACATGCAATAGGAGCAAACCACTGCACACATGTAAGATAGCAGGAACCATTCCTCTATCTGTTTTAAATGCCACCCCGAGTATAGCAGCTCATATATGGGTTAACCAAGCAATTCAAAAGTAGGTTCCCACCCATACATTTCTATGGGAAATTTTTGACAATCTTAGCATCGAGGTGTTGATGAGACATGCAATATGAGCAAACCACTGCACACATGGAAGATAGCAGTAACCATTCCTTTATCTGGTTTAAATGCCACCCCGACCATACCAGCTTTGGTATGGGTTTACCAAGCGATTTAAAAGTAGGTTCCCACCCATACATTTCTATGGGAAATTTTTGACTATTTTAGCATCAAGGTGTTGATGAGACATGGAGCAAACCACTGCACACATGGAAGATAGCAGTAACCATTCCTTTATCTGGTTTAAATGCCACACCGAGCATACCTGCATTGGTATGGGTTAACCAAGCTATTCAAAAGTAGGTTCCCAACCATACATTCCAATGGGAAACCTCCCATACATGTCTATGGGAAATAATGACTATCTTAGCATCGAGGTGTTGATGAGACATGCAATAGGAGCAAACCACTGCACACATGTAAGATAGCAGGAACCATTCCTCTATCTGTTTTAAATGCCACCCCGAGTATACCTGCTCATATATGGGTTAACCAAGCAATTCAAAAGTAGGTTCCCACCCATACATTTCTATGGGAAATTTTTGACAATCTTAGCATCGAGGTGTTGATGAGACATGCAATATGAGCAAACCACTGCACACATGGAAGATAGCAGTAACCATTCCTTTATCTGGTTTAAATGCCACCCCGACCATTCCAGCTTTGGTATGGGTTTACCAAGCGATTTAAAAGTAGGTTCCCACCCATACATTTCTATGGGAAATTTTTGACTATTTTAGCATCGAGGTGTTGATGAGACATGCAATATGAGCAAACCACTGCACACATGGAAGATAGCAGTAACCATTCCTCTATCTGTTTTAAATGCCACCCCGAGCATACCAGCTTTGGTATGGGTTTACCAAGCGATTCAAAAGTTGGTTCCCACATATACATTCCTATGGGAAACCACCCATACATCTCTATGGGAAATAATGACTATCTTAGCATCGAGGTGTTAATGAGACATGTAATATGAGCAAACCACTGCACACATGGAAGATAGCAGTAACCATTCCTCTATCTGTTTTAAATGCCACCCCGAGCATACCAACATTGGTATGGGTTCACCAAGCGATTCAAAAGTAGGTTCCCACCCATACATTTCTATGGGAAATTTTTGACTATCTTAGCATCGAGGTGTTGATGAGACATGCAATATGAGCAAACCAATGCACACATGGAAGTTAGCAGTAACCATTCCTTTATCTGTTTTAAATGCCACCCCGAGCATACCTGCTTTGCTATGGGTTAACCAAGCGATTCAAAAGTAGGTTCCCACCCATACATTCCACTGGGAAACCACCCATACATCTCTATGGGAAATATTGCCTATCTTAGCATCGAGGTGTTGATGAGACGTGCAATATAAGCAAACCACTGCACACATGGAAGATAGCAGTAATCATTCCTCAATCTGTTTTAAATGCCACCCCGAGCATGCCAGCTTTGGTATTAGTTAACCAAGCGATTCAAAAGTAGGTTCCCACCCATACATTCCTATGGGAAACCACCCATACATTTCTATGGGAAATAATGACTATCTTAGCATCGAGGTGTTGATGAGACATGCAATAAGAGCAAACCACTGCACACATGGAAGATAGCAGTAACCATTCCTCTATGTGTTTTACATGCCACCCCGAGAATACCAGCTTTGGTATGGGTTTACCAAGCGATTCAAAAGTAGGTTCCCACCCATACATTTCTATGGGAAATTTTTGACTATCTTAGCATCGAGGTGTTGATGAGACATGCAATATGAGCCAACCACTGCACACATGGAAGATAGCAGTAACCATTCCTTTATCTGGTTTAAATGCCACCCCGACCATACCAGCTTTGGTATGGGTTTACCAAGCGATTTAAAAGTAGGTTCCCACCCATACATTTCTATGGGAAATTTTTGACTATTTTAGCATCGAGGTGTTGATGAGATATGCAATATGAGCAAACCACTGCACACATGGAAGATAGCAGTAACTATTCCTCTATCTGTTTTAAATGCCACCCCGAGCATACCAGATTTGGTATGGGTTTACCAAGCAATTCAAAAGTAGGTTCCCACCAATACATTTCTATGGGAAATTTTTGACAATCTTAGCATCGAGGTGTTGATGAGACATGCAATATAAGCAAACCACTGCACACATGGAAGATAGCAGTAGCCATTCCTTTATCTGGTTTAAATGCCACACCGAGCATACCTGCATCGGTTTGGGTTAACCAAGCTATTCAAAAGTAGGTTCCCAACCATACATTCCAATGGGAAACCACCCATACATCTCTATGGGAAATAATGACTATCTTAGCATCGAGATGTTGATGAGACATGCAATATGAGCAAACCTCTGCACACATGGAAGATAGCAGTAACCATTCCTCTATCTGTTATAAATGCCACCCCGAGCATACCAGCTTTGGTATGGGTTTACCAAGCGATTTAAAAGTAGGTTCCCACCCATACATTTCTATGGGAAATTTTTGACTATTTTAGCATCGAGGTGTTGATGAGACGTGCAATATGAGCAAACCACTGCACACATGGAAGATAGCAGTAACCATTCCTCTATCTGTTTTAAATGCCACCCCGAGCATACCAGCTTTGGTATGGGTTTACCAAGCGATTCAAAAGTATGTTCCCACCCATACATTTCGATGGGAAATTTTTGACTATCTTAGCATCGAGGTGTTGATGAGATATGCAATATGAGCAAACCACTGCACACATGGAAGTTAGCAGTAACCATTCCTTTATCTGTTTTAAATGCCACCTTGAGCATACCTGCTTCGGTATGGGTTAACCAAGCGATTCAAAAGTAGGTTCCCACCCATACATTCCTATGGGAAACCACCCATACATCTCTATCGGAAATAATGACTATCTTAGCATCGAGATGTTGATGAGACATGCAATATGAGCAAACCACTGCACACATGGAAGATAGCAGTAACCATTCCTCTATCTGTTTTAAATGCCACCCCGAGCATACCAGATTTGGTATGGGTTTACCAAGCAATTCAAAAGTAGGTTCCCACCCATACATTTCTATGGGAAATTTTTGACAATCTTAGCATCGAGGTGTTGATGAGACATGCAATATGAGCAAACCACTGCACACATGGAAGATAGCAGTAGCCATTCCTTTATCTGGTTTAAATGCCACACCGAGCATACCTGCATCGGTTTGGGTTAACCAAGCTATTCAAAAGTAGGTTCCCAACCATACATTCCAATGGGAAACCACCCATACATCTCTGTGGGAAATAATGACTATCTTAGCATCGAGATGTTGATGAGACATGCAATATGAGCAAACCTCTGCACACATGGAAGATAGCAGTAACCATTCCTCTATCTGTTATAAATGCCACCCCGAGCATACCAGCTTTGGTATGGGTTTACCAAGCGATTTAAAAGTAGGTTCCCACCCATACATTTCTATGGGAAATTTTTGACTATTTTAGCATCGAGGTGTTGATGAGACGTGCAATATGAGCAAACCACTGCACACAAGGAAGATAGCAGTAACCATTCCTCTATCTGTTTTAAATGCCACCCCGAGCATACCAGCTTTGGTATGGGTTTACCAAGCGATTCAAAAGTAGGTTCCCACCCATACATTTCTATGGGAAATTTTTGACTATCTTAGCATCGAGGTGTTGATGAGATTTGCAATATGAGCAAACCACTGCACACATGGAAGTTAGCAGTAACCATTCCTTTATCTGTTTTAAATGCCACCTTGAGCATACCTGCTTCGGTATGGGTTAACCAAGCGATTCAAAAGTAGGTTCCCACCCATACATTCCTATGGGAAACCACCCATACATCTCTATCGGAAATAATGACTATCTTAGCATCGAGATGTTGATGAGACATGCAATATGAGCAAACCACTGCACACATGGAAGATAGCAGTAACCATTCCTCTATCTGTTTTAAATGCCACCCCGAGCATACCAGATTTGGTATGGGTTTACCAAGCAATTCAAAAGTAGGTTCCCACCCATACATTTCTATGGGAAATTTTTGACAATCTTAGCATCGAGGTGTTGATGAGACATGCAATATAAGCAAACCACTGTACACATGGAAGATAGCAGTAACCATTCCTTTATCTGTTTTAAATGCCACCCCGAGCATACCTGCTTCGGTATTGGTTAACCAAGCGATTCAAAAGTAGGTTCCCACCCATACATTCCTATGGGAAACCACCCATACATTTCTATGGGAAATAATGACTATCTTAGCATCGAGGTGTTGATGAGATATGAAA
Source organism: Eunapius fragilis (assembly GCA_963681505.1). Taxonomy (NCBI): domain Eukaryota; kingdom Metazoa; phylum Porifera; class Demospongiae; order Spongillida; family Spongillidae; genus Eunapius; species Eunapius fragilis. The sequence goes on from OY811989.1 coordinate 5,962,623, forward strand.
TATGAGCAAACCACTGCACAAATGGAAGATAGCAGTAACCATTCCTCTATCTGTTTTAAATGCCACCCTGAGCATACCAGCTTTGGTATGGGTTTACCAAGCGATTCAAAAGTAGGTTCCCACCCATACATTTCTATGGGAAATTTTTGACAATCTTAGCATCGAGGTGTTGATGAGATATGCAAAATGAGCAAACCACTGCACACATGGAAGATAGCAGTAATCATTCCTCTATCTGTTTTAAATGCCACCCCGAGCATACCAGATTTGGTATGGGTTTACCAAGCAATTCAAAAGTAGGTTCCCACCCATACATTTCTATGGGAGATTTTTGACAATCTTAGCATCGAGGTGTTGATGAGACATGCAATATGAGCAAACCACTGCACACATGGAAGATAGCAGTAACCATTCCTTTATCTGGTTTAAATGCCACACCGAGCATACCTGCATTGGTATGGGTTAACCAAGCTATTCAAAAGTAGGTTCCCAACCATACATTCCAATGGGAAACCTCCCATACATCTCTATGGGAAATAATGACTATCTTAGCATCGAGGTGTTGATGAGACATGCAATAGGAGCAAACCACTGCACACATGTAAGATAGCAGGAACCATTCCTCTATCTGTTTTAAATGCCACCCCGAGTATACCTGCTCATATATGGGTTAACCAAGCAATTCAAAAGTAGGTTCCCACCCATACATTTCTATGGGAAATTTTTGACAATCTTAGCATCGAGGTTTTTATGAGACATGCAATATGAGCAAACCACTGCACACATGGAAGATAGCAGTAACCATTCCTTTATCTGGTTTAAATGCCACCCCGACCATACCAGCTTTGGTATGGGTTTACCAAGCGATTTAAAAGTAGGTTCCCACCCATACATTTCTATGGGAAATTTTTGACTATTTTAGCATCGAGGTGTTGATGAGACATGCAATATGAGCAAACCACTGCACACATGGAAGATAGCAGTAACCATTCCTCTATCTGTTTTAAATGCCACCCCGAGCATACCAGCTTTGGTATGGGTTTACCAAGCGATTCAAAAGTTGGTTCCCACCTATACATTCCTATGGGAAACCACCCATACATCTCTATGGGAAATAATGACTATCTTAGCATCGAGGTGTTGATGAGACATGTAATATGAGCAAACCACTGCACACATGGAAGATAGCAGTAACCATTCCTCTATCTGTTTTAAATGCCACCCCGAGCATACCAACATTGGTATGGGTTCACCAAGCGATTCAAAAGTAGGTTCCCACCCATACATTTCTATGGGAAATTTTTGACTATCTTAGCATCGAGGTGTTGATGAGACATGCAATATGAGCAAACCAATGCACACATGGAAGTTAGCAGTAACCATTCCTTTATCTGTTTTAAATGCCACCCCGAGCATACCTGCTTTGCTATGGGTTAACCAAGCGATTCAAAAGTAGGTTCCCACCCATACATTCCACTGGGAAACCACCCATACATCTCTATGGGAAATATTGCCTATCTTAGCATCGGGGTGTTGATGAGACATGCAATATGAGTAAACCACTGCACACATGGAAGATAGCAGTAATCATTCCTCTATCTGTTTTAAATGCCACCCCGAGCATGCCAGCTTTGGTATTGGTTAACCAAGCGATTCAAAAGTAGGTTCCCACCCATACATTCCTATGGGAAACCACCCATACATTTCTATGGGAAATAATGACTATCTTAGCATCGAGGTGTTGATGAGACATGCAATATGAGCAAACCACTGCACACATGGAAGATAGCAGTAACCATTCCTCTATGTGTTTTACATGCCACCCCGAGAATACCAGCTTTGGTATGGGTTTACCAAGCGATTCAAAAGTAGGTTCCCACCCATACATTTCTATGGGAAATTTTTGACTATCTTAGCATCGAGGTGTTGATGAGACATGCAATATGAGCCAACCACTGCACACATGGAAGATAGCAGTAACCATTCCTTTATCTGGTTTAAATGCCACCCCGACCATACCAGCTTTGGTATGGGTTTACCAAGCGATTTAAAAGTAGGTTCCCACCCATACATTTCTATGGGAAATTTTTGACAATCTTAGCATCGAGGTGTTGATGAGATATGCAAAATGAGCAAACCACTGCACACATGGAAGATAGCAGTAATCATTCCTCTATCTGTTTTAAATGCCACCCCGAGCATACCAGATTTGGTATGGGTTTACCAAGCAATTCAAAAGTAGGTTCCCACCCATACATTTCTATGGGAGATTTTTGACAATCTTAGCATCGAGGTGTTGATGAGACATGCAATATGAGCAAACCACTGCACACATGGAAGATAGCAGTAACCATTCCTTTATCTGGTTTAAATGCCACACCGAGCATACCTGCATTGGTATGGGTTAACCAAGCTATTCAAAAGTAGGTTCCCAACCATACATTCCAATGGGAAACCTCCCATACATCTCTATGGGAAATAATGACTATCTTAGCATCGAGGTGTTGATGAGACATGCAATAGGAGCAAACCACTGCACACATGTAAGATAGCAGGAACCATTCCTCTATCTGTTTTAAATGCCACCCCGAGTATACCTGCTCATATATGGGTTAACCAAGCAATTCAAAAGTAGGTTCCCACCCATACATTTCTATGGGAAATTTTTGACAATCTTAGCATCGAGGTTTTTATGAGACATGCAATCTGAGCAAACCACTGCACACATGGAAGATAGCAGTAACCATTCCTTTATCTGGTTTAAATGCCACCCCGACCATACCAGCTTTGGTATGGGTTTACCAAGCGATTAAAAAGTAGGTTCCCACACATACATTTCTATGGGAAATTTTTGACTATTTTAGCATCGAGGTGTTGATGAGACATGCAATATGAGCAAACCACTGCACACATGGAAGATAGCAGTAACCATTCCTCTATCTGTTTTAAATGCCACCCCGAGCATACCAGCTTTGGTATGGGTTTACCAAGCGATTCAAAAGTTGGTTCCCACCTATACATTCCTATGGGAAACCACCCGTACATCTCTATGGGAAATAATGACTATCTTAGCATCGAGGTGTTGATGAGACATGTAATATGAGCAAACCACTGCACACATGGAAGATAGCAGTAACCATTCCTCTATCTGTTTTAAATGCCACCCCGAGCATACCAACATTGGTATGGGTTCACCAAGCGATTCAAAAGTAGGTTCCCACCCATACATTTCTATGGGAAATTTTTGACTATCTTAGCATCGAGGTGTTGATGAGACATGCAATATGAGCAAACCAATGCACACATGGAAGTTAGCAGTAACCATTCCTTTATCTGTTTTAAATGCCACCCCGAGCATACCTGCTTTGCTATGGGTTAACCAAGCGATTCAAAAGTAGGTTCCCACCCATACATTCCACTGGGAAACCACCCATACATCTCTATGGGAAATATTGCCTATCTTAGCATCGGGGTGTTGATGAGACATGCAATATGAGCAAACCACTGCACACATGGAAGATAGCAGTAATCATTCCTCTATCTGTTTTAAATGCCACCCCGAGCATGCCAGCTTTGGTATTGGTTAACCAAGCGATTCAAAAGTAGGTTCCCACCCATACATTCCTATGGGAAACCACCCATACATTTCTATGGGAAATAATGACTATCTTAGCATCGAGGTGTTGATGAGACATGCAATATGAGCAAACCACTGCACACATGGAAGATAGCAGTAACCATTCCTCTATGTGTTTTACATGCCACCCCGAGAATACCAGCTTTGGTATGGGTTTACCAAGCGATTCAAAAGTAGGTTCCCACCCATACATTTCTATGGGAAATTTTTGACTATCTTAGCATCGAGGTGTTGATGAGACATGCAATATGAGCCAACCACTGCACACATGGAAGATAGCAGTAACCATTCCTTTATCTGGTTTAAATGCCACCCCGACCATACCAGCTTTGGTATGGGTTTACCAAGCGATTTAAAAGTAGGTTCCCACCCATACATTTCTATGGGAAATTTTTGACTATTTTAGCATCGAGGTGTTGATGAGACATGCAATATGAGCAAACCACTGCACACATGGAAGATAGCAGTAACCATTCCTCTATCTGTTTTAAATGCCACCCCGAGCATACCAGCTTTGGTATGGGTTTACCTAGCAATTCAAAAGTAGGTTCCCACCCATACATTTCTATGGGAAATGTTTGACTATCTTAGCATCGAGGTGTTGATGAGACATGCAATATTAGCAAACCACTGCACACATGGAAGATAGCAGTAACCATTCCTCTATCTGTTTTAAATGCCACCCCGAGCATACCAACATTGGTATCGGTTCACCAAGCGATTCAAAAGTAGGTTCCCACCCATACATTTCTATGGGAAATTTTTGACTATCTTAGCATCGAGGTGTTGATGAGACATGCAATATGAGCAAACCAATGCACACATGGAAGTTAGCAGTAACCATTCCTTTATCTGTTTTAAATGCCACCCCGAGCATACCTGCTTTGCTATGGGTTAACCAAGCGATTCAAAAGTAGGTTCCCACCCATACATTCCACTGGGAAACCACCCATACATTTCTATGGGAAATAATGACTATCTTAGCATCGAGGTGTTGATGAGACATGCAATATGAGCAAACCACTGCACACATGGAAGATAGCAGTAACCATTCCTCTATGTGTTTTACATGCCACCCCGAGAATACCAGCTTTGGTATGGGTTTACCAAGCGATTCAAAAGTAGGTTCCCACCCATACATTTCTATGGGAAATTTTTGACTATCTTAGCATCGAGGTGTTGATGAGACATGCAATATGAGCCAACCACTGCACACATGGAAGATAGCAGTAACCATTCCTTTATCTGGTTTAAATGCCACCCCGACCATACCAGCTTTGGTATGGGTTTACCAAGCGATTTAAAAGTAGGTTCCCACCCATACATTTCTATGGGAAATTTTTGACTATTTTAGCATCGAGGTGTTGATGAGACATGCAATATGAGCAAACCACTGCACACATGGAAGATAGCAGTAACCATTCCTCTATCTGTTTTAAATGCCACCCCGAGCATACCAGCTTTGGTATGGGTTTACCTAGCAATTCAAAAGTAGGTTCCCACCCATACATTTCTATGGGAAATGTTTGACTATCTTAGCATCGAGGTGTTGATGAGACATGCAATATTAGCAAACCACTGCACACATGGAAGATAGCAGTAACCATTCCTCTATCTGTTTTAAATGCCACCCCGAGCATACCAACATTGGTATCGGTTCACCAAGCGATTCAAAAGTAGGTTCCCACCCATACATTTCTATGGGAAATTTTTGACTATCTTAGCATCGAGGTGTTGATGAGACATGCAATATGAGCAAACCAATGCACACATGGAAGTTAGCAGTAACCATTCCTTTATCTGTTTTAAATGCCACCCCGAGCATACCTGCTTTGCTATGGGTTAACCAAGCGATTCAAAAGTAGGTTCCCACCCATACATTCCACTGGGAAACCACCCATACATCTCTATGGGAAATATTGCCTATCTTAGCATCGAGGTGTTGATGAGACGTGCAATATGAGCAAACCACTGCACACATGGAAGATAGCAGTAATCATTCCTCTATCTGTTTTAAATGCCACCCCGAGCATGCCAGCTTTGGTATTGGTTAACCAAGCGATTCAAAAGTAGGTTCCCACCCATACATTCCTATGGGAAACCACCCATACATTTCTATGGGAAATAATGACTATCTTAGCATCGAGGTGTTGATGAGACATGCAATATGAGCAAACCAATGCACACATGGAAGATAGCAGTAACCATTCCTCTATGTGTTTTAGATGCCACCCCGAGCATACCAGCTTTGGTATGGGTTTACCAAGCGATTCAAAAGTAGGTTCCCACCCATACATTTCTATGGGAAATTTTTGACTATCTTAGCATCGAGGTGTTGATGAGACATGCAATATGAGCCAACCACTGCACACATGGAAGATAGCAGTAACCATTCCTTTATCTGGTTTAAATGCCACCCCGACCATACCAGCTTTGGTATGGGTTTACCAAGCGATTTAAAAGTAGGTTCCCACCCATACATTTCTATGGGAAATTTTTGACTATTTTAGCATCGAGGTGTTGATGAGACATGCAATATGAGCAAACCACTGCACACATGGAAGATAGCAGTAACCATTCCTCTATCTGTTTTAAATGCCACCCCGAGCATACCAGCTTTGGTATGGGTTTACCAAGCAATTCAAAAGTAGGTTCCCACCCATACATTTCTATGGGAAATTTTTGACAATCTTAGCATCGAGGTGTTGATGAGACATGCAATATGAGCAAACCACTGCACACATGGAAGATAGCAGTAAACATTCCTCTATCTGTTTTAAATGCCACCCCGAGCATACCAACATTGGTATGGGTTCACCAAGCGATTCAAAAGTAGGTTCCCACCCATACATTTCTATGGGAAATTTTTGACTATCTTAGCATCGAGGTGTTGATGAGACATGCAATATGAGCAAACCAATGCACACATGGAAGTTAGCAGTAACCATTCCTTTATCTGTTTTAAATGCCACCCCGAGCATACCTGCTTTGCTATGGGTTAACCAAGCGATTCAAAAGTAGGTTCCCACCCATACATTCCACTGGGAAACCACCCATACATCTCTATGGGAAATATTGCCTATCTTAGCATCGAGGTGTTGATGAGACGTGCAATATGAGCAAACCACTGCACACATGGAAGATAGCAGTAATCATTCCTCAATCTGTTTTAAATGCCACCCCGAGCATGCCAGCTTTGGTATTGGTTAACCAAGCGATTCAAAAGTAGGTTCCCACCCATACATTCCTATGGGAAACCACCCATACATTTCTATGGGAAAAAATGACTATCTTAGCATCGAGGTGTTGATGAGACATGCAATATGAGCAAACCACTGCACACATGGAAGATAGCAGTAACCATTCCTCTATGTGTTTTACATGCCACCCCGAGCATACCAGCTTTGGTATGGGTTTACCAAGCGATTCAAAAGTAGGTTCCCACCCATACATTTCTATGGGAAATTTTTGACTATCTTAGCATCGAGGTGTTGATGAGACATGCAGTATGAGCAAACCACTGCACACATGGAAGTTAGCAGTAACCATTCCTTTATCTGTTTTAAATGCCACCTCGAGCATACCTCCTTCGGTATGGGTTAACCAAGCGATTCAAAAGTAGGTTCCCATGCACCCATACATTCCTATGGGAAACCACCAATACATCTCTATGGGAAATAATGACTATCTTAGCATCGAGGTGTTGATGAGACATGCAATATGAGTAAACCACTGCACACATGGAAGATAGCAGTAACCATTCCTTTATCTGTTTTAAATGCCACCTCGAGCATGCCTGCTTCGGTGTTGGTTAACCAAGCGATTCAAAAGTAGGTTCCCACCCATACATTCCTATGGGAAACCACCCATACATCTCTATGGGAAATAATGACTACCTATGTTCATTGGAACATGCCGAACCAATTGGCCGAATTGGTGCGGCATGTCCCAATGAATTGATGCCAATTGGGCCAATTGGTTCCATCTAACCAATTGGCGCGATATGTACTATTTAAGCCAATTGGGCCAATTGGTTCCACGGGCCCAATTGGTGCGATATGTCCCAATGAATTGATGCCAATTGGGTAAATTGGTTCCATCGGCCCAATTGACGCGATAAGTACAATTTATGCCAATCGGGCCAATTGGTTCCAATGGCCCAATTGGTGCGGTATGTCCCAATGAATTGATGCCAATTGGGCCAATTGGTTCCATCCGCCCAATTCGCGCGATATGTCCTAATGAAATGATAACAATTGGGCCAATTGGTTCTACTGGCCCAATTGGCGCGATATGAACAATTTACGCCAATTGGGCCAATTGATTCCACGGGCCCAATTGGTGCGATATGTCCCAATGAATTGATGGCAATTGGGCCAATTGGTTCCATCAGCCCAATTGGCGCGATATGTCCAGATGAAATGATGCCAATTGGTCCGATTGGTTCCACCGGCCCAATTGGCGCGATATGTACTATTTGTACCAATTGGGCCAATTGGTTCCACGGGCCCAATTGGTGCGATATGTCCCAATTAATTGATGCCATTTGGGGCAATTTGTTCCATCTGCCCAATTGGCGCGATATGTTCTAATGAAATGATACCAATTGGGCCAATTGGTACCATCGGCCCAATTGGCGCGATATGTTCAATTTATGCCAATTGGGCCAATTGGTTCCACCGGCCCAATTGGCGCGGTATGTCCCAATGAATTGATGCCAATTGGGCCAATTGGTTCCATTGGCCCAATTGGTGCGATATGAACTATTTATGCCAATTGGGCCAATTGGTTCAACAGGCCCAATTGGTGCGGTATGTCCCAATGAATAGATGCCAATTGGGCCAATTGGTTCCATCGGCCGAATTGGCGGGATATGTCCTAATGAATTGATGCCATTTGGGCCAATTGGTTCCACCTGCCCAATTGGCGCGATATGTACTATTTATGCCAATTGGGCCAATTGGTTCCACGGGCCCAATTGGTGCGATATGTCCCAATGAATTGATGCCAATTTGGCCAATTGGTTCCATCTAACCAATTGGCGCGATATGTACTATTTATGCCAATTGGGCCAATTGGTTCCACGGGCCCAATTGGTGCGACATGTTCTAATGAAATGATACCAATTGGGCCAATTGGTTCCGCCGGCCCAATTGGCGCGATATGTACTATTTATGCCAATTGGGCCAATTGGTTCCACGGGCCCAATTGGTGCGATATGTCCCAATGGATTGATGCCAATTGGGCCACTTGGTTCCATCGGCCCAATTGGCGCGATAAGTACAATTTATGCCAATCGGGCCAATTGGTTCCAATGGCCCAATTGGTGCGGTATGTTCCAATGAATTGATGCGAATTGGGCCAATTGGTTCCATCCGCCCAATTGGCGCGATATGTCCTAATGAAATGATGCCAATTGGGCCAATTGGTTCCACCGGCCCAATTGGCGCGATATGATCAATTTACGCCAATTGGGCCAATTGGTTCCACGGGCCCTATTGGTGCGATATGTCCCAATGAATTGATGCTAATTGGGCCAATTGGTTCCATCGGCCCAATTGGCGCGATATGTACAATTTATGCCAATTGGGCCAATTGGTACCACCGGCCCAATTGTTGCGGTATGTCCCAATGAATTGATGCCAATTGGGCCAATTGGTTCCACCGGCCCAATTGGCGCGATATGAACAATTTACGCTAATTGAGCCAATTGGTTCCACGGGCCGAATTGGTGCGATATGTCCCAATGAATTGATGCCAATTGGGCCAATTGGTTCCACCGGCCCAATTGGCGCGATATGAACTGTAGTGACCTAGTCACTCGTTTAAGCCGCTACAAGAGAGGTGAACATCTCGCTGCGTGACTGACTCAAAAAGTGATCATTGTTTCACGCGCATGCGCTAACATATTACAATTGACACCCACACACAATATATTACATCTAAAGTTCAACCCCTTCTAATGTCCTAACATATTACATATACTACAGCATGAGTTTAATCACCATTAATGACCATAATAGTCTGGAGGCTTCCTCACTCTTGTCGACCGACGCACTGGTGCTGAAATAGGCACTTGTGGATGTGGTATATCATTGTCCTCTGCACTCGCTACAGGAATACCAACAGTAGATGGAATAGAGGGAGGTACTTCAGGGGGAGCTTGAACACAAGGCTCCGATGAAGATGAATCAGCAGTAGGAACAGCTCTTTCGTCAGAAGAACTTGGTGAAACCACAGGGGGACTTGACGGACCTGATGTAATGTCATTAGGGTTGTTCACATAGACATCATCACTAGCGTCTACTTGAGAGTTGTGGCGGGCCCTCAGATGGTCTATATGTCTGCGGACTACTCCACTTCCAATCTTAACAGTATAGGAGAGAGGCCCGGTAACAGTGACAATGACTCCTGGAATCCACTTCTTGGGAAAACGAAAATCCCGAACGTATACTAGGTCACCTTCAACAAACTTACGCTCACTGATACCCCGAGTATCATGATCCCGCTTCTGCGCGGCTTGGCGAGACTCCACTCGAACAGCCAGGTCAGGATGCAAAATGTCAAGTCGGGAACGAGGGCGACGACCCAGCAAAAGTTCAGCCGGTGACGAACCTGTGGTACTGTGAGGAGTCAACCGGTACTTAAACAAGAAACAAGATAGTTTTGTTTCAATAGATCCTAGCTTTTGGTGTAGAAGACCCTGTTTGAAAGTCTGAACGGCTCTTTCGGCTAAACCGTTTGTTGAGGGATGATAGGGGGCAGACTTGACATGGATGATACCATTCTGACTCGTAAACAATCTGAACTCTTCACTCACGAAAGCCGGCCCATTGTCTGTTACTATCTTCCGTGGTACCCCATGAATTGCAAATATGCTCTTCAAACGCTCAATAGTAGGTACCGCTGATATCGACTTCATAAGGTGAACCTCGAGCCACTTTGAGTGGGCATCAATCAACACCAAAAACATATGTCCCATGAATGGCCCTGCAAAATCAATATGCAAACGAGACCAGGGTTCTTGGGGCCATTCCCATGGATGGAGAGGAGCCACTGGTGGCAGGAATCGAGATGACTGACAAGTGTCGCATTGCTTGACTACGTCCTCTATCTCTTTATCCATATTGGGCCACCACACATATCCTCGAGCTAAGCCTTTCATCTTATTAATCCCTGGGTGCGATTCATGCAATTCTGCCAAGACTTGTTGCCTGCCCTGCGGTGGAATGATAACTCTAGCTCCCCACAACAAACAACCATCCAAAACGCTCAACTCATTCTTTCTCTGCTGATAGGAGCTCAAATCATCACCTAGATTTCCGCCAGGCCACCCACTCTTAACAAATCCTCGAACTCTCGACAGAACTGGGTCTCGGTCCGTCCAACCCCTAATTTGGCTAACCGTAATAGGAATGGTTGAGAGTAAGTCAAGCAAGGTAAGATCATCCCCAGGAGTGGATACGCAACTAATGGATTGTGGGCTGGGCAGACGGCTGAAGGCATCAGCATTGTCATGTTGAGCTCCAGACTTGTATCTGATTGAGTATTGGTACGTGCTAAGTGCTAAAGCCCACCTCTGTATTCTAGATGAGGCCATAGGTGGTATACCCCTATGTTCTCCAAATAAATAGATAAGTGGTTTATGGTCAGAAAAGATTGTAAAAGGACGACCATACAAGTACTGATGAAATTTGGAAACACCAAAGTATATAGCCAAAGCTTCCTTATCCAATTGGGAATAACCCTTTTCAGCAGGTGACAAGGTACGTGAAACAAATCCTATAGGTCTCTCCGATCCATCCTCCATTTCGTGGGACAGTACTGCCCCTATCCCGTAGGGTGAAGCATCACACGCCAGAAGGATTGGCTTGTGGCTATCATAATGCACCAAAAGAGCTGACGTCTTCAACATGTTTTTCCCAGCAGCAAACGCCTGCTCCTGTTCAGATGTCCAACTCCATTTCTGCTGTTTTCTCAACAATTGGTACAAAGAGGACAGCTTGGAGGCAAGGTTTGGCAAAAACTTGGAATATAATTAAGCAGTCCCAAGAAAGATTTTAATTCTGTGATATTCTTGGGTGATTGTGCTTCGTTTATTGCCTGAACCTTGGCATCGGTAGGGTGCAAACCTTCTCTATCAATACGATGACCCAAATATTCTATAGACGAAGCCATGAATATACATTTTGCCTTTTTAAGCCGCAACCCACTTTCACCAAGTTTACATAGAGCCTTGTCTAAAGTATGTAAGTGTTCCTCTATCGATGCACCCGTTACCAGAATGTCATCAACGTACACCACTGTGTGATCTATACCCTGTAGCACACATTCCATAGCCCTCTGAAACATGGCTGGGGCCGATGCCACCCCAAAAGGTAATCGGTTGTACTCAAACAGACCTTTATGCGTGTTAATAGTAGTATATGCTTTGGAGGCATCATCTAATCTCATCTGTTGATAAGCATTAGTCAAGTCAATTTTTGAGAATAAGCGGCCCCCTGACAAAGAAGCAAATAAGTCCTCTACTCGAGGAACAGGGTACGATTCCAATTTGGATGCCTGATTCACCGTTAGCTTATAGTCTCCACATATTCTAACTGTCCCATCCTCTTTCACTATTGGCACTATTGGTGCTGCCCAATCCGCAAAAGGCACAGGTCGAATCACCCCAGACGTCTCTAGACGTCTCAACTCCACCTCAATCTTATCCTTTAGGACATAAGGCACGGAACGGGCTTTATAAAACCTTGGACTAACCAGTGGATCAACTGAGAATTTAGCAAAAACTCCCTTCAAGGTTCCCAATTCATCCTGGAACAACACTCTATGCTTCTCCAACAGCTCTTCCAGGTTCTTATTCACCCGTACATTGTGAATCTCCCCCCAATCAATCTTAATAACTTGCAACCAATTCCGGCCCAATAAGTTTGGTCCCTTTGAATTCACTACTAGCAACGGTAAACTGGCTGTTTGAGACTTATATGATACTACCACTTCTGCCACTCCCGCAATAGATAATGGCTCTCCTGTATAGGTGCTTAATCGAGTTGCCGTAGGATGCAACGTTGGCATTCCCTTTTCACACGATCCCCACAAATCCTCAAACATTTTTTTGCTGATTACAGTCATAGCAGCACCCGTATCTAGTTCCATATCAATTCTAGCCCCGTTAATCTCCATGGGTACTATGAATGGCTGCACTTTGGGCAAACCCAACACATTTAATGTCTGTAAAACCTCTTCCTCATTCTCTTCGTCGTTTATTCTATGAGTTTTCTCTACAGCATCTTCTCTCTTGTGAGTAACACCTCTACACACTTTGGCTAAATGCCCGCGTTTCCCACATTGACTACAGATTGCTCCCTTAAACCTACAAGATGAGGCATAATGGTTTCCTCCACATCTGTAGCATTCTATTACTTTTTTAGCCATATCCTTTGGTCTACTTCCTACCGCATTGATCACGGGGGGTACAGTGGTAGGCACAGAGGATTGTAACTCAATTGCATGTTTATTTGCAGATTCCACTGCTAAGGCTATTTGAAATGCCCTTGCGAATGTTAACTCAACCTCTCCTAGTAGGCGCCTCTGAATACGCTCGTCCTTCACCCCGCATACTACACGGTCTCTTAATACGTCCTGCAGAGTATCACCAAATGCACAATGTTCTGACAATTGTCTTAAAGCAGCTACAAAATCCGCAATGGACTCCCCTTCTCCCCTTACACGGGAATTAAATTTGAACCGCTGCATAGGCTTTGGTTGGAGGTGGCTAGCCACTAACTCTACAATCTCCTTATAGGTTTTCTCATCTGGTTTAAGTGGTGTCGACAAATTTCGTATTAGTAGATACGTCGGCGCTCCACATGAACTCAGTAGAACGGCGCGTCGAGTCTCCTGTGTGTCGACTCCATTCGCCACAAAGTAGTGCTCAGCGCGCTCCACGTATGACCCCCACTCTTCTGTTCCTGGCACGAACTCCGGCAAAAACCCGTGTTTCGCCGCCATTTCGTGACAGCAAACAAAAGAGTTGTACTTTACCCTCGTCGCCAAAAATGTAGTGTCCTAGTCACTCGTTTAAGCCGCTACAAGAGAGGTGAACATCTCGCTGCGTGACTGACTCAAAAAGTGATCATTGTTTCACGCGCATGCGCTAACATATTACAATTGACACCCACACACAATCTATTACATGAACAATTTACGCAAATTGGGCAAATTGGTTCCACAGGCCCAATTGGTGCGATATGTCCCAATGAATTGATGCCAATTGGGCCAATTGGTTCCATCGGCCCAATTGGCGCGATATGTACAATTTATGCCAATTGGGCCAATTGGTTCCACGGGCCCAATTGGTGCGATATGTCCCAATGAATTGACGCCAATCGGGCCAATTGGTTCCATCGGCCCAATTGGCGTGATATGTACAATTTATGCCAATTGGGCCAATTGGTACCACTGGCCCAATTGTTGCGGTATGTCCCAATGAATTGATGCCAATTGGGCCAATTGGTTCCATCGGCCCAATTGGCGCGATATGTCCTGATGAAATGATGCCGATTGGGCCAATTGGTTCCACCGGCCCCATTGGCGCGATATGTACTATTTATGCCAATTGGGCCAATTGGTTCCACGGGCCCAATTGGTGTGATATGTCCCAATGAATTGATGCCAATTGGGGCAATTGGTTCCATCGGCCCAATTGGCGCGATATGTTCTAATGAAATGATACCAATTGGGCCAATTGGTTTCGCCGGCCAATTGGCGCGATATGTACTATTTATGCCAATTGGGCCAATTGGTTCCACGGGCCCAATTGGTGCGATATGTCCCAATGGATTGATGCCAAATGGGCCACTTGGTTCCATCGTCCCAATTGGCGCGATATGTACAATTTATGCCATTTGGGCCAATTAGTTCCACCGGCCCCATTGGTGCGGTATGTCCCAATGAATTGATGCCAATTGGGCCAATTGGTTCCATTGGCCCAATTGGTGCGATATGAACTATTTATGCCAATTGTGCCAATTGTTTCAACGGGCCCAATTGGTACGGTATGTCCCAATGAATTGATGCCAATTGGGCCAATTGGTTCCATCGGCCCAATTGGCGCATATATACAATTTATGCCAATTGGGCCCAATTGGTTCCACAGGCCCAATTGCTGCGGTATGTCCCTATGAATTGATGCCAATTGGGCCAAATGGTTCCATCGGCCCAATTGGCGCGATATGTCCTAACGAAATGATGCCAAATGGACCAATTGGTTCCAACGGCCCAATTGGCGCGATGTGTACTATTTATGCCAATTGGGCCAATTGGTTCCACGGGCCCAATTGGTGTGATATGTCCCAATGAATTGATGCCAATTGGGGCAATTGGTTCCATCGGCCCAATTGGCACGATATGTTCTAATGAAATGATAACAATTGGGCCAATTGGTTCCATCGGCCCAATTGGCGCGATATGTACAATTTATGCCAATTGGGCCAATTGGTACCACCGGCCCAATTGTTGCGGTATGTCCCAATGAATTGATGCCAATTGGGCCAATTGGTTCCACCGGCCCAATTGGCGCGATATGAACAATTTACGCCAATTGAGCCGATTGGTTCCACGGGCCCAATTGGTGCGATATGTCCCAATGAATTGATGCCAATTGGGCCAATTGGTTCCACCGGCCCAATTGGCGCGATATGAACAATTTACGCAAATTGGGCAAATTGGTTCCACAGGCCCAATTGGTGCGGTATGTCCCAATGAATAGATGCCAATTGGGCCAATTGGTTCCATCGGCCCAATTGGCGGGATATGTCCTAATGAAATGATGCCATTTGGGCCAATTGTTTCCACCGGCCCAATTGGCGCGAAATGTACTATTTATGCCAATTGGGCCAATTGGTTCCACTGGCCCAATTGGTGCGATATATCCCAATGAATTGATGCCAATTGGGCCAATTGGTTCCATCGGCCCAATTGTCGCGATATGTACAATTTATGCCAATTGGGCCAATTGGTTCCACCGGCCCAATTGGTGCGGTATGTCCCAATGAATTGATGCCAATTGGGCCAATTGGTTCCATCTAACCAATTGGCGCGATTTGTACTATTTATGCCAATTGGGCCAATTGGTTCCACGGGCCCAATTGGTGCGATATTTTCTAATGAAATGATACCAATTGGGCCAATTGCTTCCGCCGGCCCAATTGGCATGATATGTACTATTTATGCCAATTGGGCCTATTGGTTCCACGGGCCCAATTGGTGCGATATGTCCCAATGGATTGATGCCAATTGGGCAAATTGGTTCCATCCGCCCAATTGGTGCGATATGTCCTAATGAAATGATGCCAATTGGGCCTATTGGTTCCACCGGCCCAATTGGCGCGATATGAACAATTTACGCCAATTGGGCCAATTCGTTCCACGGGCCCAATTGGTGCGATATGTCCCAATGAATTGATGCCAATTGGGCCAAATGGTTCCATCGGCCCAATTGGCGCGATATTTTCTAATGAAATGATAACAATTGGGCCAATTGGTTCCGCCGGCCCAATTGGCGCGATATGTACTATTTATGCCAATTGGGCCAATTGGTTCCACGGGCCCAATTGGTGCGATATATCCCAATAGATTGATGCCAATTGGGCCCCTTGGTTCCATCGGCCCAATTGACGCGATATGTACAATTTATGCCAATAGGGCCAATTGGCTCCACCGGCCCAATTGGTGCGGTATGTCCCAATGAATTGATGCCAATTGGGCCAATTGGTTCAACAGGCCCAATTGGTGCGGTATGTCCCAATGAATAGATGCCAATTGGGCCAGTTGGTTCCATCGGCCCAATTGGCGGGATATGTTCTAATGAAATGATGCCATTTGGGCCAATTGGTTCCGCCGGCCCAATTGGCGCGATATGTACTGTTTATGCCAATTGGGCCAATTGGTTCCACGGGCCCAATTGGTGCGATATGTCCCAATGGATTGATGCCAATTGGGCCACTTGGTTCCATCGGCCCAATTGGCGCGATAAGTACAATTTATGCCAATCGGGCCAATTGGTTCCAATGGCCCAATTGGTGCGGTATGTCCCAATGAATTGATGCGAATTGGGCCAATTGGTTCCATCCGCCCAATTGGCGCGATATGTCCTAATGAAATGATGCCAATTGGGCCAATTGGTTCCTCCGGCCGAATTGGCGCGATATGATTAATTTACGCCAATTGGGCCAATTGGTTCCACGGGCCCAATTGGTGCGATATGACCCAATGAATTGATGCTAATTGGGCCAATTGGTTCCATCGGCCCAATTGGCGCGATATGTACAATTTATGCCAATTGGGCCAATTGGTACCACCGGCCCAATTGTTGCGGTATGTCCCAATGAATTGATGCCAATTGGGCCAATTGGTTCCACCGGCACAATTGGCGCGATATGAACAATTTACGCGAATTGAGCCAATTGGTTCCACGGGCCCAATTGGTGCGATATGTCCCAATGAATTGATGCCAATTGGGCCAATTGGTTCCATCGGCCCAATTGGCGCGATATGTACACTTTATGCCAATTGGGCCAATTGGTATCACCGGCCCAATTTTTTGCGGTATGTCCCAATGAATTAATGCCAATTGGGCCAATTGGTTCCACGGGCCCAATTGGTGCGATATGTCCCAATGAATTGATGCCAATTGGGTAAATTGGTTCCATCGGCCCAATTGGCGCGATAAGTACAATTTATGCCAATCGGGCCAATTGGTTCCAATGGCCCAATTGGTGCGGTATGTCCCAATGAATTGATGCCAATTGGGCCAATTGGTTCCATCCGCCCAATTCGCGCGATATGTCCTAATGAAATGATAACAATTGGGCCAATTGGTTCTACTGGCCCAATTGGCGCGATATGAACAATTTATGCCAATTGGGCCAATTGGTATCACCGGCCCAATTGTTGCGGTATGTCCCAATGAATTAATGCCAATTTGGCCAATTGGTTCCATCGGCCCAATTGGCGCGATATGTTCTAATGAAATGATACCAATTGGGCCAATTGGTTCCGCCGGCCCAATTGGCGCGATATGTACAATTTATGCCAATTGGGCCAATTGGTTCCACGGGCCCAATTGGTGCGATATGTCCCAATGGATTGATGCCAATTGGGCCACTTGGTTCCATCGGCCCAATTGGCGCGATATGTACAATTTATGCCAATTGGGCCAATTGGTTCCACCGGCCCAATTGGTGTGGTATGTCCCAATGAATTGATGCCAATTGGGCCAATTGGTTCCACCGGCCCAATTGGCGCGACATGTACTATTAATGCCAATTGGGCCAATTGGTTCCACGGGCGCGATTGGTGAGATATGTCCCATTGAATTGATGCCACTTGGGCCAATTGGTTCCATTGGCCATATTGGTGCGATATGCACTATTTATGCCAATTGGGCCAATTGGTTCCACCGACCCAATTGGCGCGATATGTACTATTTATGCCAATTGGGCCAATTGGTTCCACGGGCCCAATTGGTGCGATATGTGCCAATAAATTATTGCCAATTGGGCCAATTGGTTCCATTGGCCCAATTGGTGTGATATGAACTATTTATGCCAATTGGTTCAACAGGCCGAATTGGTGCGGTATGTCCCAATGAATTGATGCC
This sequence comes from Eunapius fragilis, assembly GCA_963681505.1. NCBI lineage: Eukaryota > Metazoa > Porifera > Demospongiae > Spongillida > Spongillidae > Eunapius > Eunapius fragilis. The sequence goes on from OY811989.1 coordinate 5,980,922, forward strand.
AATTGGGCCAATTGGTTCCATCGGCCCAATTGGCGCGATATGCGTAATGAAATGATGCCAATTGGGCCAAGTGGTTCTACCGGCCGAATTGGTGCGATATGAACAATGTATGCCAATTGGGTCAATTGGTTCCACCGGCCCAATTGGTGCGATATATCCCAATAGATTGATGCCAATTGGGCCCCTTGGTTCCATCGGCCCAATTGACGCGATATGTACAATTTATGCCAATAGGGCCAATTGGCTCCACCGGCCCAATTGGTGCGGTATGTCCCAATGAATTGATGCCAATTGGGCCAATTGGTTCAACAGGCCCAATTGGTGCGGTATGTCCCAATGAATAGATGCCAATTGGGCCAGTTGGTTCCATCGGCCCAATTGGCGGGATATGTTCTAATGAAATGATGCCATTTGGGCCAATTGGTTCCGCCGGCCCAATTGGCGCGATATGTACTGTTTATGCCAATTGGGCCAATTGGTTCCACGGGCCCAATTGGTGCGATATGTCCCAATGGATTGATGCCAATTGGGCCACTTGGTTCCATCGGCCCAATTGGCGCGATAAGTACAATTTATGCCAATCGGGCCAATTGGTTCCAATGGCCCAATTGGTGCGGTATGTCCCAATGAATTGATGCGAATTGGGCCAATTGGTTCCATCCGCCCAATTGGCGCGATATGTCCTAATGAAATGATGCCAATTGGGCCAATTGGTTCCTCCGGCCGAATTGGCGCGATATGATTAATTTACGCCAATTGGGCCAATTGGTTCCACGGGCCCAATTGGTGCGATATGACCCAATGAATTGATGCTAATTGGGCCAATTGGTTCCATCGGCCCAATTGGCGCGATATGTACAATTTATGCCAATTGGGCCAATTGGTACCACCGGCCCAATTGTTGCGGTATGTCCCAATGAATTGATGCCAATTGGGCCAATTGGTTCCACCGGCACAATTGGCGCGATATGAACAATTTACGCGAATTGAGCCAATTGGTTCCACGGGCCCAATTGGTGCGATATGTCCCAATGAATTGATGCCAATTGGGCCAATTGGTTCCATCGGCCCAATTGGCGCGATATGTACACTTTATGCCAATTGGGCCAATTGGTATCACCGGCCCAATTTTTTGCGGTATGTCCCAATGAATTAATGCCAATTGGGCCAATTGGTTCCACGGGCCCAATTGGTGCGATATGTCCCAATGAATTGATGCCAATTGGGTAAATTGGTTCCATCGGCCCAATTGGCGCGATAAGTACAATTTATGCCAATCGGGCCAATTGGTTCCAATGGCCCAATTGGTGCGGTATGTCCCAATGAATTGATGCCAATTGGGCCAATTGGTTCCATCCGCCCAATTCGCGCGATATGTCCTAATGAAATGATAACAATTGGGCCAATTGGTTCTACTGGCCCAATTGGCGCGATATGAACAATTTATGCCAATTGGGCCAATTGGTATCACCGGCCCAATTGTTGCGGTATGTCCCAATGAATTAATGCCAATTTGGCCAATTGGTTCCATCGGCCCAATTGGCGCGATATGTTCTAATGAAATGATACCAATTGGGCCAATTGGTTCCGCCGGCCCAATTGGCGCGATATGTACAATTTATGCCAATTGGGCCAATTGGTTCCACGGGCCCAATTGGTGCGATATGTCCCAATGGATTGATGCCAATTGGGCCACTTGGTTCCATCGGCCCAATTGGCGCGATATGTACAATTTATGCCAATTGGGCCAATTGGTTCCACCGGCCCAATTGGTGTGGTATGTCCCAATGAATTGATGCCAATTGGGCCAATTGGTTCCACCGGCCCAATTGGCGCGACATGTACTATTAATGCCAATTGGGCCAATTGGTTCCACGGGCGCGATTGGTGAGATATGTCCCATTGAATTGATGCCACTTGGGCCAATTGGTTCCATTGGCCATATTGGTGCGATATGCACTATTTATGCCAATTGGGCCAATTGGTTCCACCGACCCAATTGGCGCGATATGTACTATTTATGCCAATTGGGCCAATTGGTTCCACGGGCCCAATTGGTGCGATATGTGCCAATAAATTATTGCCAATTGGGCCAATTGGTTCCATTGGCCCAATTGGTGTGATATGAACTATTTATGCCAATTGGTTCAACAGGCCGAATTGGTGCGGTATGTCCCAATGAATTGATGCCAATTGGGCCAATTGGTTCCATCGGCCCAATTGGCGCGATATGCGTAATGAAATGATGCCAATTGGGCCAAGTGGTTCTACCGGCCGAATTGGTGCGATATGAACAATGTATGCCAATTGGGTCAATTGGTTCCACCGGCCCAATTGGTCCGGTATGTCCCAATGAATTGATGCCAATTGGGCCAATTGGTTCCATGGGCCCAATTGGCGCAATATGTACAATTTATGCCAATTGGGCCAATTGGTTCCAATGGCCCAATTGGTGTGATATGTCTTAATGAATTGATGCCAATTGGGCCAATTGGTTCCATGGGCCTAATTGGCGCGACATATACTATTTATGCCAATTGGGCCACTTGGTTCCACGGGAGCAATTGGTGACATGTCCCATTGAATTGATGCCAATTGGGCCAATTGGTTCCATCGGCCCAATTGGCGCGATATATTTATGCCAATTGGGCCAATTGGTTCCACCGTTCCAATTGTTGCAGTATGTCCCAATGACTTGATGCCAATTGGGCCAATTGGTTCCACCGGCCCAATTGGCGCGATATGTACTATTTTGGCCCAATTAGTGAGATATGTCCCAATGAATTGATACCAATTAGGCCAATTGGTTCCATCGGCCCAATTGGCGCAATAAGTGCAATTTATGCCAATCGGTCCAATTGGTTCCAATGGCCCAATTGGTGCGATATATTGATGCCAATTGGGCCAATAGGTTCCATCGGCCCAATTTTGCGCGATATGTATAATTTATGCCAATTGGGCCAATTGGTTCCACCGGCCCAATTGGTGCGATATGTCCCAATGAATTGATGCCAATTGGGCCAATTGGTTCCATCGGCCCAATTGGCGCGATATATACAATTTATGCCAATTGGGCCAATTGGTTCCACCGGCCCAATTGTTGCTTTATGTCCCTATGAATTGATGCCAATCGGGCCAATTGGTTCCATAGGCCCAATTGGCGCGATATGTCCTAACGAAATGATGCCAAATGGGCCAATTGGTTCCACCGGCCCAATTGGCGCGATATGTACTTTTCATGCCAATTGGGCCAATTGGTTCCATGGGCCCAATTGGTGCGATATGTCCCAATGAATTGAGGCGAATTGGGCCGATTGGTTCCATCGGCCCAATTGGCGCGATATGTACAATTTATGCCAATTGGACCAATTGGTTCCACCGGCCCAATTGGCGCGGTATGTCCCAATGAATTGATGCCAATTGGGCCAATTGGTTCCATCGGCCCAATTGGCGCGATATGTACTATTTATGCCAATTGGGCCAATTGGTTCCACGGGCCCAATTGGTGCGATATGTCCCAATGAATTGATGCCAATTGGGTAAATTGGTTCCATCCGCCCAATTGGCGCGATAAGTACAATTTATGCCAATCGGGCCAATTGGTTCCAATGGCCCAATTGGTGCGGTATGTCCCAATGAATTGATGCCAATTGGGCCAATTGGTTCCATCCGCCCAATTGGCGCGATATGTCCTAATGAAATGATGCCAATTGGGCCAATTGGTTCCACCGGCCCAATTGGCGCGATATAAACAATTTACGCCAATTGGGCCAATTGGTTCCACGGGCCCAATTGGTGCGATATGTCCCAATGAATTGATGCCAATTGGGCCAATTGGTTCCATCGGCCCAATTGGCGCGACATGTACAATTTATGCCAATTGGGCCAATTGGTACCACCTGCCCCATTGTTGCGGTATGTCCCAATGAATTGATGCCAATTGGGCCAATTGGTTCCATCGGCCCAATTGGCGCGATATGTCCTGATGAAATGATGCCAATTGGGCCAACTGGTTCCACCGGCCCAATTGGCGCGATATGTACTATTTATGCCAATTGGGCCAATTGGTTCCACGGGCCCAATTGGTGTGATATGGCCCAATGAATTGATGCCAATTGGGGCAATTGGTTCCATCGGCCCAATTGGCGCGATATGTTCTGATGAAATGATACCAATTGGGCCATTTGGTATCATTTCAAGTGCACCAATCCGTCGCGCTGCGACCGATTGGTGCACTTATGCGGGATCTATCTGTAACAATTTGGCACAATTTGGCGCGTTGCGACGGATTGTAGCATTTTCGCGGAACCAATCTGTAACAATTCGGCGCGCTACAACGGATTGCTGCACTATCGCTGGATCAATCTGCAACAATTCGGGGCAATTCGGCGCGCTGAGACCGATTGTTTCACTATGGCGGGATCAATCTGCAACAATTAGGCGCAATTCGGTTCGCTGAGACGGATTGCTGCACTATTGCGGGATCAATCTGCAATATGTTATTCCGCACAATTCGGCGCGCTGCGACCGATTGCTGCACTTTGACGGCTTCAATCTGCAACAATTCAGCGCAATTCGGCGCGCTGCGACGGATTCCTGCACTTTCGCTGGATCAATCTGTAACAATTCGCGGCAATTCGGCGCGCCGAGACCGATTGCTTAGTGGTAGTGGGATTGGTAGTGGTAGTGGTAGTGGGATTGGTAGTGGGATTGGTAGTGGTAGTGGTAAGGGCAGTTGGATTGGTAGTGGGATTGGTAATGGTAGTGGTAGTGGTAGTGGGATTGTTAGAGATAGTGGTAGAGGAAGTGGGATTGGTAGTGGTAATAGGAGTGGGATTGGTAGTGGGATTAGTAGTGGTAGTGGTAGAGGTAGTGGGATTGGTTGTGGTAGTGGTAGTGGGATTGGTATTGGGATTGGTATTGAGATTGGTAGTAGTAGTGGTAGTGGTAGTGGGATTGGTAGTGGGAGTGGTAGTGGGATTGGTAGTGGTAGAGGTAGTGAGATTGGTATTGAGATTGGTAGTGGTAGTGGTAGTGGTTCAATCTGCAAAAATTCGGCACAATTCGGCGCGCTGCGACGGATGCCTGTACTTTCGCAGGATCAATCTGTAACAATTCGGGGCAATTCGGCGCACCGAGACCGATTGCTTAGTGGTAGTGGGATTGGTAGTGGTAGTGGTAGTGGGATTGGTAGTGGGATTGGTAGTGGTAGTGGTAGTGGTAGTGGGATTTGTAGTGGTAGTGGTAGTGGTTGTGGTGTGTGTGTACCAGGGGGTACATACATGTGTGTGTACTAGGGGGGTACATGTGTGTGTACCAGGGGAGTCACAGTGCCCGTGTCAATCAGTTTTTCAGGTACACGCTAATGCCAGCCGATCGGCTGTACGCTTTAGGTAAGATTACTAACGCGCGGATCGAGGTGTTCAATTAGACGCACTGGTTGACACGGGCACTGTGAAGCAGGCAGATGGAGACTGCTGACGTCTTATTGAGAGGTAAGTATATGAGAGTGGTAAGAAGTATAAGACAATCTGTTTGTACGCGCGGATTGTGTGGAAGCCTGCGTTATCGAAGGGTATCGTTGGAGTATTGACGATGGATAATTCTTTTTAGAGCCACCGCTTTTGATGTGAACAAAATGACTTTCCTATGTCCAACGTTTTTGAAAATTGAATTGATTCCGTTGTTCAGGTACACACTAATGCCAGCCGATTGGTTATACGGTCTTAGGAAGGTGACTAGCGCTTTGGTAATGATATTCCAATCAGACGCTCTGGTGGACATGGATGCAGAGAAGCGCAGGCAGATGGATACTGTTTTTGTCCTCTGAAAAGTAAGTATATAAGAGTGTTACTAAGCACAGACAACCTTTTTGTACAAGCGGGTTGTTTGGAAGTTGTGGTATTGATAATTCTTTTTTGAGCCATTGGACTGTCATGTATATCTTTTTAGTACGTTTAGTTATAGTGGTAGCCAATGGTTGTGACGCACGAGGGTGGCATGCTTGTGAAGCATTGGGATAGCATGCTTGTGACAATGGGGGTGCATGGGGGTAGCACACTCTTGATGCATGCGGTAGCATGCTTGTGATGCATGGGGGTAGCACACTTGTGACCCATGGGGGAAGCACACTTGTGATGCATGGGGTAGCACACTTGTGACACATCGGGGTAGCACACTTGTAACGCATGGGGGTAGCACACTTGTGACGCATGGGGGTAACACACTTGTGACGCATGGGGGTAGCACACTTGTGACGCATGGGGGTAGCACACTTGTAACGCATGGGGGTAGCACACTTGTGACACATGGGGGTAGCACACTTGTGACACATGGGGGTAGCACACTTGTGACACATGGGGTAACACACTTGTGACGCATGGGGGTAGCACACTTGTGACACATGGGGGTAGCACACGTGACACATGGGGGTACCATGCTTGTGACGCATGGGGGTAGCACACTTGTGACACATGGGGGTGGCACACTTGTGACGCATGGGGGTAGCACACTTATGACGCATGGGGGTAGCACACTAGTGACACATGGGGGTGGCACACTTGTGACGCATGGGGGTAGCACACTTGTGACGCATGGGGGTGGCACACTTGTGACGCATGGGGGTAGCACACTTGTGACGCATGGGGGTGGCACACTTGTGACGCATGGGGGTAGCACACTTGTGACACATGGGGGTAGCACACGTGACACATGGGGGTACCATGCTTGTGACGCATGGGGGTAGCACACTTGTGACACATGGGGGTGGCACACTTGTGACGCATGGGGGTAGCACACTTGTGACGCATGGGGGTAGCACAATTGTGACGCATGGGGGTGGCACACTTGTGACGCATGGGGGTGGCACACATGTGACACATGGGGGTAGCACACGTGACACATGGGGGTACCATGCTTGTGACGCATGGGGGTAGCACACTTGTGACACATGGGGGTGGCACACTTGTGACGCATGGGGGTAGCACACTTGTGACGCATGGGGGTAGCACACTTGTGACGCATGGAGGTAGCACACTTGTGACGCATGGGGGTAGCACACTTGTGACACATGGGGGTAGCTCACTTGTGACCCATGGGGGTAGCACACTTGTGACGCATGGGGGTAGCACACTTGTGACGCATGGAGGTAGCACACATGTAACGCATGGGGGTAGCACACTTGTGACGCATGGGGGTAGCACACTTGTGACGCATGGGGGTAGCACACTTGTGACGCATGGGTGTAGCACACTTGTGACGCATGGGGGTGGCTCACTTGTGACGCATGGGGGTAGCACACTTGTGACGCATGGGGGTAGCACACATGTAACGCATGGGGGTAGCACACTTGTGACGCATGGGGGTGGCACACTTGTGACGCATGGGGGTAGCACACTTGTGACGCATGAGGGTGGCACACTTGTGACGCATGGGGGTAGCACACTTGTGACGCATGGGGGTAGCACACTTGTGACGCATGGGGGTAGCACACTTGTGACGCATGGGGGTAGCACACTTGTGACACATGGGGGAATCACACTTGTGACGCATGTGGGTAGCACACGTGACACATGGGGGTACCATGCTTGTGACGCATGGGGGTAGCACACTTGTGACGCATGGGGGTAGCACACTTGTGACGCATGGGGGTGGCACACTTGTGACGCATGGGGGTAGCACACTTGTGACGTATGGGGGTAGCACACTTGTGACGCATGTGGGTAGCACACTTGTGATGCATGGGGGTAGCACACTTCTGACACATGGGGGAATCACACTTGTGACGCATGGGGGTACCATGCTTGTGACGCATGGGGGTAGCACACGTGACGCATGGGGGTAGCACAATTGTGACGCATGGGGGTAGCACACTTGTGACGCATGGGTGTGGCACACTTGTGACGCATGGGGGTAGCACACTTGTGACGTATGGGGGTAGCACACTTGTGACGCATGGGGGCAGCACACTTGTGATGCATGGGGGTAGCACACTTCTGACGCATGGGGGAATCACACTTGTGACGCATGGGGGTACCATGCTTGTGACGCATGGGGGTAGCACACTTGTGATGCATGGGGGAAGCACACTTGTAACACATGGGGGAATCACACTTGTGACGCATGGGGGTAGCACACTTATGACGCATGGGGGTAGCACACTTGTGACGCATGGGGGTAGCACACTTGTGACGCATGGGGGTAGCACACTTGTGACGCATGGGGGTACCATGCTTGTGACGCATGGGGGTAGCACACTTGTGACGCATGGGGGTAGCACACTTGTGACACATGGGGGTACCATGCTTGTGACGCATGGGGGTAGCACACTTGTGACGCATGGGGTGGCACACTTGTGACGCATGGGGTAGCACACTTGTGACGCATGGGGGTAGCACACTTGTGACGCATGGGGGTAGCACACTTGTGACGCATGGGGGTAGCACACTTGTGACGCATGGGGGGTAGCACACTTGTGACACATGGGGGTACCATGCTTGTGACGCATGGGGGTACCATGCTTGTAATGCATGGGGGTAGCACACTCGTGACCCATGGGGGTAGCACACTTTTGACGCATGGGGGTAGCACACTTGTGATGCATAGGGTAGCATGCTTGTGACGCATGGGGGTAGCACACTCGTGAAGCATGCGGGTAGCACACTTGTGATGCATGGGGGTAGCACACTTGTGACACATGGGGTAGCACACTTGTGACGCATGGGGGTAGCACACTTGTGACGCATGGGGGTAGCACACTTGTGATGCATGGTGGCAGCATATTTTTGACACATGGGGGTAGTATGCTTGTGACACAGGGGGGTACCATGGTTGTGACGCAGGTGAAACTTATCCCGTTTCTCACCGTTCTGTTTTGCCATCTCCTGTGATGCATACAGATTTGTCTGCTGCACAACTAGGGATGATCTGGAAACAATTTACTGAAAATCCACAAGGCATTGTATCTGGATCAATGTGAAACAGGTCTATTGAAATTGATGGTAGCACTGGAATCTACTTCTACTGAGGTGATATCACAATCAAAGGTCTATCATTTGATACATCCTTATCTCTGGGTTTCATGAATTTCAATTTCCTCTTCCAGGTCACTGGGAGCTGCTTGTTATTGTTGTGCGTGTAAATGATTGTGGTTAGGCAATATACATGCACACACAGGCACTTGGACTTCGTCATCATTTCCTGGTGGTACCTCAGGTTCTGGATCTACGTAGTTTACGGACATGGCAGGAAACTATCGTCACTACGACTCTTCAGCGCATCGTTGCACTATTCATATCTAACAGCAAAAACTTCCGCCTCTCTATGTCGGTATAAAACACACTCGTCTAGCCAAGCACTCGTTACACGCCTTACGCTTTTTCTTACGCACGCAATGCGTGAGCATCTACAGAACACCTGCAATGACATCTTCGTGCCCGCGTACAATCTTTCACACGGCGCTTGGATGAGATATCGATATATAAACAATAGACGATGGGTGATGTTTCTTGCTTCTAAAACTAAGGACAATCACATCCTTAGTCTAAAAGTACCATACGGATTGGGATTATACAATAAAACGCGGCTACTCGGGGGTATGTCGCCATGCCGCTTATAAGCGGCGTCCGCCGTACAAAGCACAATAATTTTGCCGCTTATAAGCGGCGTTCGCGGTTAGGAGTGAAGTATGTTGGTATGTATGACTCCTGCAGGAGTCAAGAATCTCAATGTATGACTCTTGCAGGAGTCATGTATGTCAGTATGTATGACACCTGCAGGAGTCAAGTATCTCAATGCATGACTCCTGCAGGAGTCAAGTATGTCATGATGTATGACTCCTGCAGGAGTCAAATATCTCTATGCACGACTCCTGCAGGAGTCAAGTATATCCATATGTATGACTCCTGCAGGAGTCAAGTATCTCCATGCATGACTCCTGCAGGAGTCAAGTATGTTGGTATGTATGACTCCTGCAGGAGTCAAGTATCTCAATGTATGTCTCCTGCAGGAGTCCAGTATGTCAGTATGTATGACACCTGCTGGAGTCAAGTATCCCAATGCATGACTCCTGTAGAAGTCAAGTATGTTGGTATGTATGACTCCTGCAGGAGTCAAGTATCTCAATGCATGACTCCTGCAGGAGTCAAGTATGTCATTATGTATGACTCCTGCAGGAGTCAAGTATGTCATTATGTATGACTCCTGCAGGAGTCAAGTATCTCCATGTATGACTCCTGCAGTAGTCAATTATGTTGGTATGTATGACTCCTGCAGGAGTCAATTATCTCAATGCATGACTCCTGCAGGAGTCAAGTATGTCATTATGTATGACTCCTGCAGGAGTCAAGTATCTCCATGTATGACTCCTGCAGGAGTCAAGTATGTTGGTATGTATGACTCCTGCAGGAGTCAAGTATCTCAATGTATGACTCCTGTAGGAGTCAAGTATGTTGGTACATATGACTCCTGCAGGAGTCAAGTATCTCAATGCATGACTCCTGAAGGAGTCAAGTATGTCATTATGAATGACTCCTGCAGGAGTCAAGTATCTCCATGTAAGACTCCTGCAGGAGTCAAGTATAGTGGTATGTATGACTCCTGCAGGAGTCATGTATCTCAATGTATGACTCCTGTAGGAGTCAAGTATGGTGGTATGTATGACTCCTGCAGGAGTCAAGTATCTCAATGCATGACTCCTGCAGGAGTCAAGTATGTCATGATGTATGACTCCTGCAGGAGTCAAGTATGTCATTATGTATGACTCCTGCAGGAGTCAAGTATCTCCATGTATGACTCCTGCACTAGTCAAGTATGTTGGTATGTATGACTCCTGCAGGAGTCAATTATCTCAATGCATGACTCCTGCAGGAGTCAAGTATGTCATTATGTATGACTCCTGCAGGAGTCAAGTATCTCCATGCATGACTCCTGCAGGAGTCAAGTATATCCATATGTATGACTCCTGCAGGAGTCAAGTATCTCCATGCATGACTCCTGCAGGAGTCAAGTATGTTGGTATGTATGACTCCTGCAGGAGTCAAGTATCTCAATGTATGTCTCCTGCAGGAGTCCAGTATGTCAGTACGTATGACACCTGCTGGAGTCAAGTATCCCAATGCATGACTCCTGTAGAAGTCAAGTATGTTGGTATGTATGACTCCTGCAGGAGTCAAGTATCTCAATGCATGACTCCTGCAGGAGTCAAGTATGTCATTATGTATGACTCCTGCAGGAGTCAAGTATGTCATTATGTATGACTCCTGCAGGAGTCAAGTATCTCCACGTATGACTCCTGCAGTAGTCAATTATGTTGGTATGTATGACTCCTGCAGGAGTCAATTATCTCAATGCATGACTCCTGCAGGAGTCAAGTATGCCATTATGTATGACTTCTGCAGGAGTCCAGTATCTCCATGTATGACTCCTGCAGGAGTCAAGTATGTTGGTATGTATGACTCCTGCAGGAGTCAAGTATCTCAATGTATGACTCCTGTAGGAGTCAAGTATGTTGGTATATATGATTCCTGCAGGAGTCAAGTATCTCAATGCATGACTCCTGAAGGAGTCAAGTATGTCATTATGAATGACTCCTGCAGGAGTCAAGTATGTCATTATGTATTACTCCTGCAGGAGTCAAGAATCTCCATTTATGACTCCTGCAGGAGTCAAGTATGTTGGTATGTATGACTCCTGCAGGAGTCAAGTATCTCAATGTATGAATCCTGCAGGAGTCCAGTATGTATGACTCCTGCAGGAGTCAAGTATCTGTATGCATGATTCCTACAGGAGGCAAGTATGTCATTATGTATGACTCCTGCAGGAGTCAAGTATGTCATTTTGTATGACTCCTGCAGGAGTCAAGTATCTCCATGTATGACTCCAGCAGTAGTCAATAATGTTGGTGTGTATGACTCCTGCAGGAGTCAATTATCTCAATGCATGACTCCGGCAGGAGTCAAGTATGTCATTATGTATGACTCCTGCAGGAGTCAAGTATCTCCATGCATGACTCCTGCAGGAGTCAAGTATGTTGGTATGTATGACTCCTGCAGGAGTCAAGGATCTCAATGTATGACTCCTGTAGGAGTCAAGTATGTTGGTATATATGACTCCTGCAGGAGTCAAGTATCTCAATGCATGACTCCTGCAGGAGTCAAGTATGTCATTATGTATGACTCCTGCAGGAGTCAAGTATCACCATGTAAGACTCCTGCAGGAGTCAAGTATGGTGGTATGTATGACTCCTGCAGGAGTCATGTATCTCAATGTATGACTCCTGTAGGAGTCAAGTATGTTGGTATGTATGACTCCTGCAGGAGTCAAGTTTCTCAATGCATGACTCCTGCAGGAGTCAAGTATGTCATTATGTACGTCTCCTGCAGGAGTCAAGTATGTCATTATGTATTACTCCTGCAGGAGTCAAGTATCTCCATGTATGACTCCTGCAGGAGTCAAGTATGTTGGTATGTATGACTCCTGCAGGAGTCAAGTATCTCAATGTATGAATCCTGCAGGAGTCCAGTATGTATGACTCCTGCAGGAGTCAAGTATCTGTATGCATGATTCCTACAGGAGGCAAGTATGTCAATATGGATGACTCCTGCAGGAGTCATGTATCTCCATGTATGACTCCTGCAGGAGTCATGTATCTCCAGGTATGACTCCTGCAGGAGTCAAGTATGTTGGTATGTATGACTCCCGCAGGAGTCAAGTATCTCAATGCATGACTCCTGCAGGAGTCAAGTATGTCATGATGTATGACTCCTGCAGGAGTCAAGTATCTCAATGTATGACTCCTGTAGGAGTCAAGTATGTTGGAATATATGACTCCTGCAGGAGTCAAGTATCTCAATGCATGACTACTGAAGGAGTCAAGTATGTCATTATGTATGACTCCTGCAGGAGTCAAGTATCTGCATGTAAGACTCCTGCAAGAGTCAAGTATGGTAGTATGTATGACTCCTGCAGGAGTCATGTATCTCAATGTATGACTCCTGTAGGAGTCAAGTATGTTCGTATGTATGACTCCTGCAGGAGTCAAGTATGTCAATGCATGTCTCCTGCAGGAGTCAAGTATGGTGGAATGTATGACTCCTGCAGGAGTCAAGTATCTCAATGCATGACTCCTGCAGGAGTCAAGTATGTCATTATGTACGTCTCCTGCAGGAGTCCAGTATGTCATAATGTATGACTCCTGCTGTAGTCAAGTATGTCATTATGTATGACTCCTGCAGGAGTCAAGTAATTCCATGTATGACTCCTGCAGTAGTCAATTATGTTGGTATGTATGACTCCTGCAGGAGTCAATTATCTCAATGCATGACTCCTGCAGGAGTCAAGTATGTCATTATGTATAACTCCAGCAGGAGTCAAGTATCTCCATGTATGACTCCTGCAGGAGTCAAGTATGGTGGTATGTATGACTCCTGCAGGAGTCATGTATCTCAATGTATGACTCCTGTAGGAGTAAAGTATGTTGGTATGTATGACTCCTGCAGGAGTCAAGTATCTCAATGTATGTCTCCTGCAGGAGTCCAGAATGTCAGTATGTATGACACCTGCTGGACTCAAGTATCCCAATGCATGACTCCTGTAGAAGTCAAGTATGTTGGTATGTATGACTCCTGCAGGAGTCAAGTATCTCAATGCATGACTCCTGCAGGAGTCAAGTATGTCATTATGTATGACTCCTGCAGGAGTCAAGTATGTCATTATGTATGACTCCTGCAGGAGTCAAGTATCTCCATATATGACTCCTGCAGTAGTCAATTATGTTGGTATGTATGACTCCTGCAGGAGTCAATTATCTCAATGCATGACTCCTGCAAGAGTCAAGTATGTCATTATGTATGACTCCTGCAGGAGTCAAGTATCTCCATGCATGACTCCTGCAGGAGTCAAGTATATCATTATGTATGAATCCTGCAGGAGTCAAGTATCTCCATGTATGACTCCTGCAGGAGTCAAGTATGCTGGTATGCATGACTCCTGCAGGAGTCAAGTATCTCAATGTATGACTCCTGTATGAGTCAAGTATGTTGGTATATATGACTCCTGCAGGAGTCAAGTATGTTGGTATATATGACTCCTGCAGGAGTCAAGTATCTCAATGCATGACTCCTGAAGGAGTCAAGTATGTCATTATGAATGACTCCTACAGGAGTCAAGTATCTCCATGTAAGACTCCTGCAGGAGTCAAGTATAGTGGTATGTATGACTCCTGCAGGAGTCATGTATTTCAATGTATGACTCCTGTAGGAGTCAAGTATGGTGGTATGTATGACTCCTGCAGGAGTCAAGTATCTCAATGCATGACTCCTGCAGGAGTCAAGTATGTCATGATGTATGACTCCTGCAGGAGTCAAGTATGTCATTATGTATGACTCCTGCAGGAGTCAAGTATCTCCATGTATGACTCCTGCACTAGTCAAGTATGTTGGTATGTATGTCTCCTGCAGGAGTCAATTATCTCAATGCATGATTCCTGCAGGAGTCAAGTATGTCATTATGTATGACTCCTGCAGGAGTCAAGTATCTCCATGCATGACTCCTGCAGGAGTCAAGTATATCCATATGTATGACTCCTGCAGGAGTCAAGTATCTCCATGCATGACTCCTGCAGGAGTCAAGTATGTTGGTATGTATGACTCCTGCAGGAGTCAAGTATCTCAATGTATGTCTCCTGCAGGAGTCCAGTATGTCAGTATGTATGACACCTGCTGGAGTCAAGTATCCCAATGCATGACTCCTGTAGAAGTCAAGTATGTTGGTATGTATGACTCCTGCAGGAGTCAAGTATCTCAATGCATGACTCCTGAAGGAGTCAAGTATGTCATTATGTATGACTCCTGCAGGAGTCAAGTATGTCATTATGTATGACTCCTGCAGGAGTCAAGTATCTCCATGTATGACTCCTGCACTAGTCAAGTATGTTGGTATGTATGACTCCTGCAGGAGTCAATTATCTCAATGCATGACTCCTGAAGGAGTCAAGTATGTCATTATGTATGACTCCTGCAGGAGTCAAGTATCTCCATGCATGACTCCTGCAGGAGTCAAGTATATCCATATGTATGACTCCTGCAGGAGTCAAGTATCTCCATGCATGACTCCTGCAGGAGTCAAGTATGTTGGTATGTATGACTCCTGCAGGAGTCAAGTATCTCAATGTATGTCTCCTGCAGGAGTCCAGTATGTCAGTACGTATGACACCTGCTGGAGTCAAGTATCCCAATGCATGACTCCTGTAGAAGTCAAGTATGTTGGTATGTATGACTCCTGCAGGAGTCAAGTATCTCAATGCATGACTCCTGCAGGAGTCAAGTATGTCATTATGTATGACTCCTGCAGGAGTCAAGTATGTCATTATGTATGACTCCTGCAGGAGTCAAGTATCTCCACGTATGACTCCTGCAGTAGTCAATTATGTTGGTATGTATGACTCCTGCAGGAGTCAATTATCTCAATGCATGACTCCTGCAGGAGTCAAGTATGCCATTATGTATGACTTCTGCAGGAGTCCAGTATCTCCATGTATGACTCCTGCAGGAGTCAAGTATGTTGGTATGTATGACTCCTGCAGGAGTCAAGTATCTCAATGTATGACTCCTGTAGGAGTCAAGTATGTTGGTATATATGATTCCTGCAGGAGTCAAGTATCTCAATGCATGACTCCTGAAGGAGTCAAGTATGTCATTATGAATGACTCCTGCAGGAGTCAAGTATGTCATTATGTATTACTCCTGCAGGAGTCAAGAATCTCCATTTATGACTCCTGCAGGAGTCAAGTATGTTGGTATGTATGACTCCTGCAGGAGTCAAGTATCTCAATGTATGAATCCTGCAGGAGTCCAGTATGTATGACTCCTGCAGGAGTCAAGTATCTGTATGCATGATTCCTACAGGAGGCAAGTATGTCATTATGTATGACTCCTGCAGGAGTCAAGTATGTCATTTTGTATGACTCCTGCAGGAGTCAAGTATCTCCATGTATGACTCCAGCAGTAGTCAATAATGTTGGTGTGTATGACTCCTGCAGGAGTCAATTATCTCAATGCATGACTCCGGCAGGAGTCAAGTATGTCATTATGTATGACTCCTGCAGGAGTCAAGTATCTCCATGCATGACTCCTGCAGGAGTCAAGTATGTTGGTATGTATGACTCCTGCAGGAGTCAAGGATCTCAATGTATGACTCCTGTAGGAGTCAAGTATGTTGGTATATATGACTCCTGCAGGAGTCAAGTATCTCAATGCATGACTCCTGCAGGAGTCAAGTATGTCATTATGTATGACTCCTGCAGGAGTCAAGTATCACCATGTAAGACTCCTGCAGGAGTCAAGTATGGTGGTATGTATGACTCCTGCAGGAGTCATGTATCTCAATGTATGACTCCTGTAGGAGTCAAGTATGTTGGTATGTATGACTCCTGCAGGAGTCAAGTTTCTCAATGCATGACTCCTGCAGGAGTCAAGTATGTCATTATGTACGTCTCCTGCAGGAGTCAAGTATGTCATTATGTATTACTCCTGCAGGAGTCAAGTATCTCCATGTATGACTCCTGCAGGAGTCAAGTATGTTGGTATGTATGACTCCTGCAGGAGTCAAGTATCTCAATGTATGAATCCTGCAGGAGTCCAGTATGTATGACTCCTGCAGGAGTCAAGTATCTGTATGCATGATTCCTACAGGAGGCAAGTATGTCAATATGGATGACTCCTGCAGGAGTCATGTATCTCCATGTATGACTCCTGCAGGAGTCATGTATCTCCAGGTATGACTCCTGCAGGAGTCAAGTATGTTGGTATGTATGACTCCCGCAGGAGTCAAGTATCTCAATGCATGACTCCTGCAGGAGTCAAGTATGTCATGATGTATGACTCCTGCAGGAGTCAAGTATCTCAATGTATGACTCCTGTAGGAGTCAAGTATGTTGGTATATATGACTCCTGCAGGAGTCAAGTATCTCAATGCATGACTACTGAAGGAGTCAAGTATGTCATTATGTATGACTCCTGCAGGAGTCAAGTATCTGCATGTAAGACTCCTGCAAGAGTCAAGTATGGTAGTATGTATGACTCCTGCAGGAGTCATGTATCTCAATGTATGACTCCTGTAGGAGTCAAGTATGTTCGTATGTATGACTCCTGCAGGAGTCAAGTATGTCAATGCATGTCTCCTGCAGGAGTCAAGTATGGTGGAATGTATGACTCCTGCAGGAGTCAAGTATCTCAATGCATGACTCCTGCAGGAGTCAAGTATGTCATTATGTACGTCTCCTGCAGGAGTCCAGTATGTCATAATGTATGACTCCTGCTGTAGTCAAGTATGTCATTATGTATGACTCCTGCAGGAGTCAAGTAATTCCATGTATGACTCCTGCAGTAGTCAATTATGTTGGTATGTATGACTCCTGCAGGAGTCAATTATCTCAATGCATGACTCCTGCAGGAGTCAAGTATGTCATTATGTATAACTCCAGCAGGAGTCAAGTATCTCCATGTATGACTCCTGCAGGAGTCAAGTATGGTGGTATGTATGACTCCTGCAGGAGTCATGTATCTCAATGTATGACTCCTGTAGGAGTAAAGTATGTTGGTATGTATGACTCCTGCAGGAGTCAAGTATCTCAATGTATGTCTCCTGCAGGAGTCCAGAATGTCAGTATGTATGACACCTGCTGGACTCAAGTATCCCAATGCATGACTCCTGTAGAAGTCAAGTATGTTGGTATGTATGACTCCTGCAGGAGTCAAGTATCTCAATGCATGACTCCTGCAGGAGTCAAGTATGTCATTATGTATGACTCCTGCAGGAGTCAAGTATGTCATTATGTATGACTCCTGCAGGAGTCAAGTATCTCCATATATGACTCCTGCAGTAGTCAATTATGTTGGTATGTATGACTCCTGCAGGAGTCAATTATCTCAATGCATGACTCCTGCAAGAGTCAAGTATGTCATTATGTATGACTCCTGCAGGAGTCAAGTATCTCCATGCATGACTCCTGCAGGAGTCAAGTATATCATTATGTATGAATCCTGCAGGAGTCAAGTATCTCCATGTATGACTCCTGCAGGAGTCAAGTATGCTGGTATGCATGACTCCTGCAGGAGTCAAGTATCTCAATGTATGACTCCTGTATGAGTCAAGTATGTTGGTATATATGACTCCTGCAGGAGTCAAGTATGTTGGTATATATGACTCCTGCAGGAGTCAAGTATCTCAATGCATGACTCCTGAAGGAGTCAAGTATGTCATTATGAATGACTCCTACAGGAGTCAAGTATCTCCATGTAAGACTCCTGCAGGAGTCAAGTATAGTGGTATGTATGACTCCTGCAGGAGTCATGTATTTCAATGTATGACTCCTGTAGGAGTCAAGTATGGTGGTATGTATGACTCCTGCAGGAGTCAAGTATCTCAATGCATGACTCCTGCAGGAGTCAAGTATGTCATGATGTATGACTCCTGCAGGAGTCAAGTATGTCATTATGTATGACTCCTGCAGGAGTCAAGTATCTCCATGTATGACTCCTGCACTAGTCAAGTATGTTGGTATGTATGTCTCCTGCAGGAGTCAATTATCTCAATGCATGATTCCTGCAGGAGTCAAGTATGTCATTATGTATGACTCCTGCAGGAGTCAAGTATCTCCATGCATGACTCCTGCAGGAGTCAAGTATATCCATATGTATGACTCCTGCAGGAGTCAAGTATCTCCATGCATGACTCCTGCAGGAGTCAAGTATGTTGGTATGTATGACTCCTGCAGGAGTCAAGTATCTCAATGTATGTCTCCTGCAGGAGTCCAGTATGTCAGTATGTATGACACCTGCTGGAGTCAAGTATCCCAATGCATGACTCCTGTAGAAGTCAAGTATGTTGGTATGTATGACTCCTGCAGGAGTCAAGTATCTCAATGCATGACTCCTGCAGGAGTCAAGTATGTCATTATGTATGACTCCTGCAGGAGTCAAGTATGTCATTATGTATGACTCCTGCAGGAGTCAAGTATCTCCACGTATGACTCCTGCAGTAGTCAATTATGATGGTATGTATGACTCCTGCAGGAGTCAATTATCTCAATGCATGACTCCTGCAGGAGTCAAGTATGCCATTATGTATGACTCCTGCAGGAGTCAAGTATGTTGGTATGTATGACTCCTGCAGGAGTCAAGTATCTCAATGTATGACTCCTGTAGGAGTCAAGTATGTTGGTATATATGACTCCTGCAGGAGTCAAGTATCTCAATGCATGACTCCTGAAGGAGTCAAGTATGTCATTATGAATGACTCCTGCAGGAGTCAAGTATGTCATTATGTATGACTCCTGCAGGAGTCAAGTATCTCCATGTATGACTCCTGCACTAGTCAAGTATGTTGGTATGTATGACTCCTGCAGGAGTCAATTATCTCAATGCATGACTCCTGCGAGAGTCAAGTATGTCATTACGTATGACTCCTGCAGGAGTGAAGTATCTCCATGCATGACTCCTGCAGGAGTCAAGTATATCATTATGTATGACTCCTGCAGGAGTCAAGTATCTCCATGTATGACTCCTGCAGGAGTCAAGTATGCTGGTATGCATGACTCCTGCAGGAGTCAAGTATCTCAATGTATGACTCCTGTATGAGTCAAGTATGTTGGTATTTATGACTCCTGCAGGAGTCAAGTATCTCAATGCATGACTCCTGAAGGAGTCAAGTATGTCATTATGTATGACTCCTGCAGGAGTCAAGTATTTCCATGTATGACTCCTGCAGGAGTCAAGTATGGTGGTATGTATGACTCCTGCAGGAGTCATGTATCTCAATGTATGACTCCTGTAGGAGTCAAGTATGTTGGTATGTATGACTCCTGCAGGAGTCAAGTATCTCAATGCATGACTCCTGCAGGAGTCAAGTATGTCATTATGTACGTCTCCTGCAGGAGTCAAGTATGTCATGATGTATGACTCCCGCAGGAGTCAAGTATCTCTATGCTTGACTCCTGCAGGAGTCAAGAATATCCATATGTATGACTCCTGCAGGAGTCAAGTATCTCCATGTATGACTCCTGCAGGAGTCAAGTATGTTGGTATGTATGACTCCTGCAGGAGTCAAGTATCTCAATGTATGACTCCTGTAGGAGTCAAGTATGTTGGTATATATGACTCCTGCAGGAGTCAAGTATCTCAATGCATGACTCCTGAAGGAGTCAAGTATGTCATTATGTATGACTCCTGCAGGAGTCATGTATCTCCATGTATGCCTCCTGCAGGAGTCAAGTATGTTGGTATGTATGACTCCTGCAGGAGTCAAGTATCTTAATGTATGACTCCGCAGGAGCCCAGTATGTCAGTATGTATGACTCCTGCAGTAGTCAAGTATCTGTATGCATGACTCCTACAGGAGGCAAGTATGTCAATATGTATGACTCCTACAGGAGTCAAGTATCTCAATGCATGACTCCTGCAGAAGTCAAGTATGTCATGATGTATGACTCCTGCAGGAGTCATATATGTCATTATGTATGACTCCTGCAGGAGTCAAGTATCTCCATGTATGACTCCTGCAGGAGTCAAGTATGTTGGTATGTATGACTCCTGCAGGAGTCAAGTATCTCATTATATGACTCCGGCAGGAGTCCAGTATGACAGTATGTATGACTCCTGCAGGAGTAGAGTATCTGTATGCATGACTCCTACAGGAGGGAAGTATGTCAATATTGATGGCTCCTGCAGGAGTCATGTATCTCCTTGTATGACTCCTGCAGGAGTCATGTATCTCCATGTATGACACCTGTAGGAGTCAAGTATGTTGGTATGTATGAAACCTGCAGGAGTCAAGTATCTCCATGTATGACTCCTGCAGGAGTCATGTATCTCCATGTATGACTCCTGCAGGAGTCAAGTATGTTGGTATGTATGACTCCTGCAGGAGTCAAGTATCTCAATGCATGACTCCTGCAGGAGTCAAGTATGTCATTATGTACGTCTCCTGCAGGAGTCAAGTATGTCATGATGTATGAATCCTGCAGGAGTCAAGTATCTCTATGCATGACTCCTGCAGGAGTCAAGTATCTCCATGTATGACTCCTGCAGGAGTCATGTATCTCCATGTATGACTCCTGCAGGAGTCAAGTATGTTGGTATGTATGACTCCTGCAGGAGTCAAGTATCTCAATGCATGACTCCTGCAGGAGTCAAGTATGTCATTATGTACGTCTCCTGCAGGAGTCAAGTATGTCATGATGTATGAATCCTGCAGGAGTCAAGTATCTCCATGTACGACTCCTGCAGGAGTCAAGTATGTTGGTATGTATGACTCCTGCAGGATTCAAGTATCTCAATGTATGACTCCTCCAGGAGTCAAGAATGTCAATATGGATGACTCCTGCAGGAGTCATGTATCTCCATGTATAACTCCTGCAGGAGTCATGTATCTCCAGGTATGACTCCCGCAGGAGTCAAGTATGTTGGTATGTATGACTCCCGCAGGAGTCAAGTATCTCAATGCATGACTCCTGCAGGAGTCAAGTATGTCATGATGTATGACTCCTGCAGGAGTCAAGTATCTCAATGTATGACACCTGTAGGAGTCAAGTATGTTGGTATATATGACTCCTGCAGGAGTCAAGTATCTCAATGCATGACTACTGAAGGAGTCAAGTATGTCATTATGTATGACTCCTGCAGGAGTCATGTATCTCAATGTATGACTCCTGTAGGAGTCAAGTATGTTCGTATGTATGACTCCTGCAGGAGTCAAGTATGTCAATGCATGACTCCTGCAGGAGTCAAGTATGGTGGAATGTATGACTCCTGCAGGAGTCAAGTATCTCAATGCATGACTCCTGCAGGAGTCAAGTATGTCATTATGTACGTCTCCTGCAGGAGTCCTGTATGTCATAATGTATGACTCCTGCTGTAGTCAAGTATGTCATTATGTATGACTCCTGCAGGAGTCAAGTAATTCCATGTATGACTCCTGCAGTAGTCAATTATGTTGGTATGTATGACTCCTGCAGGAGTCAATTATCTCAATGCATGACTCCTGCAGGAGTCAATTATGTCATTATGTATGACTCCAGCAGGAGTCAAGTATCTCCATGTATGACTCCTGCAGGAGTCAAGTATGTTGGTATGTATGACTCCAGCAGGAGTCAAGTATCTCAATGTATGACTCCTGCAGGAGTCCAGTATGTCAGTATGTATGACACCTGCAGGAGTCAAGTATCCCAATGCATGACTCCTGTAGGAGTCATGTATGTTGATATGTATGACTCCTGCCGGAGTCAAGTATCTCAATGCATGACTCCTGCAGAAGTCAAGTATGTCATTATGTATGACTCCTGCAGGAGTCAACTATGTCATTTTGTATGACTCCTGCAGGAGTCAAGTATCTCCATGTATGACTCCAGCAGTAGTCAATTATGTTGGTGTGTATGACTCCTGCAGGAGTCAATTATCTCAATGCATGACTCCTGCAGGAGTCAAGTATGTCATTATGTATGACTCCTGCAGGAGTCAAGTATCTCCATGCATGACTCCTGCAGGAGTCAAGTATGTTGGTATGCATGACTCCTGCAGGAGTCAAGTATCTCAATGTATGACTCCCGCAGGAGTCAAATATCTCTATGCTTGACTCCTGCAGGAGTCAAGAATATCCATATGTATGACTCCTGCAGGAGTCAAGTATCTCCATGTATGACTCCTGCAGGAGTCAAGTATGTTGGTATGTATGACTCCTGCAGGAGTCAAGTATCTCAATGTATGACTCCTGCAGGAGTCAAGTATCTCCATGTATGACTCCTGCAGGAGTCCAGTATGTCAGTATGTATGACACCTTCAGGAGTCAAGTATCCCAATGCATGACTCCTGTAGGAGTCAAGTATGTTGGTATGTATTACTCCCGCAGGAGTCAAGTATCTCAATGCATGACTCCTGCATGAGTCAAGTATGTCATGATGTATGACTCCTGCAGGAGTCATGTATCTCCAGGTATGACTCCTGCAGGAGTCAAGTATGTTGGTATGTATGACACCTGCAGGAGTCAAGTATCCCAATGCATGACTCCTGTAGGAGTCAAGTATGTTGGTATGTATTACTCCCGCAGGAGTCAAGTATCTCAATGTATGACTCCTGTAGGAGTCAAGTATGTTGGTATATATGACTCCTGCAGGAGTCAAGTATCTCAATGCATGACTACTGAAGGAGTCAAGTATGTCATTATGTATGACTCCTGCAGGAGTCAAGTATCTGCATGTAAGACTCCTGCAAGAGTCAAGTATGGTGGTATGTATGACTCCTGCTGGAGTCATGTATCTCAATGTATGACTCCTGTAGGAGTCAAGTATGTTCGTATGTATGACTCCTGCAGGAGCCAAGTATCTCAATGCATGACTCCTGCAGGAGTCAAGTATGGTGGTATGTATGACTCCTGCAGGAGTCAAGTATCTCAATGCATGACTCCTGCAGGAGTCAAGTATGTCATTATGTACGTCTCCTGCAGGAGTCCAGTATGTCATAATGTATGACTCCTGCTGTAGTCAAGTATGTCATTATGTATGACTCCTGCAGGAGTCAAGTATCTCAATGTATGACTCCTGTAGGAGTCAAGTACGTTGGTGTATATGACTCCTGAAGGAGTCAAGTATCTCAATGCATGACTCCTGAAGGAGTCAAGTATGTCATTATGTATGACTCCTGCAGGAGTCAAGTATCTCCATGTAAGACTCCTGCAGGAGTCAAGTATGGTGGTATGTATGACTCCTGCAGGAGTCATGTATCTCAATGTATGACTGCTGTAGGAGTCAAGTATGTTCGTATGTATGACTCCTGCAGGAGTCAAGTATCTCAATGCATGACTCCTGCAGGAGTCAAGTATGGTGGTATGTATGACTCCTGCAGGAGTCATGTATCTCAATGTATGACTCCTGTAGGAGTCAAGTATGTTGGTATGTATGACTCCTGCAGGAGTCAATTATGTCAATGCATGACTCCTGCAGGAGTCAAGTATGTCATAATGTATGACTCCTGCAGGAGTCAATTATCTCCATGCATGACTCCTGCAGGAGTCAAGCATGTCATTATGTATGACTCCTGCAGGAGTCAAGTATCTCCATGCATGACTCCTGCAGGAGTCAAGTATGTTGGAATGTATAAGTCCTGCAGGAGTCAAGTATCTCAATGCATGACTCCTGCTGGAGTCAAGTATGTCATTATGTATGACTCATGCAGGAGTCAAGTATGTCATTATGTATGACTCCTGCAGGAGTCAAGTATCTCCATGTATGACTCCTGCAGTAGTCAATTATGTTGGTATGTATGACTCCTACAGGAGTCAATTATCTCAATGCATGACTCCTGCAGGAGTCAAGTATGTCATTATGTATGACTCCTGCAGGAGTCCAGTATCTCCATGTATGACTCCTGCAGGAGTCAAGTATGTTGGTATGTATGTCTCCGGCAGGAGTCAAGTATCTCAATGTATGACTCCTGTAGGAGTCAAGTATGTTGGTATGCATGACTCCTGCAGGAGTCAAGTATCTCAATGCATGACTCCTGAAGGAGTCAAGTATGTCATTATGAATGACTCCTGCGGGAGTCAAGTATCTCCATGTATGACTCTTGCAGGAGTCAAGTATGTTGGTATGTATGACTCCTGCAGGAGTCAAGTATCTCAATGAATGACTCCTGTAGGAGTCAAGTACGTTGGTGTATATGACTCCTGCAGGAGTCAAGTATCTCAATGCATGACTCCTGCAGGAGTCAAGTATGTCATTATGTATGACTCCTGCAGGAGTCAAGTATCTCCATGTATGACTCCTGCACTAGTCAAGTATGTTGGTATGTATGACTCCTGCAGGAGTCAATTATGTCAATGCATGACTCCTGCAGGAGTCAAGAATGTCATAATGTATGACTCCTGCAGGAGTCAAGTATCTCCATGCATGACTCCTGCATGAATCAAGTATGTCATTATGTATGACTCCTGCAGGAGTCAAGTATCTCCATGTATGACTCATGCAGGAGTCAAGTATGTTGGTATGTATGACTCCTGCAGGAGTCAAGTATCACAATGTATGACTCCTGTAGGAGTCAAGTATGTTGGTATGTATGACTCCTGCAGGAGTCAAGTATCTCCATGTATGACTCCTGCACTAGTCAAGTATGTCATTATGTATGACTCCTGCAGGAGACAAGTATCTCCATGCATGACTCCTGCAGGAGTCAAGTATATCATTATGTATGACTCCTGCAGGAGTCAAGTATCTCCATGTATGACTCCTGCAGGAGTCAAGTATGCTGGTATGCATGACTCCTGCAGGAGTCAAGTATCTCAATGTATGACTTCTGTATGAGTCAAGTATGTTGGTATATATGACTCCTGCAGGAGTTAAGTATCTCAATGCATGACTCCTGAAGGAGTCAAGTATGTCATTATGTATGACTCCTGCAGGAGTCAAGTATCTCCATGTATGACTCCTGCAGGAGTCAAGTATGGTGGTATGTATGACTCCTGCAGGAGTCATGTATCTCAATGTATGACTCCTGTAGGAGTCAAGTATGTTGGTATGTACGTCTCCTGCAGGAGTCAAGTATGTCATTATGTATGACTCCTGCAGGAGTCAAGTATCTCAATGTATGACTCCTGTTGGAGTCAAGTATGTTGGTATATATGACTCCTGCAGGAGTCAAGTATCTCACTGCATGACTCCTGAAGGAGTCAAGTATGTCATTATGTATGACTCCTGCAGGAGTCAAGTATCTCCATGCATGACTCCTGCAGGAGTCAAGTATATCATTATGTATGACTCCTGCAGGAGTCAAGTATCTCCATGTATGACTCCTGCAGGAGTCAAGTATGCTGGTATGCATGACTCCTGCAGGAGTCAAGTATCTCAATGTATGACTCCTGTATGAGTCAAGTATGTTGGTATATATGACTCCTGCAGGAGTCAAGTATCTCAATGCATTACTCCTGAAGGAGTTAAGTATGTCATTATGTATGACTCCTGCAGGAGTCAAGTATCTCCATGTATGACTCCTGCAGGAGTCAAGTATCTCCATGTATGACTCCTGCAGGAGTCAAGTATGGTGTTATGTATGACTCCTGCAGGAGTCATGTATCTCAATGTATGACTCCTGTAGGAGTCAAGTATGTTGGTATGTATGACTCCTGCAGGAGTCAAGTATCTCAATGCATGACTCCTGCAGGAGTCAAGTATGTCATTATGTACGTCTCCTGCAGGAGTCCAGTATGTCATAATGTATGACTCCTGCTGTAGTCAAGTATGTCATTATGTATGACTCCTGCAGGAGTCAAGTAATTCCATGTATGACTCCTGCAGTAGTCAATTATGTTGGTGTGTATGACTCCTGCAGGAGTCAAGTATCTCAATGCATGACTCCTGCAGGAGTCAAGTATGTCATTATGTACGTCTCCTGCAGGAGTCCAGTATGTCATAATGTATGACTCCTGCTGTAGTCAAGTATGTCATTATGTATGACTCCTGCAGGAGTCAAGTAATTACATGTATGACTCCTGCAGTAGTCAATTATGTTGGTATGTATGACTCCTGCAGGAGTCAATTATCTCAATGCATGACTCCTGCAGGAGTCAAGTATGTCATTATGTATGACTCCAGCAGGAGTCAAGTATCTCCATGTATGACGCCTGCAGGAGTCAAGTATGTTGGTATGTATGACTCCAGCAGGAGTCAAGTATCTCAATGTATGACTCCTGCAGGAGTCCAGTATGTCAGTATGTATGACACCTGCAGGAGTCAAGTATCCCAATGCATGACTCCTGTAGGAGTCATGTATGTTGATATGTATGACTCCTGCAGGAGTCAAGTATCTCAATGCATGACTCCTGCAGGAGTCAAGTATGTCATTATGTATGACTCCTGCAGGAGTCAAGTATGTCATTTTGTATGACTCCTGCAGGAGTCAAGTATCTCCATGTATGACTCCAGCAGTAGTCAATTATGTTGGTGTGTATGACTCCTGCAGGAGTCAAATATCTCAATGCATGACTCCTGCAGGAGTCAAGTATGTCATTATGTATGACTCCTGCAGGAGTCAAGTATCTCCATGCATGACTCCTGCAGGAGTCAAGTATGTTGGTATGCATGACTCCTGCAGGAGTCAAGTATCTCAATGTATGACTCCTGTAGGAGTCAAGTATGTTGGTATATATGACTCCTGCAGGAGTCAAGTATCTCAATGCATGACTCCTGCAGGAGTCAAGTATATCATTATGTATGACTCCTGCAGGAGTCAAGTATCTCCATGTATGACTCCTGCAGGAGTCAAGTATGCTGGTATGCATGACTCCTGCAGGAGTCAAGTATCTCAATGTATGACTCCTGTATGAGTCAAGTATGTTGGTATATATGACTCCTGCAGGAGTCAAGTATCTCAATGCATTACTCCTGAAGGAGTTAAGTATGTCATTATGTATGACTCCTGCAGGAGTCAAGTATCTCCATGTATGACTCCTGCAGGAGTCAAGTATGGTGTTATGTATGACTCCTGCAGGAGTCATGTATCTCAATGTATGACTCCTGTAGGAGTCAAGTATGTTGGTATGTATGACTCCTGCAGGAGTCAAGTATCTCAATGCATGACTCCTGCAGGAGTCAAGTATGTCATTATGTACGTCTCCTGCAGGAGTCCAGTATGTCATAATGTATGACTCCTGCTGTAGTCAAGTATGTCATTATGTATGACTCCTGCAGGAGTCAAGTAATTCCATGTATGACTCCTGCAGTAGTCAATTATGTTGGTGTGTATGACTCCTGCAGGAGTCAAGTATCTCAATGCATGACCCCTGCAGGAGTCAAGTATGTCATTATGTTCGTCTCCTGCAGGAGTCCAGTATGTCATAATGTATGACTCCTGCTGTAGTCAAGTATGTCATTATGTATGACTCCTGCAGGAGTCAAGTAATTCCATGTATGACTCCTGCAGTAGTCAATTATGTTGGTATGTATGACTCCTGCAGGAGTCAATTATCTCAATGCATGACTCCTGCATGAGTCAAGTATGTCATTATGTATGACTCCAGCAGGAGTCAAGTATCTCCATGTATGACGCCTGCAGGAGTCAAGTATGTTGGTATGTATGACTCCAGCAGGAGTCAAGTATCTCAATGTATGACTCCTGCAGGAGTCCAGTATGTCAGTATGTATGACACCTGCAGGAGTCAAGTATCCCAATGCATGACTCCTGTAGGAGTCATGTATGTTGATATGTATGACTCCTGCAGGAGTCAAGTATCTCAATGCATGACTCCTGCAGGAGTCAAGTATGTCATTATGTATGACTCCTGCAGGAGTCAAGTATGTCATTTTGTATGACTCCTGCAGGAGTCAAGTATCTCCATGTATGACTCCAGCAGTAGTCAATTATGTTGGTGTGTATGACTCCTGCAGGAGTCAATTATCTCAATGCATGACTCCTGCAGGAGTCAAGTATGTCATTATGTATGACTCCTGCAGGAGTCAAGTACTCCATGCATGACTCCTGCAGGAGTCATTTATGTTGGTATGCATGACTCCTGCAGGAGTCAAGTATCTCAATGTATGACTCCTGTAGGAGTCAAGTATGTTGGTATATATGACTCCTGCAGGAGTCAAGTATCTCAATGCATGACTCCTGCAGGAGTCAAGTATGTCATTATGTATGACTCCTGCAGGAGTCATGTATCACCATGTAAGACTCCTGCAGGAGTCAAGTAGGGTGGTATGTATGACTCCTGCAGGAGTCATGTATCTCAATGTATGACTCCTGTAGGAGTCAAGTATGTTGGTATGTATGACTCCTGCAGGAGTCAAGTTTCTCAATGCATGACTCCTGCAGGAGTCAAGTATGTCATTATGTACGTCTCCTGCAGGAGTCAAGTATGTCATTATGTAATACTCCTGCAGGAGTCAAGTATCTCCATGTATGACTCCTGCAGGAGTCAAGTATGTTGGTATGTATGACTCCTGCAGGAGTCAAGTATCTCAATGTATGAATCCTGCAGGAGTCCAGTATGTATGACTCCTGCAGGAGTCAAGTATCTGTATGCATGATTCCTACAGGAGGCAAGTATGTCAATATGGATGACTCCTGCAGGAGTCATGTATCTCCATGTATGACTCCTGCAGGAGTCATGTATCTCCAGGTATGACTCCTGCAGGAGTCAAGTATGTTGGTATGTATGACACCTGCAGGAGTCAAGTATCCCAATGCATGACTCCTGTAGGAGTCAAGTATGTTGGTATGTATTACTCCCGCAGGAGTCAAGTATCTCAATGCATGACTCCTGCAGGAGTCAAGTATGTCATGATGTATGACTCCTGCAGTAGTCAAGTATCTCAATGTATGACTCCTGTAGGAGTCAAGTATGTTGGTATATATGACTCCTGCAGGAGTCAAGTATCTCAATGCATGACTACTGAAGGAGTCAAGTATGTCATTATGTATGACTCCTGCAGGAGTCAAGTATCTGCATGTAAGACTCCTGCAAGAGTCAAGTATGGTGGTATGTATGACTCCTGCTGGAGTCATGTATCTCAATGTATGACTCCTGTAGGAGTCAAGTATGTTCGTATGTATGACTCCTGCAGGAGCCAAGTATCTCAATGCATGACTCCTGCAGGAGTCAAGTATGGTGGTATGTATGACTCCTGCAGGAGTCAAGTATCTCAATGCATGACTCCTGCAGGAGTCAAGTATGTCATTATGTACGTCTCCTGCAGGAGTCCAGTATGTCATAATGTATGACTCCTGCTGTAGTCAAGTATGTCATTATGTATGACTCCTGCAGGAGTCAAGTAATTCCATGTATGACTCCTGCAGTAGTCAATTATGTTGGTATGTATGACTCCTGCAGGAGTCAATTATCTCAATGCATGACTCCTGCAGGAGTCAAGTATGTCATTATGTATGACTCCTGCAGGAGTCAAGTATCTCCATGTATGACTCTTGCAGGAGTCAAGTATGTTGATATGTATGACTCCTGCAGGAGTCAAGTATCTCAATGTATGACTCCTGTAGGAGTCAAGTACGTTGGTGTATATGACTCCTGAAGTAGTCAAGTATCTCAATGCATGACTCCTGAAGGAGTCAAGTATGTCATTATGTATGACTCCTGCAGGAGTCAAGTATCTCCATGTAAGACTCCTGCAGGAGTCAAGTATGGTGGTATGTATGACTCCTGCAGGAGTCATGTATCTCAATGTATGACTGCTGTAGGAGTCAAGTATGTTCGTATGTATGACTCCTGCAGGAGTCAAGTATCTCAATGCATGACTCCTGCAGGAGTCAAGTATGGTGGTATGTATGACTCCTGCAGAAGTCATGTATCTCAATGTATGACTCCTGTAGGAGTCAAGTATGTCATTATGTACGTCTCCTGCAGGAGTCAAGTATGTCATTATGTATGACTCCTGCAGGAGTCAAGTATCTCCATGTATGACTCCTGCACTAGTCAAGTATGTTGGTATGTATGACTCCTGCAGGAGTCAATTATGTCAATGCATGACTCCTGCAGGAGTCAAGAATGTCATAATGTATGACTCCTGCAGGAGTCAAGTATCTCCATGCATGACTCCTGCATGAGTCAAGTATTTCATTATGTATGACTCCTGCAGGAGTCAAGTATCTCCATGTATGACTCATGCAGGAGTCAAGTATGTTGGTATGTATGACTCCTGCAGGAGTCAAGTATCACAATGTATGACTCCTGTAGGAGTCAAGTATGTTGGTATGTATGACTCCTGCAGGAGTCAAGTATCTCCATGTATGACTCCTGCACTAGTCAAGTATGTCATTATGTATGACTCCTGCAGGAGTCAAGTATCTCCATGCATGACTCCTGCAGGAGTCAAGTATATCATTATGTATGACTCCTGCAGGAGTTAAGTATCTCCATGTATGACTCCTGCAGGAGTCAAGTATGCTGGTATGCATGACTCCTGCAGGAGTCAAGTATCTCAATGTATGACTCCTGTAGGAGTCAAGTATGTTGGTGTGTATGACTCCTGCAGGAGTCAAGTATCTCAATGCATGACTCCTGCAGGAGTCAAGTTTGTCATTATGTACGTCTCCTGCAGGAGTCAAGTATGTCATGATGTATGACTCCCGCAGGAGTCAAATATCACTATGCTTGACTCCTGCAGGAGTCAAGAATATCCATATGTATGACTCCTGCAGGAGTCAAGTATCTCCATGTATGACTCCTGCAGGAGTCAAGTATGTTGGTATGTATGACTCCTGCAGGAGTCAAGTATCTCAATGTATGACTCCTGCAGGAGTCAAGTATCTCCATGTATGACACCTGCAGGAGTCCAGTATGTCAGTATGTATGACACCTGCAGGAGTCAAGTATCCCAATGCATGACTCCTGTAGGAGTCAAGTATGTTGGTATGTATTACTCCCGCAGGAGTCAAGTATCTCAATGCATGACTCCTGCAGGAGTCAAGTATGTCATGATGTATGACTCCTGCAGGAGTCAAGTATCTCTATGCATGACTCCTGCAGGAGTCAAGTATATCCATATGTATGACTCCTGCAGGAGTCAAGTATCTCCATGAATGACTCCTGTAGGAGTCAAGTATGTTGGTATGTATGACTCCAGCAGGAGTCAAGTATCTCAATGTATGACTCCTGCAGGTGTCAAGTATCTCCATGTATGACTCCTGCAGGAGTCAAGTATCTCTATGCATGACTGCTGCTGGAGTCAAGTATATCCATATGTATGACTCCTGTAGGAGTAAAGTATCTCGATGAATGACTCCTGCGGGAGTCAAGTATGTTGGTATGTATGACTCCAGCAGGAGTCAAGTATCTCAATGTATGACTCCTGCAGGAGTCAAGTATCTGAATGCATGACTCCTGAAGGAGTCAAGTATGTCATTATGAAAGACTCCTGCAGGAATCAAGTATCTCCATGTAAGACTCCTGCAGGAGTCAAGTATAGTGGTATGTATGACTCCTGCAGGAGTCATGTATCTCAATGTATGACTCCTGTAGGAGTCAAGAATGGTGGTATGTATGACTCCTGCAGGAGTCAAGTATGTCATTATGTACGTCTCCTGCAGGAGTCAAGTATGTCATTATGTATGACTCCTGCAGGAGTCAAGTATCTCCATGTATGACTACTGCACTAGACAAGTATGATGGTATGTATGACTCCTGCAGGAGACAATTATCTCAATGCATGACTCCTGCAGGAGTCAAGTATGTCATAATGTATGACTCCTGCAGGAGTCAAGTATCTCCATGCATGACTCCAGCAGGAGGCAAGTATGTCATTATGTATGACTCCTGCAGGAGTCAAGTATACCAATGTACGACTCCTGCAGGAGTCAAGTATGTTGGCATGTATGACTCCTGCAGGAGTCATGTATCTCAATGTATGACTCCTGTAGGAGTCAAGTATGTTGGTATATATGACCCCTGCAGGAGTCAAGTATCTCAATGCATGACTCCTGAAGGAGTCAAATATGTCACTATGTATGACTCCTGCAGGAGTCAAGTATCTCCATGTATGACTCCTGCAAGAGACAAGTATGGTGGTATGTATGACTCCTGCAGGAGTCATGTATCTCAATGTATGACTCCTGTAGGAGTCAAGTATGTTCGTATGTATGACTCCTGCAGGAGTCAAGTATCTCAATGCATGACTCCTGCAGGAGTCAAGTATGGTGGTATGTATGACTCCTGCAGGAGTCAAGTATCTCAATGCATGACTCCTGCAGGAGTCAAGTATGTCATTATGTACGTCTCCTGCAGGAGTCCAGTATGTCATAATGTATGACTCCTGCTGTAGTCAAGTATGTCATTATGTATGACTCCTGCAGGAGTCAAGTAATTCCATGTATGACTCCTGCAGTAGTCAATTATGTTGGTATGTGTGACTCCTGCAGGAGTCAATTATCTCAATGCATGACTCCTGCAGGAGTCAAGTATGTCATTATGTATGACTCCTGCAGGAGTCAAGTATCTCCATGTATGACTCTTGCAGGAGTCAAGTATGTTGGTATGTATGACTCCTGCAGGAGTCAAGTATCTCAATGTATGACTCCTGTAGGAGTCAAGTACGTTGGTGTATATGACTCCTGCAGGAGTCAAGTATCTCAATGCATGTCTCCTGAAGGAGTCAAGTATGTCATTATGTATGACTCCTGCAGGAGTCAAGTATCTCCATGTAAGACTCCTGCAGGAGTCAAGTATGGTGGTATGTATGACTCCTGCAGGAGTCATGTATCTCAATGTATGACTCCTGTAGGAGTCAAGTATGTTCGTATGTATGACTCCTGCAGGAGTCAAGTATCTCAATGCATGACTCCTGCAGGAGTCAAGTATGGTGGTATGTATGACTCCTGCAGGAGTCATGTATCTCAATGTATGACTCCTGTAGGAGTCAAGTATGTCATTATGTACGTCTCCTGCAGGAGTCAAGTATGTCATTATGTATGACTCCTGCAGGAGTCAAGTATCTCCATGTATGACTCCTGCACTAGTCAAGTATGTTGGTATGTATGACTCCTGCAGGAGTCAATTATGTCAATGCATGACTCCTGCAGGAGTCAAGAAAGTCATAATGTATGACTCCTGCAGGAGTCAAGTATCTCCATGCATGACTCCTGCATGAGTCAAGTATGTCATTATGTATGACTCCTGCAGGAGTCAAGTATCTCCATGTATGACTCATGCAGGAGTCAAGTATGTTGGTATGTATGACTCCTGCAGGAGTCAAGTATCACAATGTATGACTCCTGTAGGAGTCAAGTATGTTGGTATGTATGACTCCTGCAGGAGTCAAGTATCTCCATGTATGACTCCTGCACTAGTCAAGTATGTCATTATGTATGACTCCTGCAGGAGTCAAGTATCTCCATGCATGACTCCTGCAGGAGTCAAGTATATCATTATGTATGACTCCTGCAGGAGTCAAGTATCTCCATGTATGACTCCTGCAGGAATCAAGTATGCTGGTATGCATGACTCCTGCAGGAGTCAAGTATCTCAATGTATGACTCCTGTATGAGTCAAGTATGTTGGTATATATGACTCCTGCAGGAGTCAAGTATCTCAATGCATCACTCCTGAAGGAGTCAAGTATGTCATTATGTATGACTCCTGCAGGAGTCAAGTATCTCCATGTATGACACCTGCAGGAGTCAAGTATGGTGTTATGTATGACTCCTGCAGAAGTCATGTATCTCAATGTATGACTCCTGTAGGAGTCAAGTATGTTGGTATGTATGACTCCTGCAGGAGTCATGTATCTCAATGCATGACTCCTGCAGGAGTCAAGTATGTCATTATGTACGTCTCCTGCAGGACTCAAGTATGTCATGATGTATGACTCCCGCAGGAGTCAAGTATCTCTATGCTTGACTCCTGCAGGAGTCAAGAATTTCCATATGTATGACTCCTGCAGGAGTCAAGTATCTCCATGTATGACTCCAGCAGGAGTCAAGTATGTTGGTATGTATGACTCCTGCAGGAGTCAAGTATCTCAATGAATGACTCCTATTGGAGTCTAGTATGTTGGTATATATGACTCCTGCAGGAGTCAAGTATCTCAATGCATGACTCCTGAAGGAGTCAAGTATGTCATTATGAATGACTCCTGCAGGAGTCAAGTATCTCCATGCATGACTCCTGCAGGAGTCAAGTATATCATTATGTATGACTCCTGCAGGAGTCAAGTATCTCCATGTATGACTCCTGCAGGAGTCAAGTATGCTGGTATGCATGACTCCTGCAGGAGTCAAGTATCTCAATGTATGACTCCTGTATGAGTCAAGTATGTTGGTATATATGACTCCTGCAGGAGTCAAGTATCTCAATGCATGACTCCTGAAGGTGTTAAGTATGTCATTATGTATGACTCCTGCAGGAGTCAAGTATCTCCATGTATGACTCCTGCAGGAGTCAAGTATGCTGGTATGCATGACTCCTGCAGGAGTCAAGTATCTCAATGTATGACTCCTGTATGAGTCAAGTATGTTGGTATATATGACTCCTGCAGGAGTCAAGTATCTCAATGCATGACTCCTGCAGGAGTCAAGTATGTCATTATGTATGACTCCTGCAGGAGTCAAGTATCTCCATGTATGACTCCTGCAGGAGTCCAGTATGTCAGTATGTATGACACCTGCAGGAGTCAAGTATCCCAATGCATGACTCCTGTAGGAGTCAAGTATGTTGGTATGTATTACTCCCGCAGGAGTCAAGTATCTCAATGCATGACTCCTGCATGAGTCAAGTATGTCATGATGTATGACTCCTGCAGGAGTCAAGTATCTCTATGCATGACTCCTGCAGGAGTCAAGTATATCCATATGTATGACTCCTGCAGGAGTCAAGTATCTCCATGAATGACTCCTGTAGGAGTCAAGTATGTTGGTATGTATGACTCCAGCAGGAGTCAAGTATCTCGATGCATGACTCCTGCAGGAGTCAAGTATATCATTATGTATGACTCCTGCAGGAGTCAAGTATCTCCATGTATGACTCCTGCAGGAGTCAAGTATGCTGGTATGCATGACTCCTGCAGGAGTCAAGTATCTCAATGTATGACTCCTGTATGAGTCAAGTATGTTGGTATATATGACTCCTGCAGGAGTCAAGTATCTCAATGCATGACTCCTGAAGGAGTCAAGTATGTCATTATGTATGACTCCTGCAGGAGTCAAGTATCTCCATGTATGACACCTGCAGGAGTCAAGTATGGTGTTATGTATGACTCCTGCAGGAGTCATGTATCTCAATGTATGACTCCTGTAGGAGTCAAGTATGTTGGTATGTATGACTCCTGCAGGAGTCATGTATCTCAATGCATGACTCCTGCAGGAGTCAAGTATGTCATTATGTACGTCTCCTGCAGGACTCAAGTATGTCATGATGTATGACTCCCGCAGGAGTCAAGTATCTCTATGCTTGACTCCTGCAGGAGTCAAGAATATCCATATGTATGACTCCTGCAGGAGTCAAGTATCTCCATGTATGACTCCAGCAGGAGTCAAGTATGTTGGTTTGTATGACTCCTGCAGGAGTCAAGTATCTCAATGTATGACTCCTGTTGGAGTCTAGTATGTTGGTATATATGACTCCTGCAGGAGTCAAGTATCTCAATGCATGACTCCTGAAGGAGTCAAGTATGTCATTATGAATGACTCCTGCAGGAGTCAAGTATCTCCATGCATGACTCCTGCAGGAGTCAAGTATATCATTATGTATGACTCCTGCAGGAGTCAAGTATCTCCATGTATGACTCCTGCAGGAGTCAAGTATGCTGGTATGCATGACTCCTGCAGGAGTCAAGTATCTCAATGTATGACTCCTGTATGAGTCAAGTATGTTGGTATATATGACTCCTGCAGGAGTCAAGTATCTCAATGCATGACTCCTGAAGGAGTTAAGTATGTCATTATGTATGACTCCTGCAGGAGTCAAGTATCTCCATGTATGACTCCTGCAGGAGTCAAGTATGGTGTTATGTATGACTCCTGCAGGAGTCATGTATCTCAATGTATGACTCCTGTAGGAGTCAAGTATGTTGGTATGTATGACTCCTGCAGGAGTCAAGTATCTCAATGCATGACTCCTGCAGGAGTCAAGTATGTCATTATGTACGTCTCCTGCAGGAGTCAAGTATGTCATGATGTATGACTCCCGCAGGAGTCAAATATCTCTATGCTTGACTCCTGCAGGAGTCAAGAATAACCATATGTATGACTCCTGCAGGAGTCAAGTATCTCCATGTATGACTCCTGCAGGAGTCAAGTATGTTGGTATGTATGACTCCTGCAGGAGTCAAGTATCTCAATGTATGACTCCTGCAGGAGTCAAGTATCTCCATGTATGACTCCTGCAGGAGTCCAGTATGTCAGTATGTATGACACCTGCAGGAGTCAAGTATCCCAATGCATGACTCCTGTAGGAGTCAAGTATGTTGGTATGTATTACTCCCGCAGGAGTCAAGTATCTCAATGCATGACTCCTGCATGAGTCAAGTATGTCATGATGAATGACTCCTGCAGGAGTCAAGTATCTCTATGCATGACTCCTGCAGGAGTCAAGTATATCCATATGTATGACTCCTGCAGGGGTCAAGTATCTCCATGAATGACTCCTGTAGGAGTCAAGTATGTTGGTATGTATGACTCCAGCAGGAGTCAAGTATCTCAATGTATGACTCCTGCAGGAGTCAAGTATCTCCATGTATGACTCCTGCAGGAGTCAAGTATCTCTATGCATGACTGCTGCTGGAGTCAAGTATATCCATATGTATGACTCCTGTAGGAGTAAAGTATATCGATGAATGACTCCTGCAGGAGTCAAGTATGTTGGTATGTATGACTCCAGCAGGAGTCAAGTATCTCAATGTATGACTCCTGCAGGAGTCAAGTATCTGAATGCATGACTCCTGAAGGAGTCAAGTATGTCATTATGAATGACTCCTGCAGGAATCAAGTATCTCCATGTAAGACTCCTGCAGGAGTCAAGTATAGTGGTATGTATGACTCCTGCAGGAGTCATGTATCTCAATGTATGACTCCTGTAGGAGTCAAGAATGGTGGTATGTATGACTCCTGCAGGAGTCAAGTATCTCAATACATGACTCCTGCAGGAGTCAAGTATCTCAATACATGACTCCTGCAGGAGTCAAGTATGTCATTATGTACGTCTCCTGCAGGAGTCAAGTATGTCATTATGTATGACTCCTGCAGGAGTCAAGTATCTCCATGTATGACTACTGCACTAGACAAGTATGTTGGTATGTATGACTCCTGCAGGAGACAATTATCTCAATGCATGACTCCTGCAGGAGTCAAGTATGTCATAATGTATGACTCCTGCACGAGTCAAGTATCTCCATGCATGACTCCAGCAGGAGTCAAGTATGTCATTATGTATGACTCCTGCAGGAGTCAAGTATACCAATGTATGCCTCCTGCAGGAGTCAAGTATGATGGTATGTATGACTCCTGCAGGAGTCATGTATCTCAATGTATGACTCCTGTAGGAGTCAAGTATGTTGGTATATATGACCCCTGCAGGAGTCAAGTATCTCATTGCATGACTCCTGAAGGAGTCAAATATGTCACTATGTATGACTCCTGCAGGAGTCAAGTATCTCCATGTATGACTCCTGCAGGAGTCAAGTATGTTGGTATATATGACTCCTGCAGGAGTCAAGTATCTCAATGTATGACTCCTGCAGTAGTCAATTATGTTGGTATGTATGACTCCTGCAGGAGTCAAGTATCTCAATGCATGACTACTGAAGGAGTAAAGTATGTCATTATGTATGACTCCTGAAAGAGTCAAGTATCTCCATGTAAGACTCCTGCAGGAGTCAAGTATGGTGGTATGTATGACTCCTGCAGGAGTCATGTATGTCAATGTATGACTCCTGTAGGAGTCAAGTATGTTCGTATGTATGACTCCTGCAGGAGTCAAGTATCTCAATGCATGACTCCTGCAGGAGTCAAGTATGGTGGTATGTATGACTCCTGCAGGAGTCAAGTATCTCAATGCATGACTCCTGCAGGAGTCAAGTATGGTGGTATGTATGACTCCTGCAGGAGTCATGTATCTCAATGCATGACTCCTGTAGGAGTCAAGTATGTCATTATGTACGTCTTCTGCAGGAGTCAAGTATGTCATTATGTATGACTCCTGCAGGAGTCAAGTATCTCCATGTATGACTCCTGCACTAGTCAAGTATGTTGGTATGTATGACTCCTGCAGGAGTCAATTATGTCAATGCTTGACTCCTGCAGGAGTCAAGTATGTCATAATGTATGACTCCTGCAGGAGTCAAGAATCTCCATGCATGACTCCTGCATGAGTCAAGTATGTCATTATGTATGACTCCTGCAGGAGTCAAGAATCTCCATGCATGACTCCTGCATGAGTCAAGTATGTCATTATGTATGACTCCTGCAGGAGTCAAGTATCTCCATGTATGACTCCTGCAGGAGTCAAGTATGTTGGTATGCATGACTCCTGCAGGAGTCAAGTATCTCAATGTATGACTCCTGTATGAGTCAAGTATGTTGGTATATATGACTCCTGCAGGAGTCAAGTATCTCAATGCATGACTCCTGAAGGAGTCAAGTATGTCATTATGTATGACTCCTGCAGGAGTCAAGTATCTCCATGTATGACACCTGCAGGAGTCAAGTATGGTGTTATGTATGACTCCTGCAGGAGTCATGTATCTCAATGTATGACTCCTGTAGGAGTCAAGTATGTTGGTATGTATGACTCCTGCAGGAGTCATGTATCTCAATGCATGACTCCTGCAGGAGTCAAGTATGTCATTATGTACGTCTCCTGCAGGACTCAAGTATGTCATGATGTATGACTCCCGCAGGAGTCAAGTATCTCTATGCTTGACTCCTGCAGGAGTCAAGAATATCCATATGTATGACTCCTGCAGGAGTCAAGTATCTCCATGTATGACTCCAGCAGGAGTCAAGTATGTTGGTATGTATGACTCCAGCAGGAGTCAAGTATCTCAATGTATGACTCCTGTTGGAGTCTAGTATGTTGGTATATATGACTCCTGCAGGAGTCAAGTATCTCAATGCATGACTCCTGAAGGAGTCAAGTATGTCATTATGAATGACTCCTGCAGGAGTCAAGTATGCTGGTATGCATGACTCCTGCAGGAGTCAAGTATCTCAATGTATGACTCCTGTATGAGTCAAGTATGTTGGTATATATGACTCCTGCAGGAGTCAAGTATCTCAATGCATGACTCCTGAAGGAGTTAAGTATGTCATTATGTATGACTCCTGCAGGAGTCAAGTATCTCCATGTATGACTCCTGCAGGAGTCAAGTATGGTGTTATGTATGACTCCTGCAGGAGTCATGTATCTCAATGTATGACTCCTTTAGGAGTCAAGTATGTTGGTATGTATGACTCCTGCAGGAGTCAAGTATCTCAATGCATGACTCCTGCAGGAGTCAAGTATGTCATTATGTACGTCTCCTGCAGGAGTCAAGTATGTCATGATGTATGACTCCCGCAGGAGTCAAATATCTCTTTGCTTGACTCCTGCAGGAGTCAAGAATATCCATATGTATGACTCCTGCAGGAGTCAAGTATCTCCATGTATGACTCCTGCAGGAGTCAAGTATGTTGGTATGTATGACTCCTGCAGGAGTCAAGTATCTCAATGTATGACTCCTGCTGGAGTCAAGTATCTCCATGTATGACTCCTGCAGGAGTCCAGTATGTCAGTATGTATGACACCTGCAGGAGTCAAGTATCCCAATGCATGACTCCTGTAGGAGTCAAGTATGTTGGTATGTATTACTCCCGCAGGAGTCAAGTATCTCAATGCATGACTCCTGCATGAGTCAAGTATGTCATGATGTATGACTCCTGCAGGAGTCAAGTATCTCTATGCATGACTCCTGCAGGAGTCAAGTATATCCATATGTATGACTCCTGCAGGGGTCAAGTATCTCCATGAATGACTCCTGTAGGAGTCAAGTATGTTGGTATGTATGACTCCAGCAGGAGTCAAGTATCTCAATGTATGACTCCTGCAGGAGTCAAGAATCTCCATGTATGACTCCTGCAGGAGTCAAGTATCTCTATGCATGACTGCTGCTGGAGTCAAGTATATCCATATGTATGACTCCTGTAGGAGTAAAGTATATCGATGAATGACTCCTGCAGGAGTCAAGTATGTTGGTATGTATGACCCCAGCAGGAGTCAAGTATCTCAATGTATGACTCCTGCAGGAGTCAAGTATCTGATTGCATGACTCCTGAAGGAGTCAAGTATGTCATTATGAATGACTCCTGCAGGAATCAAGTATCTCCATGTAAGACTCCTGCAGGAGTCAAGTATAGTGGTATGTATGACTCCTGCAGGAGTCATGTATCTCAATGTATGACTCCTGTAGGAGTCAAGAATGGTGGTATGTATGACTCCTGCAGGAGTCAAGTATCTCAATACATGACTCCTGCAGGAGTCAAGTATCTCAATACATGACTCCTGCAGGAGTCAAGTATGTCATTATGTACGTCTCCTGCAGGAGTCAAGTATGTCATTATGTATGACTCCTGCAGGAGTCAAGTATCTCCATGTATGACTACTGCACTAGACAAGTATGTTGGTATGTATGACTCCTGTAGGAGACAATTATCTCAATGCATGACTCCTGCAGGAGTCAAGTATGTCATAATGTATGACTCCTGCACGAGTCAAGTATCTCCATGCATGACTCCAGCAGGAGTCAAGTATGTCATTATGTATGACTCCTGCAGGAGTCAAGTATACCAATGTATGCCTCCTGCAGGAGTCAAGTATGATGGTATGTATGACTCCTGCAGGAGTCATGTATCTCAATGTATGACTCCTGTAGGAGTCAAGTATGTTGGTATATATGACCCCTGCAGGAGTCAAGTATCTCATTGCATGACTCCTGAAGGAGTCAAATATGTCACTATGTATGACTCCTGCAGGAGTCAAGTATCTCCATGTATGACTCCTGCAGGAGTCAAGTATGGTGGTATGTATGACTCCTGCAGGAGTCATGTATCTCAATGTATGACTCCTGTAGGAGTCAAGTATGTTGGTATGTATGACTCCTGCAGGAGTCAAGTATCTCCATGTATGACTCCTGCAGGAGTCAAGTATGTTGGTATATATGACTCCTGCAGGAGTCAAGTATCTCAATGTATGACTCCTGCAGTAGTCAATTATGTTGGTATGTATGACTCCTGCAGGAGTCAAGTATCTCAATGCATGACTACTGAAGGAGTAAAGTATGTCATTATGTATGACTCCTGAAAGAGTCAAGTATCTCCATGTAAGACTCCTGCAGGAGTCAAGTATGGTGGTATGTATGACTCCTGCAGGAGTCATGTATGTCAATGTATGACTCCTGTAGGAGTCAAGTATGTTCGTATGTATGACTCCTGCAGGAGTCAAGTATCTCAATGCATGACTCCTGCAGGAGTCAAGTATGGTGGTATGTATGACTCCTGCAGGAGTCAAGTATCTCAATGCATGACTCCTGCAGGAGTCAAGTATGGTGGTATGTATGACTCCTGCAGGAGTCATGTATCTCAATGCATGACTACTGTAGGAGTCAAGTATGTCATTATGTACGTCTTCTGCAGGAGTCAAGTATGTCATTATGTATGACTCCTGCAGGAGTCAAGTATCTCCATGTATGACTCCTGCACTAGTCAAGTATGTTGGTATGTATGACTCCTGCAGGAGTCAATTATGTCAATGCTTGACTCCTGCAGGAGTCAAGTATGTCATAATGTATGACTCCTGCAGGAGTCAAGAATCTCCATGCATGACTCCTGCATGAGTCAAGTATGTCATTATGTATGACTCCTGCAGGAGTCAAGAATCTCCATGCATGACTCCTGCATGAGTCAAGTATGTCATTATGTATGACTCCTGCAGGAGTCAAGTATCTCCATGTATGACTCCTGCAGGAGTCAAGTATGTTGGTATATATGACTCCTGCGGGAGTCAAGTATCTCAATGTATGACTCCTGCAGGAGTCAAGTATCTCAATGCATGACTCCTGACGGAGTCAAGTATGTCATTATGTATGACTCCTGCAGGAGTCAAGTATCTTCATGTATGACTCCTTCAGGAGTCAAGTATGGTGCTATGTATGACTCCTGCAGGAGTCAATTATGTCAATGCATGACTCCTGCAGGAGTCAAGTATGTCATAATGTATGACTCCTGCAGGAGTCAATTATGTCAATGCATGACTCCTGCAGGAGTCAAGTATGTCATAATGTATGACTCCTGCAGGAGTCAAGTATCTCCATGCATGACTCCTGCAGGAGTCAAGCATGTCATTATGTATGACTCCTGCAGGAGTCAAGTATCTCCATGCATGACTCCTGCAGGAGTCAAGTATGTTGGAATGTATAAGTCCTGCAGGAGTCAAGTATCTCAATGCATGACTCCTGCTGGAGTCAAGTATGTCATTATGTATGACTCATGCAGGAGTCAAGTATGTCATTATGTATGACTCCTGCAGGAGTCAAGTATCTCCATGTATGACTCCTGCAGTAGTCAATTATGTTGGTATGTATGACTCCTGCAGGAGTCAAGTAACTCCATGCATGACTCCTGCATGAGTCAAGTATGTCATTATGTATGACTCCTGCAGGAGTCAAGTATCTCCATGTATGACTCATGCAGGAGTCAAGTATGTTGGTATGTATGACTCCTGCAGGAGTCAAGTATCACAATGTATGACTCCTGTAGGAGTCAAGTATGTTGGTATGTATGACTCCTGCAGGAGTCAAGTATCTCCATGTATGACTCCTGCACTAGTCAAGTATGTTATTATGTATGACTCCTGCAGGAGTCAAGTATCTCCATGCATGACTCCTGCAGGAGTCAAGTATATCATTATGTATGACTCCTGCAGGAGTCAAGTATCTCCATGTATGACTCCTGCAGGAGTCAAGTATGCTGGTATGCATGACTCCTGCAGGAGTCAAGTATCTCAATGTATGACTTCTGTATGAGTCAAGTATGTTGGTATATATGACTCCTGCAGGAGTCAAGTATCTCAATGCATGACTCCTGAAGGAGTCAAGTATGTCATTATGTATGACTCCTGCAGGAGTCAAGTATCTCCATGTATGACTCCTGCAGGAGTCAAGTATGGTGGTATGTATGACTCCTGCAGGAGTCATGTATCTAAATGTATGACTCCTGTAGGAGTCAAGTATGTTGATATGTACGTCTCCTGCAGGAGTCAAGTATGTCATTATGTATGACTCCTGCAGGAGTCAAGTATCTCAATGTATGACTCCTGTTGCAGTCAAGTATGTTGGTATATATGACTCCTGCAGGAGTCAAGTATCTCATTGCATGACTCCTGAAGGAGTCAAGTATGTCATTATGTATGACTCCTGCAGGAGTCAAGTATCTCCATGCATGACTCCTGCAGGAGTCAAGTATATCATTATGTATGACTCCTGCAGGAGTCAAGTATCTCCATGTATGACTCCTGCAGGAGTCAAGTATGCTGGTATGCATGACTCCTGCAGGAGTCAAGTATCTCAATGTATGACTCCTGTATGAGTCAAGTA
The DNA here is from genome assembly GCA_963681505.1 of Eunapius fragilis. NCBI lineage: Eukaryota > Metazoa > Porifera > Demospongiae > Spongillida > Spongillidae > Eunapius > Eunapius fragilis. Next base: position 6,025,026 of record OY811989.1, read on the forward strand.
TGTTGGTATATATGACTCCTGCAGGAGTCAAGTATCTCAATGCATTACTCCTGAAGGAGTTAAGTATGTCATTATGTATGACACCTGCAGGAGTCAAGTATCTCCATGTATGACTCCTGCAGGAGTCAAGTATGGTGTTATGTATGACTCCTGCAGGAGTCATGTATCTCAATGTATGACTCCTGTAGGAGTCAAGTATGTTGGTATGTATGACTCCTGCAGGAGTCAAGTATCTCAATGCATGACTCCTGCAGGAGTCAAGTATGTCATTATGTACGTCTCCTGCAGGAGTCCAGTATGTCATAATGTATGACTCCTGCTGTAGTCAAGTATGTCATTATGTATGACTCCTGCAGGAGTCAAGTAATTCCATGTATGACTCCTGCAGTAGTCAATTATGTTGGTGTGTATGACTCCTGCAGGAGTCAAGTATCTCAATGCATGACTCCTGCAGGAGTCAAGTATGTCATTATGTACGTCTCCTGCAGGAGTCCAGTATGTCATAATGTATGACTCCTGCTGTAGTCAAGTATGTCATTATGTATGACTCCTGCAGGAGTCAAGTAATTCCATGTATGACTCCTGCAGTAGTCAATTATGTTGGTATGTATGACTCCTGCAGGAGTCAATTATCTCAATGCATGACTCCTGCAGGAGTCAAGTATGTCATTATGTATGACTCCAGCAGGAGTCAAGTATCTCCATGTATGACGCCTGCAGGAGTCAAGTATGTTGGTATGTATGACTCCAGCAGGAGTCAAGTATCTCAATGTATGACTCCTGCAGGAGTCCAGTATGTCAGTATGTATGACACCTGCAGGAGTCAAGTATCCCAATGCATGACTCCTGTAGGAGTCATGTATGTTGATATGTATGACTCCTGCAGGAGTCAAGTATCTCAATGCATGACTCCTGCAGGAGTCAAGTATGTCATTATGTATGACTCCTGCAGGAGTCAAGTATGTCATTTTGTATGACTCCTGCAGGAGTCAAGTATCTCCATGTATGACTCCAGCAGTAGTCAATTATGTTGGTGTGTATGACTCCTGCAGGAGTCAATTATCTCAATGCATGACTCCTGCAGGAGTCAAGTATGTCATTATGTATGACTCCTGCAGGAGTCAAGTATCTCCATGCATGACTCCTGCAGGAGTCAAGTATGTTGGTATGCATGACTCCTGCAGGAGTCAAGTATCTCAATGTATGACTCCTGTAGGAGTCAAGTATGTTGGTATATATGACTCCTGCAGGAGTCAAGTATCTCAATGCATGACTCCTGCAGGAGTCAAGTATGTCATTATGTATGACTCCTGCAGGAGTCATGTATCACCATGTAAGACTCCTGCAGGAGTCAAGTAGGGTGGTATGTATGACTCCTGCAGGAGTCATGTATCTCAATGTATGACTCCTGTAGGAGTCAAGTATGTTGGTATGTATGACTCCTGCAGGAGTCAAGTTTCTCAATGCATGACTCCTGCAGGAGTCAAGTATGTCATTATGTACGTCTCCTGCAGGAGTCAAGTATGTCATTATGTAATACTCCTGCAGGAGTCAAGTATCTCCATGTATGACTCCTGCAGGAGTCAAGTATGTTGGTATGTATGACTCCTGCAGGAGTCAAGTATCTCAATGTATGAATCCTGCAGGAGTCCAGTATGTATGACTCCTGCAGGAGTCAAGTATCTGTATGCATGATTCCTACAGGAGGCAAGTATGTCAATATGGATGACTCCTGCAGGAGTCATGTATCTCCATGTATGACTCCTGCAGGAGTCATGTATCTCCAGGTATGACTCCTGCAGGAGTCAAGTATGTTGGTATGTATGACACCTGCAGGAGTCAAGTATCCCAATGCATGACTCCTGTAGGAGTCAAGTATGTTGGTATGTATTACTCCCGCAGGAGTCAAGTATCTCAATGCATGACTCCTGCAGGAGTCAAGTATGTCATGATGTATGACTCCTGCAGTAGTCAAGTATCTCAATGTATGACTCCTGTAGGAGTCAAGTATGTTGGTATATATGACTCCTGCAGGAGTCAAGTATCTCAATGCATGACTACTGAAGGAGTCAAGTATGTCATTATGTATGACTCCTGCAGGAGTCAAGTATCTGCATGTAAGACTCCTACAAGAGTCAAGTATGGTGGTATGTATGACTCCTGCTGGAGTCATGTATCTCAATGTATGACTCCTGTAGGAGTCAAGTATGTTCGTATGTATGACTCCTGCAGGAGCCAAGTATCTCAATGCATGACTCCTGCAGGAGTCAAGTATGGTGGTATGTATGACTCCTGCAGGAGTCAAGTATCTCAATGCATGACTCCTGCAGGAGTCAAGTATGTCATTATGTACGTCTCCTGCAGGAGTCCAGTATGTCATAATGTATGACTCCTGCTGTAGTCAAGCATGTCATTATGTATGACTCCTGCAGGAGTCAAGTAATTCCATGTATGACTCCTGCAGTAGTCAATTATGTTGGTATGTATGACTCCTGCAGGAGTCAATTATCTCAATGCATGACTCCTGCAGGAGTCAAGTATGTCATTATGTATGACTCCTGCAGGAGTCAAGTACGTTGGTGTATATGACTCCTGAAGGAGTCAAGTATGTCATGATGTAAGACTCCTGCAGGAGTCAAGAATCTCTATGCATGACTCCTGCAGGAGTCAAGTATATCCATGTGTATGACTCCTGCAGGAGTCAAGTATCTCCATGTATGACTCCTGCAGGAGTCAAGTATGTTGGTATGTATGACTCCTGCAGGAGTCAAGTATCTCTATGTATGACTACTACAGGAGTCAAGTATGTCATTATGTATGACTCCTGCAGGAGTCAAGTATCTCCATGCATGACTCCTGCAGGAGTCAAGTATCTCCATGCATGACTCCTGCAGGAGTCAAGTATGTTGGTATGTATGACTACTGCAGGAGTCAAGTATCTCAATGTATGACTCCTGCAGAAGTCAAGTATCTTAATGTATGACTCCTGCAGGAGTCCAGTATGTCAGTATGTATGACACCTGCAGGAGTCAAGTATCCCAATGCATGACTCCTGTAGGAGTCATGTATGTTGGTATGTATGACTCCTGCAGGAGTCAAGTATCTCAATGAATGACTCCTGCAGGAGTCAAGTATGTCATTATGTATGACTCCTGCAGGAGTCTAGTATGTCATTATGTATGACTCCTGCAGGAGTCAAGTATCTCCATGTATGACTCCTGCAGTAGTGAATTATGTTGGTATGTATGACTCCTACAGGAGTCAAGTATGTTGGTATGTATGACTCCTGCAGGAGTCAAGTATATCAATGTATGACTCCTGTAGGAGACAAGTATGTTGGTATATATGACTCCTGCAGGAGTCAAGTATCTCAATGCATGACTCCTGAAGGAGTCAATAATGTCGTTATGTATGACTCCTGCAGGAGTCAAGTATCTCCATGTAAGACTCCTGCAGGAGTCAAGTATGTTGGTATGTATGACTCCTGCAGGAGTCAAGTATCTCAATGCATGACTCCTGAAGGAGTCAAGTATGCCATTATGTACGTCTCCTGCAGGAGTCAAGTATGTCATCATGTATGACTCCTGCAGGAGTCAAGTATCTCCATGTATGACTCCTGCACTAGTCAAGTATGTTGGTATGTGTGACTCCTGCAGGAGTCAATTATCTCAATGGATTACTCCTGCAGAAGTCAAGTATGTCATTCTGAATGACTCCTGCAGGAGTCAAGTATCTCCATGCATGACTCCTGCAGGAGTCAAGTATGTCATTATGTATGACTCCTGCAGGAGTCATGCATCTCAATGTATGACTCCTGTAGGAGTCAAGTATGTTGGTATGTATGACTCCTGCAGGAGTCAAGTATCTCAATGCAAGACTCCTGCAGGAGTCAAGTATGTCATTATGTACGTCTCCTGCAGGAGTCAAGTATGTCATTATGTATGACTCCTGCAGGAGTCAAGTATCTCCATGTATGACTCCTGCCATAGTCAAGTATGTTGGCATGTATTACTCCTGCAGGAGTCAATTATCTCAAAGCATGACTCCTGCCGGAGTCAAGTATGTCATAATGTATGACTCATGCAGGAGTCAAGTATCTCCATGCATGACTCCTGCAGGAGTCAAGTATGTCATTATGTATGACTCCTGCAGGAGTCAAGTATCTCCATGTATGACTCCTGCAGGAGTCAAGTATGTTGGTATGTATGACTCCTGCATGAGTCAAGTATCTCAATGTATGACTCCTGTAGGAGTCAAGTATGTTGGTATATATGACTCCTGCAGGAGTCAAGTATCTCAATGCATGACTCCTGAAGGAGTCAAGTATGTCATTATGTATGACTCCTGCAGGAGTCAAGTATCTCCATGTATGAATCCTGCAGGAGTCAAGTATGGTGGCATGTATGACTCCTGCAGGAGTCATGTATCTCAATGTATGACTCCTTTAGGAGTCAAGAATGTTGGTATGTATGACTCCTGCAGGAGTCAAGTATCTCCATGTATGACTCCTGCAGGAGTCAAGTATGTTGGTATGTATGACTCCTGCAGGAGTCAAGTATCTCAATGTATGACTCCTGTCGGAGTCAAGAATGTTGGTATATATCACTCCTGCAGGAGTCAAGTATCTCAATGCATGACTCCTGCAGGAGTCAAGTATGTCATTATATATGTCTCCTGCAGGAGTCAAGTATGTCATTATGTATGACTCCTGCAGGAGTCAAGTATCTCCATGTATGACTCCTGCACTAGTCAAGTATGTTAGTATGTATGACTCCTGCAGGAGTCAATTATCTCAATGTATGACTTCTGCAGAAGTCAAGCATGTCATTATGAATGACTCCTGCAGGTGTCAAGTATCTCCATGCATGACTCCTGCAGGAGTCAAGTATGTCATTATGTATGACTCCTGCAGGAGTCATGCATCTCAATGTATGACTCCTGTAGGAGTCAAGTATGTTGGTATGTATGACTCCTGCAGGAGTCAAGTATCTCAATGCATGACTCCTGCAGGAGTCAAGTATGTCATTATGTACGTCTCCTGCAGGAGTCAAGTATGTCATTATGTATGACTCCTGCTGGAGTCAAGTATCTCCATGTATGACTCCTACCATAGTCAAGTATGTTGGCATGTATTACTCCTGCAGGAGTCAATTATCTCAAAGCATGACTCCTGCAGGAGTCAAGTATGTCATTATGTACGTCTCCTGCAGGAGTCTAGTATGTCATTATGTATGACTCCTGCAGGAGTCAAGTATCTCCATGTATGACTCCTGCACTAGTCAAGTATGTTAGTATGTATGACTCCTGCAGGAGTCAATTATCTCAATGTATGACTTCTGCAGAAGTCAAGCATGTCATTATGAATGACTCCTGCAGGTGTCAAGTATCTCCATGCATGACTCCTGCAGGAGTCAAGTATGTCATTATGTATGACTCCTGCAGGAGTCATGCATCTCAATGTATGACTCCTGTAGGAGTCAAGTATGTTGGTATGTATGACTCCTGCAGGAGTCAAGTATCTCAATGCATGACTCCTGCAGGAGTCAAGTATGTCATTATGTACGTCTCCTGCAGGAGTCTAGTATGTCATTATGTATGACTCCTGCAGGAGTCAAGTATCTCCATGTATGACTCCTGCAGTAGTGAATTATGTTGGTATGTATGACTCCTACAGGAGTCAAGTATGTTGGTATGTATGACTCCTGCAGGAGTCAAGTATGTTGGTATGTATGACTCCTGCAGGAGTCAAGTATCTCAATGTATGACTCCTGTCGGAGTCAAGAATGTTGGTATATATCACTCCTGCAGGAGTCAAGTATCTCAATGCATGACTCCTGCAGGAGTCAAGTATGTCATTATATATGTCTCCTGCAGGAGTCAAGTATGTCATTATGTATGACTCCTGCAGGAGTCAAGTATCTCCATGTATGACTCCTGCACTAGTCAAGTATGTTAGTATGTATGACTCCTGCAGGAGTCAATTATCTCAATGTATGACTTCTGCAGAAGTCAAGCATGTCATTATGAATGACTCCTGCAGGTGTCAAGTATCTCCATGCATGACTCCTGCAGGAGTCAAGTATGTCATTATGTATGACTCCTGCAGGAGTCATGCATCTCAATGTATGACTCCTGTAGGAGTCAAGTATGTTGGTATGTATGACTCCTGCAGGAGTCAAGTATCTCAATGCATGACTCCTGCAGGAGTCAAGTATGTCATTATGTACGTCTCCTGCAGGAGTCAAGTATGTCATTATGTATGACTCCTGCTGGAGTCAAGTATCTCCATGTATGACTCCTACCATAGTCAAGTATGTTGGCATGTATTACTCCTGCAGGAGTCAATTATCTCAAAGCATGACTCCTGCAGGAGTCAAGTATGTCATTATGTACGTCTCCTGCAGGAGTCTAGTATGTCATTATGTATGACTCCTGCAGGAGTCAAGTATCTCCATGTATGACTCCTGCACTAGTCAAGTATGTTAGTATGTATGACTCCTGCAGGAGTCAATTATCTCAATGTATGACTTCTGCAGAAGTCAAGCATGTCATTATGAATGACTCCTGCAGGTGTCAAGTATCTCCATGCATGACTCCTGCAGGAGTCAAGTATGTCATTATGTATGACTCCTGCAGGAGTCATGCATCTCAATGTATGACTCCTGTAGGAGTCAAGTATGTTGGTATGTATGACTCCTGCAGGAGTCAAGTATCTCAATGCATGACTCCTGCAGGAGTCAAGTATGTCATTATGTACGTCTCCTGCAGGAGTCTAGTATGTCATTATGTATGACTCCTGCAGGAGTCAAGTATCTCCATGTATGACTCCTGCAGTAGTGAATTATGTTGGTATGTATGACTCCTACAGGAGTCAAGTATGTTGGTATGTATGACTCCTGCAGGAGTCAAGTATATCAATGTATGACTCCTGTAGGAGACAAGTATGTTGGTATATATGACTCCTGCAGGAGTCAAGTATCTCAATGCATGACTCCTGAAGGAGTCAATAATGTCGTTATGTATGACTCCTGCAGGAGTCAAGTATCTCCATGTAAGACTCCTGCAGGAGTCAAGTATGTTGGTATGTATGACTCCTGCAGGAGTCAAGTATCTCAATGCATGACTCCTGAAGGAGTCAAGTATGCCATTATGTACGTCTCCTGCAGGAGTCAAGTATGTCATCATGTATGACTCCTGCAGGAGTCAAGTATCTCCATGTATGACTCCTGCACTAGTCAAGTATGTTGGTATGTGTGACTCCTGCAGGAGTCAATTATCTCAATGGATGACTCCTGCAGAAGTCAAGTATGTCATTCTGAATGACTCCTGCAGGAGTCAAGTATCTCCATGCATGACTCCTGCAGGAGTCAAGTATGTCATTATGTATGACTCCTGCAGGAGTCATGCATCTCAATGTATGACTCCTGTAGGAGTCAAGTATGTTGGTATGTATGTCTCCTGCAGGAGTCAAGTATCTCAATGCAAGACTCCTGCAGGAGTCAAGTATGTCATTATGTACGTCTCCTGCAGGAGTCAAGTATGTCATTATGTATGACTCCTGCAGGAGTCAAGTATCTCCATGTATGACTCCTGCCATAGTCAAGTATGTTGGCATGTATTACTCCTGCATGAGTCAATTATCTCAAAGCATGACTCCTGCCGGAGTCAAGTATGTCATAATGTATGACTCATGCAGGAGTCAAGTATCTCCATGCATGACTCCTGCAGGAGTCAAGTATGTCATTATGTATGACTCCTGCAGGAGTCAAGTATCTCCATGTATGACTCCTGCAGGAGTCAAGTATGTTGGTATGTATGACTCCTGTATGAGTCAAGTATCTCAATGTATGACTCCTGTAGGAGTCAAGTATGTTGGTATATATGACTCCTGCAGGAGTCAAGTATCTCAATGCATGACTCCTGAAGGAGTCAAGTATGTCATTATGTATGACTCCTGCAGGAGTCAAGTATCTCCATGTATGAATCCTGCAGGAGTCAAGTATGGTGGCATGTATGACTCCTGCAGGAGTCATGTATCTCAATGTATGACTCCTTTAGGAGTCAAGAATGTTGGTATGTATGACTCCTGCAGGAGTCAAGTATCTCCATGTATGACTCCTGCAGGAGTCAAGTATGTTGGTATGTATGACTCCTGCAGGAGTCAAGTATCTCAATGTATGACTCCTGTCGGAGTCAAGAATGTTGGTATATATCACTCCTGCAGGAGTCAAGTATCTCAATGCATGACTCCTGCAGGAGTCAAGTATGTCATTATATATGTCTCCTGCAGGAGTCAAGTATGTCATTATGTATGACTCCTGCAGGAGTCAAGTATCTCCATGTATGACTCCTGCACTAGTCAAGTATGTTAGTATGTATGACTCCTGCAGGAGTCAATTATCTCAATGTATGACTTCTGCAGAAGTCAAGCATGTCATTATGAATGACTCCTGCAGGTGTCAAGTATCTCCATGCATGACTCCTGCAGGAGTCAAGTATGTCATTATGTATGACTCCTGCAGGAGTCATGCATCTCAATGTATGACTCCTGTAGGAGTCAAGTATGTTGGTATGTATGACTCCTGCAGGAGTCAAGTATCTCAATGCATGACTCCTGCAGGAGTCAAGTATGTCATTATGTACGTCTCCTGCAGGAGTCAAGTATGTCATGATGTAAGACTCCTGCAGGAGTCAAGTATCTCAATGCATGACTCCTGCAGGAGTCAAGTATATCCATGTGTATGACTCCTGCAGGAGTCAAGTATCTCCATGTATGACTCCTGCAGGAGTCAAGTATGTTGGTATGTATGACTCCTGCAGGAGTCAAGTATCTCTATGTATGACTACTACAGGAGTCAAGTATGTCATTATGTATGACTCCTGCAGGAGTCAAGTATCTCCATGCATGACTCCTGCAGGAGTCAAGTATCTCCATGCATGACTCCTGCAGGAGTCAAGTATGTTGGTATGTATGACTCCTGCAGGAATCAAGTATCTCAATGTATGACTCCTGCAGAAGTCAAGTATCTCAATGTATTGCTCCTGCAGGAGTCCAGTATGTCAGTATGTATGACACCTGCAGGAGTCAAGTATCCCAATGCATGACTCCTGTAGGAGTCATGTATGTTGGTATGTATGACTCCTGCAGGACTCAAGTATCTCAATGAATGACTCCTGCAGGAGTCAAGTATGTCACTATGTATGACTCCTGCAGGAGTCATGCATCTCAATGTATGACTCCTGTAGGAGTCAAGTATGTTGGTATGTATGACTCCTGCAGGAGTCAAGTATCTCAATGCAAGACTCCTGCAGGAGTCAAGTATGTCATTATGTACGTCTCCTGCAGGAGTCAAGTATGTCATTATGTATGACTCCTGCAGGAGTCAAGTATCTCCATGTATGACTCTAGCCATAGTCAAGTATGTTGGCATGTATTACTCCTGCAGGAGTCAATTATCTCAAAGCATGACTCCTGCCGGAGTCAAGTATGTCATAATGTATGACTCATGCAGGAGTCAAGTATCTCCATGCATGACTCCTGCAGGAGTCAAGTATGTCATTATGTATGACTCCTGCAGGAGTCAAGTATCTCCATGTATGACTCCTGCAGGAGTCAAGTATGTTGGTATGTATGACTCCTGCATGAGTCAAGTATCTCAATGTTTGACTCCTGTAGGAGTCAAGTATGTTGGCATATATGACTCCTGCAGGAGTCAAGTATCTCAATGCATGACTCCTGAAGGAGTCAAGTATGTCATTATGTATGACTCCTGCAGGAGTCAAGTATCTCCATGTATGAATCCTGCAGGAGTCAAGTATGGTGGCATGTATGACTCCTGCAGGAGTCATGTATCTCAATGTATGACTCCTTTAGGAGTCAAGAATGTTGGTATGTATGACTCCTGCAGGAGTCAAGTATCTCTATGTATGACTCCTGCAGGAGTCAAGTATGTTGGTATGTATGACTCCTGCAGGAGTCAAGTATCTCAATGTATGACTCCTGTCGGAGTCAAGAATGTTGGTATATATCACTCCTGCAGGAGTCAAGTATCTCAATGCATGACTCCTGCAGGAGTCAAGTATGTCATTATATACGTCTCCTGCAGGAGTCAAGTATGTCATTATGTATGACTCCTGCAGGAGTCAAGTATCTCCATGTATGACTCCTGCACTAGTCAAGTATGTTAGTATGTATGACTCCTGCCTGAGTCAATTATCTCAATGTATGACTTCTGCAGAAGTCAAGCATGTCATTATGAATGACTCCTGCAGGTGTCAAGTATCTCCATGCATGACTCCTGCAGGAGTCAAGTATGTCATTATGTATGACTCCTGCAGGAGTCATGCATCTCAATGTATGACTCCTGTAGGAGTCAAGTATGTTGGTATGTATGACTCCTGCAGGAGTCAAGTATCTCAATGCATGACTCCTGCAGGAGTCAAGTATCTCAATGCATGACTCCTGCAGGAGTCAAGTATGTCATTATGTACGTCTCCTGCAGGAGTCAAGGATGTCATTATGTATGACTCCTGCTGGAGTCAAGAATCTCCATGTATGACTCCTGCCATAGTCAAGTATGTTGGCATGTATTACTCCTGCAGGAGTCAATTATCTCAAAGTATGACTCCTGCCGGAGTCAAGTATGTCATAATGTATGACTCCTGCAGGAGTCATGCATCTCAATGTATGACTCCTGTAGGAGTCAAGTATGTTGGTATATATGACTCCTGCAGGAGTCAAGTATCTCAATGCATGACTCCTGAAGGAGTCAAGTATGTCATTATGTATGACTCCTGCAGGAGTCAAGTATCTCCATGTAAGACTCCTGCAGGAGTCAAGTATGTTGGTATATATGACTCCTGCAGGAGTCAAGTATCTCAATGCATAACTCCTGAAGGAGTCGAGTATGTCGAGTCAAGGAGTCAAGTATCTCAATGACTCCTGCAGGAGTCAAGTATCTCAATGTATGACTCCTGTAGGAGTCAAGTATGTTGGCATGTATGACTCCTGCAGGAGTCAAGTATCTCAATGCATGACTCCTGTAGGAGTCAAGTATGTATGACTCCTGCAGGAGTCAAGTATCACAATGCATGACTTCTGCAGGATGTTGGTATATATGACTCCTGCAGGAGTCAAGTATCTCAATGCATGACTCCTGCAGGAGTCAAGTATGTCATTATGTATGACTCCTGCAGGCGTCAAGAATCTCCATGTATGACTCCTGCAGGAGTCAAGTATGTTGGTATGAATGACTCCTGCAGGAGTCAAGTATCTCAATGTATGACTCCTGTAGGAGTCAAGTATGTTGGCATGTATGACTCCTGCAGGAGTCAAGTATCTCAATGCATGACTCCTGTAGGAGTCAAGTATGTATGACTCCTGCAGGAGTCAAGTATCTCAATGCATGACTTCTGCAGGAGTCAAGTATGTCATTATGTATGAGTCCAGCAGGAGTCAAGTATCTCCATGTATGACTCCTGCAGGAGTCAAGAATGTTGGTATAAATGACTCCTGCAGGAGTCAAGGATGTCAATGCATGACTCCTGAAGGAGTCAAGTATGTCATTATGTATGACTCCTGCAGGAGTCAAGTATCTCCATGTATGACTCCTGCAGGAGTCAAGTATGTTGGTATGTATGACTCCTGCAAGAGTCAAGTATCTCAATGTATGACTCCTGCAGGAGTCAAGTATGCAATAATGTATGACTCCTGCAGGAGTCAAGTATCTCCATGTATGACTCCTGCACTAGTCAAGTATGTTGGTATGTATGACTCCTGCAGGAGTCAATTATCTCAATGCATGACTCCTGCAGGAGTCAAGTATGCCATAATGTATGACTCCTGCAGGAGTGAAGTATCTCCATGCATGACTCCTGCAGGAGTCAAGTATGTCATTATGTATGACTCCTGCAGGAGTCAAGTATCTCCAAGTATGACTCCTGCAGGAGTCAAGTATGTTGGTATGTATGACTCCTGCAGGAGTCAAGTATCTCAATGTATGACTCCTGCAGGAGTCAAGTATCTCAATGCATGACTCCTGACGGAGTCAAGAATGTCATTATGTATGACTCCTGCAGGAGTCAAGTATCTCCATGTATGACTCCAGCAGGAGTCAATTATCTCAATGCATACTTGACTCCTATAGGAGTCATACATAGAGATACTTGACTCCTGCAGGAGTCATACATACCAACATACTTGACTCCTGCAGGAGTCATACATGGAGATACTTGACTCCTGCAGGAGTCATACACATGGATATACTTGACTCCTGCAGGAGTCATGCATAGAGATACTTGACTCCTGCAGGAGTCTTACATCATGACATACTTGACTCCTGCAGGAGACGTACATAATGACATACTTGACTCCTGCAGGAGTCATGCATTGAGATACTTGACTCCTGCAGGAGTCATACATACCAACATACTTGACTCCTACAGGAGTCATTCATTGAGATACATGACTACTGCAGGAGTCATACATACCACCATACTTGACTCCTGCTGGAGTCATACATGGAGAAACTTGACTCCAGCAGGAGTCATACATAATGACATTCTTGACTCCGTCAGGAGTCATGCATTGAGATACTTGACTCCTGCAGGAGTCATACATTGAGATACTTGACTCCTGCAGGAGTCATACAAACCTACATACTTGACTCCTGCAGGAGTCATGCATGGAGATACTTGACTCCTGCAGGAGTCATACATTATGGCATACTTGACTCCTGCAGGAGTCATGCATTGAGATAATTGACTCCTGCAGGAGTCATACTTACCAACATACTTGACTAGTGCAGGAGTCATACATGGAGATACTTGACTCCTGCAGGAGTCATACATTATGGCATACTTGACTCCTGCAGGAGTCATACATTGAGATACTTGACTCTTGCAGGAGTCATACATACCAACATACTTGACTCCTGCAGGAGTCATACATGGAGATTCTTGACTCCTGCAGGAGTCATACATAATGACATACTTGACTCCTTCAGGAGTCGTGCATTGACATCCTTGACTCCTGCAGGAGTCAATTATACGAATATACTTGACTCCTACAGGAGTCATACATTGAGATACTTGACTCCTGCAGGAGTAATACATACCAACATTCTTGACTCCTGCAGGAGTCATACATGGAGATACTTGACTCCTGCTGGACTCATACATAATGACATACTTGACTCCTGCAGAAGTCATGCATTGAGATACTTGACTCCTGCAGGAGTCATACATACTTGACTCCTACAGGAGTCATGCATTGAGATACTTGACTCCTGCAGGAGTCATACATGCCAATATACTTGACTCCTACAGGAGTCATACATTGAGATACTTGACTCCTGCAGGAGTCATACATACCAACATTTTTGACTCCTGCAGGAGTCATACATGGAGATTCTTGACGCCTGCAGGAGTCATACATAATGACATACTTGACTCCTGCAGGAGTCATGCATTGAGATACTTGACTCCTGCAGGAGTCATATATACCAACATACTTGACTCCTATAGGAGTCATACATTGAGATACTTGACTCCTGCAGGAGTCATACATACCAACATACTTGACGCCTGCAGGAGTCATATATGGAGATACTTGACTCCTGCAGGAGTCATACATAATGACATACTTGACTCCTGCAGGAGTCATGCATGGAGATACTTGACTCCTGCAGGAGTCATACATAACAACATACTTGACTCCTGCAGGAGTCATGCATTGAGATAATTGACTCCTGCAGGAGTCATACATACCAACATACTTGACTACTGCAGGAGTCATACATGGAGATACTTGACTCCTGCAGGAGTCATACATAATGACATACTTGACTCCTGCAGGAGTCATACATAATGACATACTTGACTCCTGCAGGACTAATGCATTGAGATACTTGACTCCTGCAGGAGTCATACATACCAACATACTTGACTCCTACAGGAGTCATGCGTTGAGATATTTGACTCCTGCAGGAGTCATACATACTGATATACTGGACTCCTGCAGGAGTCATACATTGAGATTCTTGACTCCTGCAGGAGTCATACATATGGATATACTTGTCTCCTGCAGGAGTTATTCATGGAGATACTTGACTCCTGCAGGAGTCATACATCATGACATACTTGACTCCTGCAGGAGTCATGCATTGAGATACTTGACTCCTGCGGGAGTCATACATACCACCATACTTGACTCCTGCAGGAGTCATACATGGAGATACATGACTCCTGCAGGAGTCATACATAATGACATACTTGACTCCTGCAGGAGTCATACATAGAGATACTTGACTCCTGCAGGAGTCATACATACCAACATACTTGACTCCTACAGGAGTCATTCATTGAGATACATGACTACTGCAGGAGTCTTACATCATGACATACTTGACTCCTGCAGGAGACGTACATAATGACATACTTGCCTCCTGCAGGAGTCATGCATTGAGATACTTGACTCCTGCAGGAGTCATACATACCAACATACTTGACTCCTACAGGAGTCATTCATTGAGATACATGACTACTGCAGGAGTCATACATACCACCATACTTGACTCCTGCTGGAGTCATACATGGAGATACTTGACTCCTGCAGGAGTCATACATAATGACATTCTTGACTCCGTCAGGAGTCATGCATTGAGATACTTGACTCCTGCAGGAGTCATACATTGAGATACTTGACTCCTGCAGGAGTCATACATACCAACATACTTGACTCCTGCAGGAGTCATACTTGGAGATACTTGACTCCTGCAGGAGTCATACATAACAACATACTTGACTCCTGCAGGAGTCATGCATTGAGATAATTGACTCCTGCAGGAGTCATACATACCAACATACTTGACTACTGCAGGAGTCATACATGGAGATACTTGACTCCTGCAGGAGTCATACATACCAACATACTTGACTCCTGCAGGAGTCATACTTGGAGATACTTGACTCCTGCAGGAGTCATCCATAACAACATACTTGACTCCTGCAGGACTAATGCATTGAGATACTTGACTCCTGCAGGAGTCATACATACCAACATACTTGACTCCTACAGGAGTCATGCGTTGAGATATTTGACTCCTGCAGGAGTCATACATACTGATATACTGGACTCCTGCAGGAGTCATACATTGAGATTCTTGACTCCTGCAGGAGTCATACATATGGATATACTTGTCTCCTGCAGGAGTTATTCATGGAGATACTTGACTCCTGCAGGAGTCATACATCATGACATACTTGACTCCTGCAGGAGTCATGCATTGAGATACTTGACTCCTGCGGGAGTCATACATACCACCATACTTGACTCCTGCAGGAGTCATACATGGAGATACATGACTCCTGCAGGAGTCATACATAATGACATACTTGACTCCTGCAGGAGTCATACATAGAGATACTTGACTCCTGCAGGAGTCATACATACCAACATACTTGACTCCTACAGGAGTCATTCATTGAGATACATGACTACTGCAGGAGTCTTACATCATGACATACTTGACTCATGCAGGAGACGTACATAATGACATACTTGACTCCTGCAGGAGTCATGCATTGAGATACTTGACTCCTGCAGGAGTCATACATACCAACATACTTGACTCCTACAGGAGTCATTCATTGAGATACATGACTACTGCAGGAGTCATACATACCACCATACTTGACTCCTGCTGGAGTCATACATGGAGATACTTGACTCCTGCAGGAGTCATACATAATGACATTCTTGACTCCGTCAGGAGTCATGCATTGAGATACTTGACTCCTGCAGGAGTCATACATTGAGATACTTGACTCCTGCAGGAGTCATACATACCAACATACTTGACTCCTGCAGGAGTCATACTTGGAGATACTTGACTCCTGCAGGAGTCATACATAACAACATACTTGACTCCTGCAGGAGTCATGCATTGAGATAATTGACTCCTGCAGGAGTCATACATACCAACATACTTGACTACTGCAGGAGTCATACATGGAGATACTTGACTCCTGCAGGAGTCATACATAATGACATACTTGACTCCTGCAGGAGTCTTACATAATGACATACTTGACTCCTGCAGGACTAATGCATTGAGATACTTGACTCCTGCAGGAGTCATACATACCAACATACTTGACTCCTACAGGAGTCATGCGTTGAGATACTTGACTCCTGCAGGAGTCATACATACTGATATACTGGACTCCTGCAGGAGTCATACATTGAGATTCTTGACTCCTGCAGGAGTCATACATATGGATATACTTGTCTCCTGCAGGAGTTATTCATGGAGATACTTGACTCCTGCAGGAGTCATACATCATGACATTCTTGACTCCTGCAGGAGTCATGGATTGAGATACTTGACTCCTGGCCATTTCCACCTGCCAATATCCGCTGGCTAGATCTATTATAGTGAAGAACTTGGATCCCCCCAAAGTGCCCAGCGTATCATCGTTTCTGGGTAAAGGATAAGCATCTCTTTTGGTTATGGTATTTACCTTCCTGTAATCCACACAAAAACGCAATGTTCCATCCTCTTTCTTCGCAAGTACAATGGGAGATGACCATGGCCCTTCTGATGGCTCCACTATTCCATTGTCCAGCATTTCTCTAAGGAGTCGACGTACATCCTCTCTGCGTGCTTGAGGGATCCGACGGGGAGGACACTGGATGGGACCTTTGGAGCCCGTATTGATTCTATGATGCAACAAAGATGTATGGCCCAGGTCACTACTCCTGAAAGAAAAAACATCTTTATACTCCATCAGCAATGAAAACAACATCTCTTTTTCATTCTGGTCGAGTTGGTCCCCTGCCCCCAATACCAGGTTCCAAAGCTCTGCTTGGTCCACAGACGACTCCTTCCCAGATGATTTTCCAACAGATGCAGCATTCAGTTGTACAAGATCTTGTTCAATTAACTCCATCTTCGCTAGCTCCACCCCTTTCTGCAAAACAATGCTAGAGTCACGAGGATTAAGAACACGAATTGGAAAGGTTTCCTTGTTAGAGCACATCACAGCCCTTGCCACCATGACACCACACGACACAGCTGGGTTATTTTCAATCATCCATATACCACTTCCTACATCGCACAATGGTTTCACCATGATCTCCATTTCACTTACTGCCGGGACAGTTATTTCATGCATAGTTACCACCCCAACAAACTGTGTCACTTGTTTACACCCACCAGCATCCTGAAGACCAACTGAAAGATCAACTGATGGGAACTTAAGCAACTTTTTCCCAACATCAATTACACAGTTATGCTGTTGTAGGAAATCTAACCCTAAAATGGCATCGACCACAAGCTCACCAGACACCACAAAATTTCCAACAAACTCAAATCCTTCAATACACACCTGAGCCCTTGTCAATCCTTTAACCAACAGTGGGGCACCATTAACACCTACAAGCTTTTTACCAGTCCATTGTTCCAAGGACAACTTGGTACTGTCGATTTTATTCCACATGTTTACATTTAACAATGACACAGTAGCCCCAGTGTCTACCAAAAGTTCAAGAGGACAAGCTCCTATCATGCCAGACACACTAAAACTGATAGCGCTAGATACGGATAAAGTTGGTACCGTTACCATCGTTTTCTGGGCCTTCACATGTCCTTCCCCTCGTGGTTGGCCCGTGCCTCCGAGGGGTTGAAGTTTCCCTGCGACTGTTGCGACTGGCGTTCCCAGCAATTTCGTGCAATGTGGCCTTTTCTCCCGCAGTGCCAGCACGTAGGTCTCTTTTTCTCAGCTCCTCGCCCTTGCGTAGTTCCCTGTAATATCAGTTTACCTGCACTTGAAGATTCAGCCTTGTTCACCACCAAAACCTCCAACTTCTGTAGCCTGTCGTTTAGAACCTTCAATGCCTCAGCCAATGTTTCAGGGCCAGCGGCAGCAGTTGTTGCAATATTTCCCTTTTGCGCACCACTAGTAGACCCGAGGTAGGACTCCAGTTCTATCGTGGCGGTCACCGCAGCATCCACCGTTTCCGGCCGCTTTTGCCGCACTCCGAAAGCTATCTGCGGGTTCTCGATATGCGCAAGATATTGAGTCAATGCTAACCTCTCTCGAGCCTTTTCCTCTAAGTCGCTGTACGCCTTGTCTGCCAGCACCTTAAGGGCATCACCAAAGGTGGCCCAGTCTTCGTCCTTACGCCTCGTGCGTGTGTGAAGCTCTGCCACATAGAGCTCCTTCTTGCTGTCAGGTTCAAAACGTTGCTTTAGAGCCTTCAAACACTCACCGTATTCCTCCCGCACGTTTCTTGGGAGCTTTTGGAAAGCTGTCCTTGCCTTACCAGCGAGTCTTACCTTAAGCCATTTCAGCTTCTCGTCTTCAGTGGCCCATTTGTTCAATGCTGCTACACTTTCGAAGTGCTCTATCCAGTCACTCCAACATTGAGACTCTCCGCTGTATATTTCTGGCAGGACCAAAGGTTTCCCAGACATCCTGCCGACTACGCCAATGTAAGTGGCCAAATCACAGCAGCAAGATAATAGCGATTAGCACAAAGTACAGACTGACTTGCATACAAAAATAAGTCCTTATATACAAACAATTGCATAATCGTAATGTTCTAGAAGAGTCTGCGAATGAGACTGCACAGGCGTGAACAAGGCGGATCTGTTACAGTTGGAACATAGCCAATTTTCTCCCATAGAAATGTATGGGAGGGAACCACTAATCTATTTGCATGGTACAGCCAAACCAATGAGCTGATTATAGAGGAGGCATTATTTAGAGAAAGAAAACAGGTTACTCGTTCGTTCCATGTAGTAGGATCGCAACTGCACTAGTTTGTTTTATTAACACCTTGGTGGGATGATAGCCAATTTTCACCCATAGAAATGTATGGGAGGGAACCACTGATCTATTTGCATGGTACAGCCAAACCAATGAGCTGATAATAGAGGAGGCATTATTTAGAGAAAGAAAACAGATTACTCGTTCGTTCCATGAATACATATCGCAACTCCAATAGTTTGTTAAATTAACACCTTGGTTGGAACATAGCCAATTTTATCCCATAGAAATGTATGGGAGGGAACCACTAATCTATTTGCATGGTACAGCCAAACCAATGAGCTGATAATAGAGGAGGCATTATTTAGAGACAGAAAACAGGTTACTCGTTCGTTCCATGAATACATATCGCAACTCCAATAGTTTGTTAAATTAACACCTTGGTAGGAACATAGCCTATTTTCTCCCAAAGAAATGTATGGGAGGGAACCACTAATCTATTTGCATGGTACAGCCAAACCAATGAGCTGATAATAGAGGAGGCATTATTTAGAGAAAGAAAACAGGTTACTCGTTCGTTCCATGAAGTAGGATCGCAACTCCACTAGTTTGTTTTATTAACACCTTGGTGTGAAGATAGCCAATTTTCACACATAGAAATGTATGGGAGGGAACCACTAATCTATTTGCATGGTACAGCCAAACCAATGAGCTGATTATAGAGGAGGCATTATTTAGAGAAAGAAAACAGGTTACTCGTTCGTTCCATGAATACATATCGCAACTCCATTATTTTGTTATATTAACACCTTGGTTGGAACCTAGCCAATTTTCTCCCATAGAAATGTATGGGAGGGAGCCACTAATCTATTTGCATGGTACAGCCAAACCAATGAGCTGATTATACAGGACGGATTATTTTGAGAAAGAAAACAGGTTACTCGTTCATTCCATGAAGTAGGATCGCAACTCCAATAGTTTGTTAAATTAAAACCTTGGTGGGAAGATAGCCAATTTTCACCCATAGAAATGTATGGGAGGGAACCACTAATCTATTTGCATGGTACAGCCAAACCAATGAGCTGATTATAGAGGAGGCATTTTTTAGAGAAAGAAAACAGGTTACTCGTTCGTTTCATGAATACATATCGCAACTCCAATAGTTTGTTAAATTAACACCTTGGTTGGAACATAGCCAATTTTCTCCCGAAGAAATGTATGGGAGGGAACCACTAATCTATTTGCATGGTACAGCCAAACCAATGAGTTGATAATTAAGGAGGCATTATTTAGAGAAAGAAAACAGGTTACTCGTTCGTTCCATGAATACATATCGCAACTCCAATAGTTTGTTAAATTAACACCTTTGTTGGAACATAGCCAATTTTCTCCCAAAGAAATGTATGGGAGGGAACCACTAATCTATTTGCATGGTACAGCCAAACCAATGAGCTGATAATAGAGGAGGCATTATTTAGAGAAAGAAAACAGGTTACTCGTTCGTTCCATGAAGTAGGATCGCAACTCCACTAGTTTGTTTTATTAACACCTTGGTGGGAAGATAGCAAATTTTCACACATAGAAATGTATGGGAGGGAACCACTAATCTATTTGCATGGTACAGCCAAACCAATGAGCTGATTATAGAGGAGGCATTATTTAGAGAAAGAAAACAGGTTACTCGTTCGTTCCATCAATACATATCGCAACTCCATTATTTTGTTATATAAACACCTTGGTTGGAACCTAGCCAATTTTCTCCCATAGAAATGTATGGGAGGGAGCCACTAATCTATTTGCATGGTACAGCCAAACCAATGAGCTGATTATAGAGGACGGATTATTTTGAGAAAGAAAACAGGTTACTCGTTCGTTCCATGAAGTAGGATCGCAACTCCAATAGTTTGTTAAATTAACACCTTGGTGGGAAGATAGCCAATTTTCACCCATAGAAATGTATGGGAGGGAACCACTAATCTATTTGCATGGTACAGCCAAACCAATGAGCTGATTATAGAGGAGGCATTTTTTAGAGAAAGAAAACAGGTTACTCGTTCGTTTCATGAATACATATCGCAACTCCAATAGTTTGTTAAATTAACACCTTGGTTGGAACATAGCCAATTTTCTCCCGAAGAAATGTATGGGAGGGAACCACTAATCTATTTGCATGGTACAGCCAAACCTATGAGCTGATTATAGAGGAGGCATTATTTAGAGAAAGAAAACAGGTTACTCGTTCGTTTTATGAATACATATCGCAACTCCAATAGTTTGTTAAATTAACACTTTGGTTGGAACATAGCCAATTTTTTCCCATAGAAATGTATGGGAGGGAACCACTAATCTATTTGCATGGTACAGCCAAACAAATGAGCTGATAATAGAGGAGGCATTATTTAGAGAAAGAAAACAGGTTACTCGTTCGTTCCATGAAGTAGGATCGCAACTCCACTAGTTTGTTTTATTAACACCTTGGTGGGAAAATAGCCAATTTTCACCCATAGAAATGTATGGGAGGGAACCACTAATCTATTTCCATGGTACAGCCAAACCAATGAGCTGATAATAGAGGAGGCATTATTTAGAGAAAGAAAACAGGTTACTCGTTCTTTCCATGAAGTAGGATCGCAACTCCACTAGTTTGTTTTATTAACACCTTGGTGGGAAGATAGCCAATTTTCTCCCAAAGAAATGTATGGGAGGGAACCACTATTCTATTTGCATGGTACAGCCAAACCAATGAGCTGATAATAGAGGAGGCATTATTTAGAGAAAGAAAACAGGTTACTCGTTCGTTCCATGAAGTAGGATCGCAACTCCACTAGTTTGTTTTATTAACACCTTGGTGGGAAGATAGCCAATTCTCACACATAGAAATGTATGGGAGGGAACCACTAATCTATTTGCATGGTACAGCCAAACCAATGAGCTGATTATAGAGGAGGCATTATTTAGAGAAAGAAAACAGGTTACTCGTTCGTTCCATGAATACATATCGCAACTCCATTATTTTGTTATATTAACACCTTGGTTGGAACCTAGCCAATTTTCTCCCATAGAAATGTATGGGAGGGAGCCACTAATCTATTTGCATGGTACAGCCAATCCAATGAGCTGATTATAGAGGACGGATTATTTTGAGAAAGAAAACAGGTTACTCGTTCGTTCCATGAAGTAGGATCGCAACTCCAATAGTTTGTTAAATTAACACCTTGGTGGGAAGATAGCCAATTTTCACTCATAGAAATGTATGGGAGGGAACCACTAATCAATTTGCATGGTACAGCCAAACCAATGAGCTGATTATAGAGGAGGCATTTTTTAGAGAAAGAAAACAGGTTACTCGTTCGTTTCATGAATACATATCGCAACTCCAATAGTTTGTTAAATTAACACCTTGGTTGGAACATAGCCAATTTTCTCCCGAAGAAATGTATGGGAGGGAACCACTAATCTATTTGCATGGTACAGCCAAACCTATGAGCTGATTATAGAGGAGGCATTATTTAGAGAAAGAAAACAGGTTACTCGTTCGTTTTATGAATACATATCGCAACTCCAATAGTTTGTTAAATTAACACTTTGGTTGGAACATAGCCAATTTTCTCCCATAGAAATGTATGGGAGGGAACCACTAATCTATTTGCATGGTACAGCCAAACCAATGAGCTGATAATAGAGGAGGCATTATTTAGAGTAAGAAAACAGGTTACTCGTTCGTTCCATGAAGTAGGATCGCAACTCCACTAGTTTGTTTTATTAACACCTTGGTGGGAAAATAGCCAATTTTCACCCATAGAAATGTATGGGAGGGAACCACTAATCTATTTGCATGGTACAGCCAAACCAATGAGCTGATAATAGAGGAGGCATTAATTAGAGAAAGAAAACAGGTTACTCGTTCTTTCCATGAAGTAGGATCGCAACTCCACTAGTTTGTTTTATTAACACCTTGGTGGGAAGATAGCCAATTTTCACCCATAGAAATGTATGGGAAGGAACCACTAATCAATTTGCATGGTACAGCCAAACCAATGAGCTGATTATAGAGGAGGCATTATTTAGAGAAAGAAAACAGGTTACTCGTTCGTCCCATGAATACATATCGCAACTCCAATAGTTTGTTAAATTAACACCTTGGTTGGAACATAGCCAATTTTCTCCCATAGAAATGTATGGGAGGGAACCACTAATCCATTTGCATGGTACAGCCAAACCAATGAGCTGATTATAGAGGAGGCATTATTTAGAGAAAGAAAACAGGTTACTCGTTCGTTCCATGAATACATATCGCAACTCCAATAGTTTGTTAAATTAACACCTTGTTTGGAACATAGCCAATTTTCTCCCATAGAAATGTATGGGAAGGAACCACTAATCTATTTGCATGGTACAGCCAAACCAATGAGCTGATAATAGAGGAGGCATTATTTAGAGAAAGAAAACAGGTTACTCGTTCGTTCCATGAAGTAGGATCGCAACTCCACCAGTTTGTTTTAATAACACCTTGGTGGGAAGATAGCCAATTTTCACACATAGAAATGTATGGGAGGGAACCACTAATCTATTTGCATGGTACAGCCAAACCAATGAGCTGATTATAGAGGAGGCATTATATAGAGAAAGAAAACAGGTTACTCGTTCGTTCCATGAATACATATCGCAACTCCATTATTTTGTTATATTAACACCTTGGTTGGAACCTAGCCAATTTTCTCCCATAGAAATGTATGGGAGGGAGCCACTAATCTATTTGCATGGTACAGCCAAACCAATGAGCTGATTATAGAGGACGGATTATTTTGAGAAATAAAACAGGTTACTCGTTCGTTCCATGAAGTAGGATCGCAACTCCAATAGTTTGTTAAATTAACACCTTGGTGGGAAGATAGCCAATTTTCACCCATAGAAATGTATGGGAGGGAACCACTAATCTATTTGCATGGTACAGCCAAACCTATTGGCTGATTATAGAGGAGGCATTTTTTAGAGGAAGAAAACAGGTTACTCGTTCGTTTCATGAATACATATCGCAACTCCAATAGTTTGTTAAATTAACACCTTGGTGGGAAGATAGCCAATTTTCACCCATAGAAATGTATGGGAGGGAACCACTAATCTATTTGCATGGTACAGCCAAACCAATGAGCTGATTATAGAGGAGGCATTTTTTAGAGAAAGAAAACAGGTTACTCGTTCGTTTCATGAATACATATCGCAACTCCAATAGTTTGTTAAATTAACACCTTGGTTGGAACATAGCCAATTTTCTCCCGAAGAAATGTATGGGAGGGAACCACTAATCTATTTGCATGGTACAGCCAAACCAATGAGCTGATAATAGAGGAGGCATTATTTAGAGAAAGTAAACAGGTTACTCGTTTGTTCCATGAATACATATCGCAACTCCAATAGTTTGTTAAATTAACACCTTGGTTGGATCATAGCCAATTTTCTCCCAAAGAAATGTATGGGAGGGAACCACTAATCTATTTGCATGGTACAGCCAAACCAATGAGCTGATAATAGAGGAGGCATTATTTAGAGAAAGAAAACTGGTTACTCGTTCGTTCCATGAAGTAGGATCGCAACTCCACTAGTTTGTTTTATTAACACCTTGGTGGGAAGATAGCAAATTTTCACACATAGAAATGTATGGGAGGGAACCACTAATCTATTTGCATGGTACAGCCAAACCAATGAGCTGATTATAGAGGAGGCATTATTTAGAGAAAGAAAACAGGTTATTCGTTCGTTCCATGAATACATATCGCAACTCCATTATTTTGTTATATAAACACCTTGGTTGGAACCTAGCCAATTTTCTCCCATAGAAATGTATGGGAGGGAGCTACTAATCTATTTGCATGGTACAGCCAAACCTATGAGCTGATTATAGAGGAGGCATTATTTAGAGAAAGAAAACAGGTTACTCGTTCGTTTTATGAATACATATCGCAACTCCAATAGTTTGTTAAATTAACACTTTGGTTGGAACATAGCCAATTTTCTCCCATAGAAATGTATGGGAGGGAACCACTAATCTATTTGCATGGTACAGCCAAACCAATGAGCTGATAATAGAGGAGGCATTATTTTGAGAAAGAAAACAGGTTACTCGTTCGTTCCATGAAGTAGGATCGCAACTCCACTAGTTTGTTTTATTAACACCTTGGTGGGAAGATAGCCAATTTTCACCCATAGAAATGTATGGGAGGGAACCACTAATCAATTTGCATGGTACAGCCAAACCAATGAGCTGATTATAGAGGAGGCATTATTAAGAGAAAGAAAACAGGTTACTCGTTCGTCCCATGAATACATATCGCAACTCCAATAGTTTGTTAAATTAACACCTTGGTTGGAACATAGCCAATTTTCTCCCATAGAAATGTATGGGAGGGAACCACTAATCTATTTGCATGGTACAGCCAAACCAATGAGCTGATTATAGAGGAGGCATTATTTAGAGAAAGAAAACAGGTTACTCGTTCGTTCCATGAATACATATCGCAACTCCAATAGTTTGTTAAATTAACACCTTGTTTGGAACATAGCCAATTTTCTCCCATAGAAATGTATGGGAAGGAACCACTAATCTATTTGCATGGTACAGCCAAACCAATGAGCTGATAATAGAGGAGGCATTATTTAGAGAAAGAAAACAGGTTACTCGTTCGTTCCATGAAGTAGGATCGCAACTCCACTAGTTTGTTTTAATAACACCTTGGTGGGAAGATAGCCAATTTTCACACATAGAAATGTATGGGAGGGAACCACTAATCTATTTGCATGGTACAGCCAAACCAATGAGCTGATTATAGAGGAGGCATTATATAGAGAAAGAAAACAGGTTACTCGTTCGTTCCATGAATACATATCGCAACTCCATTATTTTGTTATATTAACACCTTGGTTGGAACCTAGCCAATTTTCTCCCATAGAAATGTATGGGAGGGAGCCACTAATCTATTTGCATGGTACAGCCAAACCAATGAGCTGATTATAGAGGACGGATTATTTTGAGAAATAAAACAGGTTACTCGTTCGTTCCATGAAGTAGGATCGCAACTCCAATAGTTTGTTAAATTAACACCTTGGTGGGAAGATAGCCAATTTTCACCCATAGAAATGTATGGGAGGGAACCACTAATCTATTTGCATGGTACAGCCAAACCTATGAGCTGATTATAGAGGAGGCATTTTTTAGAGGAAGAAAACAGGTTACTCGTTCGTTTCATGAATACATATCGCAACTCCAATAGTTTGTTAAATTAACACCTTGGTGGGAAGATAGCCAATTTTCACCAATAGAAATGTATGGGAGGGAACCACTAATCTATTTGCATGGTACAGCCAAACCAATGAGCTGATTATAGAGGAGGCATTTTTTAGAGAAAGAAAACAGGTTACTCGTTCGTTTCATGAATACATATCGCAACTCCAATAGTTTGTTAAATTAACACCTTGGTTGGAACATAGCCAATTTTCTCCCGAAGAAATGTATGGGAGGGAACCACTAATCTATTTGCATGGTACAGCCAAACCAATGAGCTGATAATAGAGGAGGCATTATTTAGAGAAAGTAAACAGGTTACTCGTTTGTTCCATGAATACATATCGCAACTCCAATAGTTTGTTAAATTAACACCTTGGTTGGATCATAGCCAATTTTCTCCCAAAGAAATGTATGGGAGGGAACCACTAATCTATTTGCATGGTACAGCCAAACCAATGAGCTGATAATAGAGGAGGCATGATTTAGAGAAAGAAAACTGGTTACTCGTTCGTTCCATGAAGTAGGATCGCAACTCCACTAGTTTGTTTTATTAACACCTTGGTGGGAAGATAGCAAATTTTCACACATAGAAATGTATGGGAGGGAACCACTAATCTATTTGCATGGTACAGCCAAACCAATGAGCTGATTACAGAGGAGGCATTATTTAGAGAAAGAAAACAGGTTACTCGTTCGTTCCATGAATACATATCGCAACTCCATTATTTTGTTATATAAACACCTTGGTTGGAACCTAGCCAATTTTCTCCCATAGAAATGTATGGGAGGGAGCTACTAATCTATTTGCATGGTACAGCCAAACCAATGAGCTGATTATAGAGGACGGATTATTTTGAGAAAGAAAACAGGTTACTCGTTCGTTCCATGAAGTAGGATCGCAACTCCAATAGTTTGTTAAATTAACACCTTGGTGGGAAGATAGCCAATTTTCACCCATAGAAATGTATGGGAGGGAACCACTAATCTATTTGCATGGTACAGCCAAACCAATGAGCTGATTATAGAGGAGGCATTTTTTAGAGAAAGAAAACAGGTTACTCGTTCGTTTCATGAATACATATCGCAACTCCAATAGTTTGTTAAATTAACACCTTGGTTGGAACATAGCCAATTTTCTCCCGAAGATATGTATGGGAGGGAACCACTAATCTATTTGCATGGTACAGCCAAACCTATGAGCTGATTATAGAGGAGGCATTATTTAGAGAAAGAAAACAGGTTACTCGTTCGTTTTATGAATACATATCGCAACTCCAATAGTTTGTTAAATTAACACTTTGGTTGGAACATAGCCAATTTTCTCCCATAGAAATGTATGGGAGGGAACCACTAATCTATTTGCATGGTACAGCCAAACCAATGAGCTGATAATAGAGGAGGCATTATTTTGAGAAAGAAAACAGGTTACTCGTTCGTTCCATGAAGTAGGATCGCAACTCCACTAGTTTGTTTTATTAACACCTTGGTGGGAAGATAGCCAATTTTCACCCATAGAAATGTATGGGAGGGAACCACTAATCAATTTGCATGGTACAGCCAAACCAATGAGCTGATTATAGAGGAGGCATTATTAAGAGAAAGAAAACAGGTTACTCGTTCGTCCCATGAATACATATCGCAACTCCAATAGTTTGTTAAATTAACACCTTGGTTGGAACATAGCCAATTTTCTCCCATAGAAATGTATGGGAGGGAACCACTAATCCATTTGCATGGTACAGCCAAACCAATGAGCTGATTATAGAGGAGGCATTATTTAGAGAAAGAAAACAGGTTACTCGTTCGTTCCATGAATACATATCGCAACTCCAATAGTTTGTTAAATTAACACCTTGTTTGGAACATAGCCAATTTTCTCCCATAGAAATGTATGGGAAGGAACCACTAATCTATTTGCATGGTACAGCCAAACCAATGAGCTGATAATAGAGGAGGCATTATTTAGAGAAAGAAAACAGGTTACTCGTTCGTTCCATGAAGTAGGATCGCAACTCCACCAGTTTGTTTTAATAACACCTTGGTGGGAAGATAGCCAATTTTCACACATAGAAATGTATGGGAGGGAACCACTAATCTATTTGCATGGTACAGCCAAACCAATGAGCTGATTATAGAGGAGGCATTATTTAGAGAAAGAAAACAGGTTACTCGTTCGTTCCATGAATACATATCGCAACTCCATTATTTTGTTATATTAACACCTTGGTTGGAACCTAGCCAATTTTCTCCCATAGAAATGTATGGGAGGGAGCCACTAATCTATTTGCATGGTACAGCCAAACCAATGAGCTGATTATAGAGGACGGATTATTTTGAGAAATAAAACAGGTTACTCGTTCGTTCCATGAAGTAGGATCGCAACTCCAATAGTTTGTTAAATTAACACCTTGGTGGGAAGATAGCCAATTTTCACCCATAGAAATGTATGGGAGGGAACCACTAATCTATTTGCATGGTACAGCCAAACCTATTGGCTGATTATAGAGGAGGCATTTTTTAAAGGAAGAAAACAGGTTACTCGTTCGTTTCATGAATACATATCGCAACTCCAATAGTTTGTTAAATTAACACCTTGGTGGGAAGATAGCCAATTTTCACCCATAGAAATGTATGGGAGGGAACCACTAATCTATTTGCATGGTACAGCCAAACCAATGAGCTGATTATAGAGGAGGCATTTTTTAGAGAAAGAAAACAGGTTACTCGTTCGTTTCATGAATACATATCGCAACTCCAATAGTTTGTTAAATTAACACCTTGGTTGGAACATAGCCAATTTTCTCCCGAAGAAATGTATGGGAGGGAACCACTAATCTATTTGCATGGTACAGCCAAACCAATGAGCTGATAATAGAGGAGGCATTATTTAGAGAAAGTAAACAGGTTACTCGTTTGTTCCATGAATACATATCGCAACTCCAATAGTTTGTTAAATTAACACCTTGGTTGGATCATAGCCAATTTTCTCCCAAAGAAATGTATGGGAGGGAACCACTAATCTATTTGCATGGTACAGCCAAACCAATGAGCTGATAATAGAGGAGGCATTATTTAGAGAAAGAAAACTGGTTACTCGTTCGTTCCATGAAGTAGGATCGCAACTCCACTAGTTTGTTTTATTAACACCTTGGTGGGAAGATAGCAAATTTTCACACATAGAAATGTATGGGAGGGAACCACTAATCTATTTGCATGGTACAGCCAAACCAATGAGCTGATTATAGAGGAGGCATTATTTAGAGAAAGAAAACAGGTTATTCGTTCGTTCCATGAATACATATCGCAACTCCATTATTTTGTTATATAAACACCTTGGTTGGAACCTAGCCAATTTTCTCCCATAGAAATGTATGGGAGGGAGCTACTAATCTATTTGCATGGTACAGCCAAACCTATGAGCTGATTATAGAGGAGGCATTATTTAGAGAAAGAAAACAGGTTACTCGTTCGTTTTATGAATACATATCGCAACTCCAATAGTTTGTTAAATTAACACTTTGGTTGGAACATAGCCAATTTTCTCCCATAGAAATGTATGGGAGGGAACCACTAATCTATTTGCATGGTACAGCCAAACCAATGAGCTGATAATAGAGGAGGCATTATTTTGAGAAAGAAAACAGGTTACTCGTTCGTTCCATGAAGTAGGATCGCAACTCCACTAGTTTGTTTTATTAACACCTTGGTGGGAAGATAGCCAATTTTCACCCATAGAAATGTATGGGAGGGAACCACTAATCAATTTGCATGGTACAGCCAAACCAATGAGCTGATTATAGAGGAGGCATTATTAAGAGAAAGAAAACAGGTTACTCGTTCGTCCCATGAATACATATCGCAACTCCAATAGTTTGTTAAATTAACACCTTGGTTGGAACATAGCCAATTTTCTCCCATAGAAATGTATGGGAGGGAACCACTAATCTATTTGCATGGTACAGCCAAACCAATGAGCTGATTATAGAGGAGGCATTATTTAGATAAAGAAAACAGGTTACTCGTTCGTTCCATGAATACATATCGCAACTCCAATAGTTTGTTAAATTAACACCTTGTTTGGAACATAGCCAATTTTCTCCCATAGAAATGTATGGGAAGGAACCACTAATCTATTTGCATGGTACAGCCAAACCAATGAGCTGATAATAGAGGAGGCATTATTTAGAGAAAGAAAACAGGTTACTCGTTCGTTCCATGAAGTAGGATCGCAACTCCACTAGTTTGTTTTAATAACACCTTGGTGGGAAGATAGCCAATTTTCACACATAGAAATGTATGGGAGGGAACCACTAATCTATTTGCATGGTACAGCCAAACCAATGAGCTGATTATAGAGGAGGCATTATATAGAGAAAGAAAACAGGTTACTCGTTCGTTCCATGAATACATATCGCAACTCCATTATTTTGTTATATTAACACCTTGGTTGGAACCTAGCCAATTTTCTCCCATAGAAATGTATGGGAGGGAGCCACTAATCTATTTGCATGGTACAGCCAAACCAATGAGCTGATTATAGAGGACGGATTATTTTGAGAAATAAAACAGGTTACTCGTTCGTTCCATGAAGTAGGATCGCAACTCCAATAGTTTGTTAAATTAACACCTTGGTGGGAAGATAGCCAATTTTCACCCATAGAAATGTATGGGAGGGAACCACTAATCTATTTGCATGGTACAGCCAAACCTATGAGCTGATTATAGAGGAGGCATTTTTTAGAGGAAGAAAACAGGTTACTCGTTCGTTTCATGAATACATATCGCAACTCCAATAGTTTGTTAAATTAACACCTTGGTGGGAAGATAGCCAATTTTCACCAATAGAAATGTATGGGAGGGAACCACTAATCTATTTGCATGGTACAGCCAAACCAATGAGCTGATTATAGAGGAGGCATTTTTTAGAGAAAGAAAACAGGTTACTCGTTCGTTTCATGAATACATATCGCAACTCCAATAGTTTGTTAAATTAACACCTTGGTTGGAACATAGCCAATTTTCTCCCGAAGAAATGTATGGGAGGGAACCACTAATCTATTTGCATGGTACAGCCAAACCAATGAGCTGATAATAGAGGAGGCATTATTTAGAGAAAGTAAACAGGTTACTCGTTTGTTCCATGAATACATATCGCAACTCCAATAGTTTGTTAAATTAACACCTTGGTTGGATCATAGCCAATTTTCTCCCAAAGAAATGTATGGGAGGGAACCACTAATCTATTTGCATGGTACAGCCAAACCAATGAGCTGATAATAGAGGAGGCATTATTTAGAGAAAGAAAACTGGTTACTCGTTCGTTCCATGAAGTAGGATCGCAACTCCACTAGTTTGTTTTATTAACACCTTGGTGGGAAGATAGCAAATTTTCACACATAGAAATGTATGGGAGGGAACCACTAATCTATTTGCATGGTACAGCCAAACCAATGAGCTGATTATAGAGGAGGCATTATTTAGAGAAAGAAAACAGGTTACTCGTTCGTTCCATGAATACATATCGCAACTCCATTATTTTGTTATATAAACACCTTGGTTGGAACCTAGCCAATTTTCTCCCATAGAAATGTATGGGAGGGAGCTACTAATCTATTTGCATGGTACAGCCAAACCAATGAGCTGATTATAGAGGACGGATTATTTTGAGAAAGAAAACAGGTTACTCGTTCGTTCCATGAAGTAGGATCGCAACTCCAATAGTTTGTTAAATTAACACCTTGGTGGGAAGATAGCCAATTTTCACCCATAGAAATGTATGGGAGGGAACCACTAATCTATTTGCATGGTACAGCCAAACCAATGAGCTGATTATAGAGGAGGCATTTTTTAGAGAAAGAAAACAGGTTACTCGTTCGTTTCATGAATACATATCGCAACTCCAATAGTTTGTTAAATTAACACCTTGGTTGGAACATAGCCAATTTTCTCCCGAAGATATGTATGGGAGGGAACCACTAATCTATTTGCATGGTACAGCCAAACCTATGAGCTGATTATAGAGGAGGCATTATTTAGAGAAAGAAAACAGGTTACTCGTTCGTTTTATGAATACATATCGCAACTCCAATAGTTTGTTAAATTAACACTTTGGTTGGAACATAGCCAATTTTCTCCCATAGAAATGTATGGGAGGGAACCACTAATCTATTTGCATGGTACAGCCAAACCAATGAGCTGATAATAGAGGAGGCATTATTTTGAGAAAGAAAACAGGTTACTCGTTCGTTCCATGAAGTAGGATCGCAACTCCACTAGTTTGTTTTATTAACACCTTGGTGGGAAGATAGCCAATTTTCACCCATAGAAATGTATGGGAGGGAACCACTAATCAATTTGCATGGTACA
Organism: Eunapius fragilis; assembly: GCA_963681505.1. Classification (NCBI taxonomy): domain Eukaryota; kingdom Metazoa; phylum Porifera; class Demospongiae; order Spongillida; family Spongillidae; genus Eunapius; species Eunapius fragilis. The sequence continues at coordinate 6,057,445 of OY811989.1, forward strand.
GCCAAACCAATGAGCTGATTATAGAGGAGGCATTATTAAGAGAAAGAAAACAGGTTACTCGTTCGTCCCATGAATACATATCGCAACTCCAATAGTTTGTTAAATTAACACCTTGGTTGGAACATAGCCAATTTTCTCCCATAGAAATGTATGGGAGGGAACCACTAATCTATTTGCATGGTACAGCCAAACCAATGAGCTGATTATAGAGGAGGCATTATTTAGAGAAAGAAAACAGGTTACTCGTTCGTTCCATGAATACATATCGCAACTCCAATAGTTTGTTAAATTAACACCTTGTTTGGAACATAGCCAATTTTCTCCCATAGAAATGTATGGGAAGGAACCACTAATCTATTTGCATGGTACAGCCAAACCAATGAGCTGATAATAGAGGAGGCATTATTTAGAGAAAGAAAACAGGTTACTCGTTCGTTCCATGAAGTAGGATCGCAACTCCACTAGTTTGTTTTAATAACACCTTGGTGGGAAGATAGCCAATTTTCACACATAGAAATGTATGGGAGGGAACCACTAATCTATTTGCATGGTACAGCCAAACCAATGAGCTGATTATAGAGGAGGCATTATATAGAGAAAGAAAACAGGTTACTCGTTCGTTCCATGAATACATATCGCAACTCCATTATTTTGTTATATTAACACCTTGGTTGGAACCTAGCCAATTTTCTCCCATAGAAATGTATGGGAGGAAGCCACTAATCTATTTGCATGGTACAGCCAAACCAATGAGCTGATTATAGAGGACGGATTATTTTGAGAAATAAAACAGGTTACTCGTTCGTTCCATGAAGTAGGATCGCAACTCCAATAGTTTGTTAAATTAACACCTTGGTGGGAAGATAGCCAATTTTCACCCATAGAAATGTATGGGAGGGAACCACTAATCTATTTGCATGGTACAGCCAAACCTATGAGCTGATTATAGAGGAGGCATTTTTTAGAGGAAGAAAACAGGTTACTCGTTCGTTTCATGAATACATATCGCAACTCCAATAGTTTGTTAAATTAACACCTTGGTGGGAAGATAGCCAATTTTCACCCATAGAAATGTATGGGAGGGAACCACTAATCTATTTGCATGGTACAGCCAAACCAATGAGCTGATTATAGAGGAGGCATTTTTTAGAGAAAGAAAACAGGTTTCTCGTTCGTTTCATGAATACATATCGCAACTCCAATAGTTTGTTAAATTAACACCTTGGTTGGAACATAGCCAATTTTCTCCCGAAGAAATGTATGGGAGGGAACCACTAATCTATTTGCATGGTACAGCCAAACCTATGAGCTGATTATAGAGGAGGCATTATTTAGAGAAAGAAAACAGGTTACTCGTTCGTTTTATGAATACATATCGCAACTCCAATAGTTTGTTAAATTAACACTTTGGTTGGAACATAGCCAATTTTCTCCCATAGAAATGTATGGGAGGGAACCACTAATCTATTTGCATGGTACAGCCAAACCAATGAGCTGATAATAGAGGAGGCATTATTTTGAGAAAGAAAACAGGTTACTCGTTCGTTCCATGAAGTAGGATCGCAACTCCACTAGTTTGTTTTATTAACACCTTGGTGGGAAGATAGCCAATTTTCACCCATAGAAATGTATGGGAGGGAACCACTAATCAATTTGCATGGTACAGCCAAACCAATGAGCTGATTATAGAGGAGGCATTATTAAGAGAAAGAAAACAGGTTACTCGTTCGTCCCATGAATACATATCGCAACTCCAATAGTTTGTTAAATTAACACCTTGGTTGGAACATAGCCAATTTTCTCCCATAGAAATGTATGGGAGGGAACCACTAATCTATTTGCATGGTACAGCCAAACCAATGAGCTGATTATAGAGGAGGCATTATTTAGAGAAAGAAAACAGGTTACTCGTTCGTTCCATGAATACATATCGCAACTCCAATAGTTTGTTAAATTAACACCTTGTTTGGAACATAGCCAATTTTCTCCCATAGAAATGTATGGGAAGGAACCACTAATCTATTTGCATGGTACAGCCAAACCAATGAGCTGATAATAGAGGAGGCATTATTTAGAGAAAGAAAACAGGTTACTCGTTCGTTCCATGAAGTAGGATCGCAACTCCACTAGTTTGTTTTAATAACACCTTGGTGGGAAGATAGCCAATTTTCACACATAGAAATGTATGGGAGGGAACCACTAATCTATTTGCATGGTACAGCCAAACCAATGAGCTGATTATAGAGGAGGCATTATATAGAGAAAGAAAACAGGTTACTCGTTCGTTCCATGAATACATATCGCAACTCCATTATTTTGTTATATTAACACCTTGGTTGGAACCTAGCCAATTTTCTCCCATAGAAATGTATGGGAGGGAGCCACTAATCTATTTGCATGGTACAGCCAAACCAATGAGCTGATTATAGAGGACGGATTATTTTGAGAAATAAAACAGGTTACTCGTTCGTTCCATGAAGTAGGATCGCAACTCCAATAGTTTGTTAAATTAACACCTTGGTGGGAAGATAGCCAATTTTCACCCATAGAAATGTATGGGAGGGAACCACTAATCTATTTGCATGGTACAGCCAAACCTATGAGCTGATTATAGAGGAGGCATTTTTTAGAGGAAGAAAACAGGTTACTCGTTCGTTTCATGAATACATATCGCAACTCCAATAGTTTGTTAAATTAACACCTTGGTGGGAAGATAGCCAATTTTCACCCATAGAAATGTATGGGAGGGAACCACTAATCTATTTGCATGGTACAGCCAAACCAATGAGCTGATTATAGAGGAGGCATTTTTTAGAGAAAGAAAACAGGTTACTCGTTCGTTTCATGAATACATATCGCAACTCCAATAGTTTGTTAAATTAACACCTTGGTTGGAACATAGCCAATTTTCTCCCGAAGAAATGTATGGGAGGGAACCACTAATCTATTTGCATGGTACAGCCAAACCAATGAGCTGATAATAGAGGAGGCATTATTTAGAGAAAGTAAACAGGTTACTCGTTTGTTCCATGAATACATATCGCAACTCCAATAGTTTGTTAAATTAACACCTTGGTTGGATCATAGCCAATTTTCTCCCAAAGAAATGTATGGGAGGGAACCACTAATCTATTTGCATGGTACAGCCAAACCAATGAGCTGATAATAGAGGAGGCATTATTTAGAGAAAGAAAACTGGTTACTCGTTCGTTCCATGAAGTAGGATCGCAACTCCACTAGTTTGTTTTATTAACACCTTGGTGGGAAGATAGCAAATTTTCACACATAGAAATGTATGGGAGGGAACCACTAATCTATTTGCATGGTACAGCCAAACCAATGAGCTGATTATAGAGGAGGCATTATTTAGAGAAAGAAAACAGGTTACTCGTTCGTTCCATGAATACATATCGCAACTCCATAATTTTGTTATATAAACACCTTGGTTGGAACCTAGCCAATTTTCTCCCATAGAAATGTATGGGAGGGAGCCACTAATCTATTTGCATGGTACAGCCAAACCAATGAGCTGATTATAGAGGACGGATTATTTTGAGAAAGAAAACAGGTTACTCGTTCGTTCCATGAAGTAGGATCGCAACTCCAATAGTTTGTTAAATTAACACCTTGGTGGGAAGATAGCCAATTTTCACCCATAGAAATGTATGGGAGGGAACCACTAATCTATTTGCATGGTACAGCCAAACCAATGAGCTGATTATAGAGGAGGCATTTTTTAGAGAAAGAAAACAGGTTACTCGTTCGTTTCATGAATACATATCGCAACTCCAATAGTTTGTTAAATTAACACCTTGGTTGGAACATAGCCAATTTTCTCCCGAAGAAATGTATGGGAGGGAACCACTAATCTATTTGCATGGTACAGGCAAACCTATGAGCTGATTATAGAGGAGGCATTATTTAGAGAAAGAAAACAGGTTACTCGTTCGTTTTATGAATACATATCGCAACTCCAATAGTTTGTTAAATTAACACTTTGGTTGGAACATAGCCAATTTTCTCCCATAGAAATGTATGGGAGGGAACCACTAATCTATTTGCATGGTACAGCCAAACCAATGAGCTGATAATAGAGGAGGCATTATTTAGAGAAAGAAAACAGGTTACTCGTTCGTTCCATGAAGTAGGATCGCAACTCCACTAGTTTGTTTTATTAACACCTTGGTGGGAAAATAGCCAATTTTCACCCATAGAAATGTATGGGAGGGAACCACTAATCTATTTGCATGGTACAGCCAAACCAATGAGCTGATAATAGAGGAGGCATTATTTAGAGAAAGAAAACAGGTTACTCGTTCTTTCCATGAAGTAGGATCGCAACTCCACTAGTTTGTTTTTTTAACACCTTGGTGGGAAGATAGCCAATTTTCTCCCAAAGAAATGTATGGGAGGGAACCACTAATCTATTTGCATGGTACAGCCAAACCAATGAGCTGATAATAGAGGAGGCATTATTTTGAGAAAGAAAACAGGTTACTCGTTCGTTCCATGAAATAGGATCGCAACTCCACTAGTTTGTTTTATTAACACCTTGGTGGGAAGATAGCCAATTTTCACACATAGAAATGTATGGGAGGGAACCACTAATCTATTTGCATGGTACAGCCAAACCAATGAGCTGATTATAGAGGAGGCATTATTTAGAGAAAGAAAACAGGTTACTCGTTCGTTCCATGAATACATATCGCAACTCCATTATTTTGTTATATTAACACCTTGGTTGGAACCTAGCCAATTTTCTCCCATAGAAATGTATGGGAGGGAGCCACTAATCAATTTGCATGGTACAGCCAAACCAATGAGCTGATTATAGAGGACGGATTATTTTGAGAAAGAAAACAGGTTACTCGTTCGTTCCATGAATACATATCGCAACTCCAATAGTTTGTTAAATTAACACCTTGTTTGGAACATAGCCAATTTTCTCCCATAGAAATGTATGGGAAGGAACCACTAATCTATTTGCATGGTACAGCCAAACCAATGAGCTGATAATAGAGGAGGCATTATTTAGAGAAAGAAAACAGGTTACTCGTTCGTTCCATGAAGTAGGATCGCAACTCCAATAGTTTGTTAAATTAACACCTTGGTGGGAAGATAGCCAATTTTCACCCATAGAAATGTATGGGAGGGAACCACTAATCTATTTGCATGGTACAGCCAAACCAATGAGCTGATTATAGAGGAGGCATTTTTTAGAGAAAGAAAACAGGTTACTCGTTCGTTTCATGAATACATATCGCAACTCCAATAGTTTGTTAAATTAACACCTTGGTTGGAACATAGCCAATTTTCTCCCGAAGAAATGTATGGGAGGGAACCACTAATCTATTTGCATGGTACAGCCAAACCTATGAGCTGATTATAGAGGAGGCATTATTTAGAGAAAGAAAACAGGTTACTCGTTCGTTTTATGAATACATATCGCAACTCCAATAGTTTGTTAAATTAACACTTTGGTTGGAACATAGCCAATTTTCTCCCATAGAAATGTATGGGAGGGAACCACTAATCTATTTGCATGGTACAGCCAAACCAATGAGCTGATAATAGAGGAGGCATTATTTAGAGAAATAAAACAGGTTACTCGTTCGTTCCATGAAGTAGGATCGCAACTCCACTAGTTTGTTTTATTAACACCTTGGTGGGAAAATAGCCAATTTTCACCCATAGAAATGTATGGGAGGGAACCACTAATCTATTTGCATGGTACAGCCAAACCAATGAGCTGATAATAGAGGAGGCATTATTTAGAGAAAGAAAACAGGTTACTCGTTCTTTCCATGAAGTAGGATCGCAACTCCACTAGTTTGTTTTATTAACACCTTGGTGGGAAGATAGCCAATTTTCTCCCAAAGAAATGTATGGGAGGGAACCACTAATCTATTTGCATGGTACAGCCAAACCAATGAGCTGATAATAGAGGAGGCATTATTTTGAGAAAGACAACAGGTTACTCGTTCGTTCCATGAAGTAGGATCGCAACTCCACTAGTTTGTTTTATTAACACCTTGGTGGGAAGATAGCCAATTTTCTCCCAAAGAAATGTATGGGAGGGAACCACTAATCTATTTGCATGGTACAGCCAAACCAATGAGCTGATAATAGAGGAGGCATTATTTAGAGAAAGTAAACAGGTTACTCGTTTGTTCCATGAATACATATCGCAACTCCAATAGTTTGTTAAATTAACACCTTGGTTGGATCATAGCCAATTTTCTCCCAAAGAAATGTATGGGAGGGAACCACTAATCTATTTGCATGGTACAGCCAAACCAATGAGCTGATAATAGAGGAGGCATTATTTAGAGAAAGAAAACTGGTTACTCGTTCGTTCCATGAAGTAGGATCGCAACTCCACTAGTTTGTTTTATTAACACCTTGGTGGGAAGATAGCAAATTTTCACACATAGAAATGTATGGGAGGGAACCACTAATCTATTTGCATGGTACAGCCAAACCAATGAGCTGATTATAGAGGAGGCATTATTTAGAGAAAGAAAACAGGTTACTCGTTCGTTCCATGAATACATATCGCAACTCCATAATTTTGTTATATAAACACCTTGGTTGGAACCTAGCCAATTTTCTCCCATAGAAATGTATGGGAGGGAGCCACTAATCTATTTGCATGGTACAGCCAAACCAATGAGCTGATTATAGAGGACGGATTATTTTGAGAAAGAAAACAGGTTACTCGTTCGTTCCATGAAGTAGGATCGCAACTCCAATAGTTTGTTAAATTAACACCTTGGTGGGAAGATAGCCAATTTTCACCCATAGAAATGTATGGGAGGGAACCACTAATCTATTTGCATGGTACAGCCAAACCAATGAGCTGATTATAGAGGAGGCATTTTTTAGAGAAAGAAAACAGGTTACTCGTTCGTTTCATGAATACATATCGCAACTCCAATAGTTTGTTAAATTAACACCTTGGTTGGAACATAGCCAATTTTCTCCCGAAGAAATGTATGGGAGGGAACCACTAATCTATTTGCATGGTACAGCCAAACCTATGAGCTGATTATAGAGGAGGCATTATTTAGAGAAAGAAAACAGGTTACTCGTTTGTTCCATGAATACATATCGCAACTCCGCTACTTTGTTTTATTAACACCTTGGTGGGAAAATAGCCAATTTTCTCCCGTAGAAATGTATGGGAGGGAACCACTAATCTATTTGCATGGTACAACAAAACCAATGAGCTGACTATAGAGGAGGCATTATTTAGAGAAAGAAAGCAGGTTACTCGTTCGTTCCATGAAGTAGGATCGCAACTCCAATAGTTTGTTAAATTAACACCTTGGTGGGAAGATAGCCAATTTTCACCCATAGAAATGTATGGGAGGGAACCACTAATCTATTTGCATGGTACAGCCAAACCAATGAGCTGATAATAGAGGAGGCATTATTTAGAGAAAGGAAACATGTTACTCGTTCGTTTCATGAATACATATCGCAACTCCAATAGTATGTTAAATTAACACCTTGGTTGGAACATAGCCAATTTTCTCCCAAAGAAATGTATGGGAGGGAACCACTAATCTATTTGCATGGTACAGCCAAACCAATGAGCTGATAATAGAGGAGGCATTATTTAGAGAAAGAAAACAGGTTACTCGTTCTTTCCATGAAGTAGGATCGCAACTCCACTAGTTTGTTTTATTAACACCTTGGTGGGAAGATAGCCAATTTTCACCCATAGAAATGTATGGGAGGGAACCACTAATCTATTTGCATGGTACAGCCAAACCAATGAGCTGATTATAGAGGAGCATTATTGAGAGAAAGAAAACAGGTTACTCGTTCGTTCCATGAAAACATATCGCAACTCCAATAGTTTGTTAAATTAACACCTTGGTTGGAACATAGCCAATTTTCACCCATAGAAATGTATGGGAGGGAACGACTGATCTATTTGCATGGTACAGCCAAACCAATGAGCTGATAATAAAGGAGGCATTATTTAGAGAAAGAAAACAGGTTACTCGTTTGTTCCATGAATACATATCGCAACTCCGCTACTTTGTTTTATTAACACCTTGGTGGGAAAATAGCCAATTTTCTCCCATAGAAATGTATGGGAGGGAACCACTAATCTATTTGCATAGTACAACCAAACCAATGAGCTGATTATAGAGGAGGCATTATTCAGAGAAAGAATACAGGTTACTCGTTCGTTCCATGAAGTAGGATTGCAACTCCAATAGTTTGTTAAATTAACACCTTGGTGGGAAGATAGCCAATTTTCACCCATAGAAATGTATGGGAGGGAACCACTAATCTATTTGCATGGTACAGCCAAACCAATGAGCTGATTATAGAGGAGGCATTATTTAGAGAAAGAAAACAGGTTACTCGTTCGTTTCATCAATACATATCGCAACTCCAATAGTTTATTAAATTAACACCTTGGTTGGAACATAGCCAATTTTCTCCCAAAGAAATGTATGGGAGGGAACCACTAATCTATTTGCATGGTACAGCCAAACCAATGAGCTGATTATAGAGGAGGCATTATTTAGATAAAGAAAACAGGTTACTCGTTCGTTTTATGAATACATATCGCAACTCCAATAGTTTGTTAAATTAACACCTTGGTTGGAACATAGCCGATTTTCTCCCATAGAAATGTATGGGAGGGAACCACTAATCTATTTGCATGGTACAGCCAAACCAATGAGCTGATTATAGAGGAGGCATTATTTAGAGAAAGAAAACAGGTTACTCGTTCGTTCCATGTAGTAGGATCGCAACTCCTCTAGTTTGTTTTATTAACACCTTGGTGGGAATATAGCCAATTTTCACCCATAGAAATGTATGGGAGGGAACGACTGATCTATTTGCATGGTACAGCCAAACCAATGAGCTGATAATAGAGGAGGCATTATTTAGAGAAAGAAAACAGGTTACTCATTCGTTCCATGAATACATATCGCAACTCCAATAGTTTGTTAAATTAACACCTTGGTTGGAACATAGCCAATTTTCTCCCATAGAAATGTATGGGAGGGAACCACTAATCTATTTGCATGGTACAGCCAAACCAATGAGCTGATTATAGATGAGGCATTATTTAGAGAAAGAAAACAGGTTACTCGTTCGTTCCATGTAGTAGGATCGCAACTCCACTAGTTTGTTTTATTAACACCTTGGTGGGAAGATAGCCAATTTTCACCCATAGAAATGTATGGGAGGGAACCACTAATCTATTTGCATGGTACAGCCAAACCAATTAGCTGATAATAGAGGAGGCATTATTTAGAGAAAGAAAACAGGTTACTCGTTCGTTCCATGAATACATATCGCAACTCCAATAGTTTGTTAAATTAACACCTTGGTTGGAACATAGCCAATTTTCACCCATAGAAATGTATGGGAGGGAACGACTGATCTATTTGCATGGTACAGCCAAACCAATGAGCTGATAATAAAGGAGGCATTATTTAGAGAAAGAAAACAGGTTACTCGTTTGTTCCATGAATACATATCGCAACTCCGCTACTTTGTTTTATTAACACCTTGGTGGGAAAATAGCCAATTTTCTCCCATAGAAATGTATGGGAGGGAACCACTAATCTATTTGCATGGTACAACCAAACCAATGAGCTGACTATAGAGGAGGCATTATTTAGAGAAAGAAAACAGGTTACTCGTTCGTTCCATGAAGTAGGATCGCAACTCCAATAGTTTGTTAAATTAACACCTTGGTGGGAAGATAGCCAATTTTCACCCATAGAAATGTATGGGAGGGAACCACTAATCTATTTGCATGGTACAGCCAAACCAATGAGCTGATAATAGAGGAGGCATTATTTAGAGAAAGGAAACATGTTACTCGTTCGTTTCATGAATACATATCGCAACTCCAATAGAATGTTAAATTAACACCTTGGTTGGAACATAGCCAATTTTCTCCCAAAGAAATGTATGGGAGGGAACCACTAATCTATTTGCATGGTACAGCCAAACCAATGAGCTGATAATAGAGGAGGCATGATATAGAGAAAGAAAACAGGTTACTCGTTCTTTCCATGAAGTAGGATCGCAACTCCACTAGTTTGTTTTATTAACACCTTGGTGGGAAGATAGCCAATTTTCACCCATAGAAATGTATGGGAGGGAACCACTAATCTATTTGCATGGTACAGCCAAACCAATGAGCTGATTATAGAGGAGGCATTATTGAGAGAAAGAAAACAGGTTACTCGTTCGTTCCATGAATACATATCGCAACTACAATAGTTTGTTAAATTAACACCTTGGTTGGAACATAGCCAATTTTCTCCCATAGAAATGTATGGGAGGGAACCACTAATCTATTTGCATGGTACAGCCAAACCAATGAGCTGATTATAGAGGAGGCATTATTCAGAGAAAGAAAACAGATTACTCGTTCGTTCCATGAATACATATCGCAACTCCATTATTTTGTTATATTAACACCTTGGTTGGAACCTAGCCAATTTTCTCCCATAGAAATGTATGGGAGGGAGCCACTAATCTATTTGCATGGTACAGCCAAACCAATGAGCTGATTAAAGAGGAGGCATTATTTAGAGAAAGAAAACATGTTACTCGTTCGTTCCATGAAGTAGGATCGCAACTCCACTAGTTTGTAATATTAACACCTTGGTGGGAAAATAGCCAATTTTCAGCCATAGAAATGTATGGGAGGGAACCACTAATCTATTTGCATGGTACAGCCAAACCAATGAGCTGATAATAGAGGAGGCATTATTTAGAGAAAGAAAACAGGTTACTCGTTCTTTCCATGAAGTAGGATCGCAACTCCACTAGTTTGTTTTATTAACACCTTGGTGGGAAGATAGCCAATTTTCACCCATAGAAATGTATGGGAGGGAACCACTAATCTATTTGCATGGTACAGCCAAACCAATGAGCTGATTATAGAGGAGGCATTATTGAGAGAAAGAAAACAGGTTACTCGTTCGTTCCATGAATACATATCGCAACTCCAATAGTTTGTTAAATTAACACCTTGGTTGGAACATAGCCAATTTTCTCCCATAGAAATGTATGGGAGGGAACCACTAATCTATTTGCATGGTACAGCCAAACCAATGAGCTGATTATAGAGGAGGCATTATTTATAGAAAGAAAACAGGTTACTCGTTCGTTCCATGAATACATATCGCAACTCCAATAGTTTGTTAAATTAACACCTTGGTTGGAACATAGCCAATTTTCTCCCATAGAAATGTATGGGAAGGAACCACTAATCTATTTGCATGGTACAGCCAAACCAATGAGCTGATTATAGAGGAGGCATTATTTAGAGAAAGAAAACAGGTTACTCGTTCGTTCCATGAATACATATCGCAACTCCATTATTTTGTTATATTAACACCTTGGTTGGAACCTAGCCAATTTTCTCCCATAGAAATGTATGAGAGGGAGCCACTAATCTATTTGCATGGTACAGCCAAACCAATGAGCTGATTATAGAGGACGGATTATTTTGAGAAAGAAAACAGGTTACTCGTTCGTTCCATGAAGTAGGATCGCAACTCCAATAGTTTGTTAAATTAACACCTTGGTGGGAAGATAGCCAGTTTTCACCCAAAGAAATGTATGGGAGGGCACCACTAATTTATTTGCATGGTACAGCCAAACCAATGAGCTGATTATAGAGGAGGCATTATTTAGAGAAAGAAAACAGGTTACTCGTTCGTTCCATGAATACATATCGCAACTCGAATAGTTTGTTAAATTAACATCTTGGTTGGAACATAGCCAATTTTCTCCCATAGAAATGTATGGGAGGGAACCACTAATCTATTTGCATGGTACAGCCAAACCAATGAGCTGATTAAAGAGGAGGCATTATTTAGAGAAAGAAAACATGTTACTCGTTCGTTCCATGAAGTAGGATCGCAACTCCACTAGTTTGTAATATTAACACCTTGGTGGGAAAATAGCCAATTTTCACCCATAGAAATGTATGGGAGGGAACCACTAATCTATTTGCATGGTACAGCCAAACCAATGAGCTGATAATAGAGGAGGCATTATTTAGAGAAAGAAAACAGGTTACTCGTTCGTCCCATGAATACATATCGCAACTCCAATAGATTGTTAAATTAACACCTTGGTTGGAACATAGCCAATTTTCTCCCATAGAAATGTATGGGAGGGAACCACTAATCTATTTGCATGGTACAGCCAAACCAATGAGCTGATTATAGAGGAGGCATTATTTAGAGAAAGAAAACAGGTTACTCGTTCGTTCCATGAATACATATCGCAACTCCAATAGTTTGTTAAATTAACACCTTGTTTGGAACATAGCCAATTTTCTCCCATAGAAATGTATGGGAAGGAACCACTAATCTATTTGCATGGTACAGCCAAACCAATGAGCTGATTATAGAGGAGGCATTATTTAGAGAAAGAAAACAGGTTACTCATTCGTTCCATGAATACATATCGCAACTCCATTATTTTGTTATATTAACACCTTGGTTGGAACCTAGCCAATTTTCTCCCATAGAAATGTATGGGAGGGAGCCACTAATCTATTTGCATGGTACAGCCAAACCAATGAGCTGATTATAGAGGACGGATTATTCTGAGAAAGAAAACAGGTTACTCGTTCGTTCCATGAAGTAGGATCGCAACTCCAATAGTTTGTTAAATTAACACCTTGGTGGGAAGATAGCCAATTTTCACCCATAGAAATGTATGGGAGGGAACCACTAATCTATTTGCATGGTACAGCCAAACCAATGAGCTGATTATAGAGGAGGCATTTTTTAGAGAAAGAAAACAGGTTACTCGTTCGTTTCATGAATACATATCGCAACTCCAATAGTTTGTTAAATTAACACCTTGGTTGGAATATAGCCAATTTTCTCCCGAAGAAATGTATGGGAGGGAACCACTAATCTATTTGCATGGTACAGCCAAACCTATGAGCTGATTATAGAGGAGGCATTATTTAGAGAAAGAAAACAGGTACTCGTTTGTTTTATGAATACATATCGCAACTCCAATAGTTTGTTAAATTAACACTTTGGTTGGAACATAGCGAATTTTCTCCCATAGAAATGTATGGGAGGGAACCACTAATCTATTTGCATGGTTCAGCCAAACCAATGAGCTGATTATAAAGGAGGCATTATTTAGAGAAAGAAAACAGGTTACTCGTTCGTTCCATGTAGTAGGATCGCAACTCCACTAGTTTGTTTTAATAACACCTTGGTGGGAAGATAGCCAATTTTCACACATAGAAATGTATGGGAGGGAACCACTAATCTATTTGCATGGTACAGCCAAACCAATGAGCTGATTACAGAGGAGGCATTATTTAGAGAAAGAAAACAGGTTACTCGTTCGTTCCATGAATACATATCGCAACTCCATTATTTTGTTATATTAACACCTTGGTTGGAACCTAGCCAATTTTCTCCCATAGAAATGTATGGGAGGGAGCCACTAATCTATTTGCATGGTACAGCCAAACCAATGAGCTGATTATAGAGGACGGATTATTTTGAGAAAGAAAACAGGTTACTCGTTCGTTCCATGAAGTAGGATCGCAACTCCAGTAGTTTGTTAAATTAACACCTTGGTGGGAAGATAGCCAATTTTCACCCATAGAAATGTATGGGAGGGAACCACTAATCTATTTGCATGGTACAGCCAAACCAATGAGCTGATTATAGAGGAGGCATTTTTTAGAGAAAGAAAACAGGTTACTCGTTCGTTTCATGAATACATATCGCAACTCCAATAGTTTGTTAAATTAACACCTTGGTTGGAATATAGCCAATTTTCTCCCGAAGAAATGTATGGGAGGGAACCACTAATCTATTTGCACGGTACAGCCAAACCTATGAGCTGATTATAGAGGAGGCATTATTTAGAGAAAGAAAACAGGTACTCGTTTGTTTTATGAATACATATCGCAACTCCAATAGTTTGTTAAATTAACACGTTGGTTGGAACATAGCGAATTTTCTCCCATAGAAATGTATGGGAGGGAACCACTAATCTATTTGCATGGTACAGCCAAACCAATGAGCTGATAATAGAGGAGGCATTATTTAGAGAAAGAAAACAGGTTACTCGTTCGTTCCATGAAGTAGGATCGCAACTCCACTAGTTTGTTTTATTAACACCTTGGTGGGAAAATAGCCAATTTTCACCCATAGAAATGTATGGGAGGGAACCACTAATCTATTTGCATGGTACAGCCAAACCAATGAGCTGATAATAGAGGAGGCATTATTTAGAGAAAGAAAACAGGTTACTCGTTCTTTCCATGAAGTAGGATCGCAACTCCACTAGTTTGTTTTATTAACACCTTGGAGGGAAGATAGCCAATTTTCACCCATAGAAATGTATGGGAGGGAACCACTAATCTATTTGCATGGTACAGCCAAACCAATGAGCTGATTATAGAGGAGGCATTATTTAGAGAAAGAAAACAGGTTACTCGTTCGTCCCATGAATACATATCGCAACTCCAATAGTTTGTTAAATTAACACCTTGGTTGGAACATAGCCAATTTTCTCCCATAGAAATGTATGGGAGGGAACCACTAATCTATTTGCATGGTACAGCCAAACCAATGAGCTGATTATAGAGGAGGCATTATATAGAGAAAGAAAACAGGTTACACATTCGTTCCATGAATACATATCGCAACTCCATTATTTTGTTATATTAACACCTTGGTTGGAACCTAGCCAATTTTCTCCCATAGAAATGTATGGGAGGGCGCCACTAATCTATTTGCATGGTACAGCCAAACCAATGAGCTGATTATAGAGGACGGATTATTTTGAGAAAGAAAACAGGTTACTCGTTCGTTCCATGAAGTAGGATCGCAACTCCAATAGTTTGTTAAATTAACACCTTGGTGGGAAGATAGCCAATTTTCTCCCAAAGAAATGTATGGGAGGGAACCACTAATCTATTTGCATGGTACAGCCAAACCAATGAGCTGATTACAGAGGAGGCATTATTTAGAGAAAGAAAACAGGTTACTCGTTCGTTTCATGAATACATATCGCAACTCCAATAGTTTGTTAAATTAACACCTTGGTTGGAACATAGCCAATTTTCTCCCAAAGAAATGTATGGGAGGGAACCACTAATCTATTTGCATGATACAGCCAAACCAATGAGCTGATTATAGAGGAGGCATTATTTAGAGAAAGAAAACAGGTTACTCGTTCGTTCCATGAAGTAGGATCGCAACTCCAATAGTTTGTTAAATTAACACCTTGGTGGGAAGATAGCCAATTTTCACCCATAGAAATGTATGGGAGGGAACCACTAATCTATTTGCATGGTACAGCCAAACCAATGAGCTGATTATAGAGGAGGCATTATTTAGAGAAAGAAAACAGGTTACTCGTTCGTTTCATGAATACATATCGCAACTCCAATAGTTTGTTAAATTAACACCTTGGTTGGAACATAGCCAATTTTCTCCCAAAGAAATGTATGGGAGGGAACCACTAATCTATTTGCATGGTACAGCCAAACCAATGAGCTGATTATAGAGGAGGCATTATTTAGAGAAAGAAAACAGGTTACTCGTTCGTTTTATGAATACATATCGCAACTCCAATAGTTTGTTAAATTAACACCTTGGTTGGAACATAGCCGATTTTCTCCAATAGAAATGTATGGGAGGGAACCACTAATCTATTTGCATGGTACAGCCAAACCAATGAGCTGATTATAGAGGAGGCATTATTTAGAGAAAGAAAACAGGTTACTCGTTCGTTCCATGTAGTAGGATCGCAACTCCTCTAGTTTGTTTTATTAACACCTTGGTGGGAATATAGCCAATTTTCACCCATAGAAATGTATGGGAGGGAACGATTGATCTATTTGAATGGTACAGCCAAACCAATGAGCTGATAATAGAGTCGGCATTATTCAGAGAAAGAAAACAGGTTACTCGTTCGTTCCATGAATACATATTGCAACTCCAATAGTTTGTTAAATTAACACCTTGGTTGGAACATAGCCAATTTTCTCCCATAGAAATGTATGGGAGGGCACCACTAATCTATTTGCATGGTACAGCCAAACCAATGAGCTGATTATAGAGGAGGCATTATTTAGAGAAAGAAAACAGGTTACTCGTTCGTTCCATGTAGTAGGATCGCAACTCCACTAATTTGTTTTATTAACACTTTGGTGGGAAGATAGCCAATTTTCACCCATAGAAATGTATGGGAGGGAACCACTAATCTATTTGCATGGTACAGCCAAACCAATTACCTGATAATAGAGGAGGCATTATTTAGAGAAAGAAAACAGGTTACTCGTTCGTTCCATGAATACATATCGCAACTCCAATAGTTTGTTAAATTAACACCTTGGTTGGAACATAGCCAATTTTCACCCATAGAAATGTATGGGAGGGAACGACTGATCTATTTGCATGGTACAGCCAAACCAATGAGCTGATAATAAAGGAGGCATTATTTAGAGAAAGAAAACAGGTTACTCGTTTGTTCCATGAATATATATCGCAACTCCGCTACTTTGTTTTATTAACACCTTGGTGGGAAAATAGCCAATTTTCTCCCATAGAAATGTATGGGAGGGAACCACTAATCTATTTGCATGGTACAACCAAACCAATGAGCTGATTATAGAGGAGGCATTATTCAGAGAAAGAATACAGGTTACTCGTTCGTTCCATGAAGTAGGATCGCAACTCCATTAGTTTGTTAAATTAACACCTTGGTGGGAAGATAGCCAATTTTCACCCATAGAAATGTATGGGAGGGAACCACTAATCTATTTGCATGGTACAGCCAAACCAATGAGCTGATAATAGAGGAGGCATTGTTTAGAGAAAGAAAACAGGTTACTCGTTCGTTCCATGAATACATATCGCAACTCCAATAGTTTGTTAAATTAACACCTTGGTTGGAACATAGCCAATTTTCTCCCATAGAAATGTATGGGAGGAAACCACTAATCTATTTGCATGGTACAGCCAAGCCAATGAGCTGATTATAGAGGAGGCATTATTTAGAGAAAGAAAACATGTTACTCGTTCGTTCCATGTAGTAGGATCGCAACTCCACTAGTTTGTTTTATTAACACCTTGGTGGGAAGATGGCCAATTTTCACCCATAGAAATGTATGGGAGGGAACCACTAATCTATTTGCATGGTACAGCCAAACCAATGAGCTGATTATAGAGGAGGCATTATTTAGAGAAAGAAAACAGGTTACTCGTTCGTCCCATGAAGTAGGATCGCAACTCCACTAGTTTGTTTTATTAACACCTTGGTGGTAAGATAGCCAATTTTCACCCATAGAAATATATGGGAGGGAACCACTAATCTATTTGCATGGTACAGCCAAACCAATGAGCTGATAATAATGGAGGCATTATTTAGAGAAAGAAAACAGGTTACTCGTTTGTTCCATGAATACATATCGCAACTCCGCTACTTTGTTTTATTAACACCTTGGTGGGAAAATAGCCAATTTTCTCCCGTAGAAATGTATGGGAGGGAACCACTAATCTATTTGCATGGTACAACCAAACCAATGAGCTGACTATAGAGGAGGCATTATTTAGAGAAAGAAAACAGGTTACTCGTTCGTTCCATGAAGTAGGATCGCAACTCCAATAGTTTGTTAAATTAACACCTTGGTGGGAAGATAGCCAATTTTCACCCATAGAAATGTATGGGAGGGAACCACTAATCTATTTGCATGGTACAGCCAAACCAATGAGCTGATAATAGAGGAGGCATTATTTAGAGAAAGAAAACAGGTTACTCGTTCGTTCCATGAATACATATCGCAACTCCAATAGTTTGTTAAATTAACACCTTGGTTGGAACATAGCCAATTTTCACCCATAGAAATGTATGGGAGGGAACGACTGATCTATTTGCATGGTACAGCCAAACCAATGAGCTGATAATAAAGGAGGCATTATTTAGAGAAAGAAAACAGGTTACTCGTTTGTTCCATGAATACATATCGCAACTCCGCTACTTTGTTTTATTAACACCTTGGTGGGAAAATAGCCAATTTTCTCCCATAGAAATGTATGGGAGGGAACCACTAATCTATTTGCATAGTACAACCAAACCAATGAGCTGATTATAGAGGAGGCATTATTCAGAGAAAGAATACAGGTTACTCGTTCGTTCCATGAAGTAGGATCGCAACTCCATTAGTTTGTTAAATTAACACCTTGGTGGGAAGATAGCCAATTTTCACGCATAGAAATGTATGGGAGGGAACCACTAATCTATTTGCATGGTACAGCCAAACCAATGAGCTGATAATAGAGGAGGCATTGTTTAGAGAAAGAAAACAGGTTACTCGTTCGTTCCATGAATACATATCGCAACTCCAATAGTTTGTTAAATTAACACCTTGGTTGGAACATAGCCAATTTTCTCCCATAGAAATGTATGGGAGGGAACCACTAATCTATTTGCATGGTACAGCCAAGCCAATGAGCTGATTATAGAGGAGGCATTATTTAGAGAAAGAAAACATGTTACTCGTTCGTTCCATGTAGTAGGATCGCAACTCCACTAGTTTGTTTTATTAACACCTTGGTGGGAAGATAGCCAATTTTCACCCATAGAAATGTATGGGAGGGAACCACTAATCTATTTGCATGGTACAGCCAAACCAATGAGCTGATTATAGAGGAGCATTATTGAGAGAAAGAAAACAGGTTACTCGTTCGTTCCATGAATACATATCGCAACTCCAATAGTTTGTTAAATTAACACCTTGGTTGGAACATAGCCAATTTTCACCCATAGAAATGTATGGGAGGGAACGACTGATCTATTTGCATGGTACAGCCAAACCAATGAGCTGATAATAAAGGAGGCATTATTTAGAGAAAGAAAACAGGTTACTCGTTTGTTCCATGAATACATATCGCAACTCCGCTACTTTGTTTTATTAACACCTTGGTGGGAAAATAGCCAATTTTCTCCCATAGAAATGTATGGGAGGGAACCACTAATCTATTTGCATGGTACAACCAAACCAATGAGCTGATAATAGAGGAGGCATTATTTAGAGAAAGGAAACATGTTACTCGTTCGTTTCATGAATACATATCGCAACTCCAATAGTATGTTAAATTAACACCTTGGTTGGAACATAGCCAATTTTCTCCCAAAGAAATGTATGGGAGGGAACCACTAATCTATTTGCATGGTACAGCCAAACCAATGAGCTGATAATAGAGGAGGCATTATTTAGAGAAAGAAAACAGGTTACTCGTTCTTTCCATGAAGTAGGATCGCAACTCCACTAGTTTGTTTTATTAACACCTTGGTGGGAAGATAGCCAATTTTCACCCATAGAAATGTATGGGAGGGAACCACTAATCTATTTGCATGGTACAGCCAAACCAATGAGCTGATTATAGAGGAGCATTATTGAGAGAAAGAAAACAGGTTACTCGTTCGTTCCATGAATACATATCGCAACTCCAATAGTTTGTTAAATTAACACCTTGGTTGGAACATAGCCAATTTTCACCCATAGAAATGTATGGGAGGGAACGACTGATCTATTTGCATGGTACAGCCAAACCAATGAGCTGATAATAAAGGAGGCATTATTTAGAGAAAGAAAACAGGTTACTCGTTTGTTCCATGAATACATATCGCAACTCCGCTACTTTGTTTTATTAACACCTTGGTGGGAAAATAGCCAATTTTCTCCCATAGAAATGTATGGGAGGGAACCACTAATCTATTTGCATAGTACAACCAAACCAATGAGCTGATTATAGAGGAGGCATTATTCAGAGAAAGAATACAGGTTACTCGTTCGTTCCATGAAGTAGGATCGCAACTCCATTAGTTTGTTAAATTAACACCTTGGTGGGAAGATAGCCAATTTTCACGCATAGAAATGTATGGGAGGGAACCACTAATCTATTTGCATGGTACAGCCAAACCAATGAGCTGATAATAGAGGCGGCATTGTTTAGAGAAAGAAAACAGGTTACTCGTTCGTTCCATGAATACATATCGCAACTCCAATAGTTTGTTAAATTAACACCTTGGTTGGAACATAGCCAATTTTCTCCCATAGAAATGTATGGGAGGGAACCACTAATCTATTTGCATGGTACAGCCAAGCCAATGAGCTGATTATAGAGGAGGCATTATTTAGAGAAAGAAAACATGTTACTCGTTCGTTCCATGTAGTAGGATCGCAACTCCACTAGTTTGTTTTATTAACACCATGGTGGGAAGATAGCCAATTTTCACCCATAGAAATGTATGGGAGGGAACCACTAATCTATTTGCATGGTACAGCCAAACCAATGAGCTGATTATAGAGGAGGCATTATTTAGAGAAAGAAAACAGGTTACTCGTTCGTCCCATGAAGTAGGATCGCAACTCCACTAGTTTGTTTTATTAACACCTTGGTGGTAAGATAGCCAATTTTCACCCATAGAAATATATGGGAGGGAACCACTAATCTATTTGCATGGTACAGCCAAACCAATGAGCTGATAATAATGGAGGCATTATTTAGAGAAAGAAAACAGGTTACTCGTTTGTTCCATGAATACATATCGCAACTCCGCTACTTTGTTTTATTAACACCTTGGTGGGAAAATAGCCAATTTTCTCCCATAGAAATGTATGGGAGGGAACCACTAATCTATTTGCATGGTACAACCAAACCAATGAGCTGATAATAGAGGAGGCATTATTTAGAGAAAGGAAACATGTTACTCGTTCGTTTCATGAATACATATCGCAACTCCAATAGTATGTTAAATTAACACCTTGGTTGGAACATAGCCAATTTTCTCCCAAAGAAATGTATGGGAGGGAACCACTAATCTATTTGCATGGTACAGCCAAACCAATGAGCTGATAATAGAGGAGGCATTATTTAGAGAAAGAAAACAGGTTACTCGTTCTTTCCATGAAGTAGGATCGCAACTCCACTAGTTTGTTTTATTAACACCTTGGTGGGAAGATAGCCAATTTTCACCCATAGAAATGTATGGGAGGGAACCACTAATCTATTTGCATGGTACAGCCAAACCAATGAGCTGATTATAGAGGAGCATTATTGAGAGAAAGAAAACAGGTTACTCGTTCGTTCCATGAATACATATCGCAACTCCAATAATTTGTTAAATTAACACCTTGGTTGGAACATAGCCAATTTTCTCCCATACAAATGTATGGGAGGGAACCACTAATCTATTTGCATGGTACAGCCAAACCAATGAGCTGATTATAGAGGAGGCATTATTTAGAGAAAGAAAACAGGTTACTCGTTCGTTCCATGAAGTAGGATCGCAACTCCAATAGTTTGTTAAACTAACACCTTGGTGGGAAGATAGCCAATTTTCACTCATAGAAATGTATGGGAGGGAACCACTAATCTATTTGCATGGTACAGCCAAACCAATGAGCTGATTATAGAGGAGGCATTATTTAGAGAAAGAAAACAGGTTACTCGTTCGTTCCATAAAGTAGGATCGCAACTCCAATAGTTTGTTAAATTAACACCTTGGTGGGAAGATAGCCAATTTTCACCCATAGAAATGTATGGGAGGGAACCACTAATCTATTTGCATGGTACAGCCAAACCAATGAGCTGATTATAGAGGAGGCATTATTTAGAGAAAGAAAACAGGTTACTCGTTCGTCCCATGAAGTAGGATCGCAACTCCACTAGTTTGTTTTATTAACACCTTGGTGGTAAGATAGCCAATTTTCACCCATAGAAATATATGGGAGGGAACCACTAATCTATTTGCATGGTACAGCCAAACCAATGAGCTGATAATAATGGAGGCATTATTTAGAGAAAGAAAACAGGTTACTCGTTTGTTCCATGAATACATATTGCAACTCCGCTACTTTGTTTTATTAACACCTTGGTGGGAAAATAGCCAATTTTCTCCCATAGAAATGTATGGGAGGGAACCACTAATCTATTTGCATGGTACAACCAAACCAATGAGCTGATAATAGAGGAGGCATTATTCAGAGAAAGAAAACAGGTTACTCGTTCGTTCCATGAATACATATTGCAACTCCAATAGTTTGTTAAATTAACACCTTGGTTGGAACATAGCCAATTTTCTCCCATAGAAATGTATGGGAGGGCACCACTAATCTATTTGCATGGTACAGCCAAACCAATGAGCTGATTATAGAGGAGGCATTATTTAGAGAAAGAAAACAGGTTACTCGTTCGTTCCATGTAGTAGGATCGCAACTCCACTAATTTGTTTTATTAACACTTTGATGGGAAGATAGCCAATTTTCACCCATAGAAATGTATGGGAGGGAACCACTAATCTATTTGCATGGTACAGCCAAACCAATTACCTGATAATAGAGGAGGCATTATTTAGAGAAAGAAAACAGGTTACTCGTTCGTTCCATGAATACATATCGCAACTCCAATAGTTTGTTAAATTAACACCTTGGTTGGAACATAGCCAATTTTCACCCATAGAAATGTATGGGAGGGAACGACTGATCTATTTGCATGGTACAGCCAAACCAATGAGCTGATAATAAAGGAGGCATTATTTAGAGAAAGAAAACAGGTTACTCGTTTGTTCCATGAATATATATCGCAACTCCGCTACTTTGTTTTATTAACACCTTGGTGGGAAAATAGCCAATTTTCTCCCATAGAAATGTATGGGAGGGAACCACTAATCTATTTGCATGGTACAACCAAACCAATGAGCTGATTATAGAGGAGGCATTATTCAGAGAAAGAATACAGGTTACTCGTTCGTTCCATGAAGTAGGATCGCAACTCCATTAGTTTGTTAAATTAACACCTTGGTGGGAAGATAGCCAATTTTCACCCATAGAAATGTATGGGAGGGAACCACTAATCTATTTGCATGGTACAGCCAAACCAATGAGCTGATAATAGAGGAGGCATTGTTTAGAGAAAGAAAACAGGTTACTCGTTCGTTCCATGAATACATATCGCAACTCCAATAGTTTGTTAAATTAACACCTTGGTTGGAACATAGCCAATTTTCTCCCATAGAAATGTATGGGAGGAAACCACTAATCTATTTGCATGGTACAGCCAAGCCAATGAGCTGATTATAGAGGAGGCATTATTTAGAGAAAGAAAACATGTTACTCGTTCGTTCCATGTAGTAGGATCGCAACTCCACTAGTTTGTTTTATTAACACCTTGGTGGGAAGATGGCCAATTTTCACCCATAGAAATGTATGGGAGGGAACCACTAATCTATTTGCATGGTACAGCCAAACCAATGAGCTGATTATAGAGGAGGCATTATTTAGAGAAAGAAAACAGGTTACTCGTTCGTCCCATGAAGTAGGATCGCAACTCCACTAGTTTGTTTTATTAACACCTTGGTGGTAAGATAGCCAATTTTCACCCATAGAAATATATGGGAGGGAACCACTAATCTATTTGCATGGTACAGCCAAACCAATGAGCTGATAATAATGGAGGCATTATTTAGAGAAAGAAAACAGGTTACTCGTTTGTTCCATGAATACATATCGCAACTCCGCTACTTTGTTTTATTAACACCTTGGTGGGAAAATAGCCAATTTTCTCCCGTAGAAATGTATGGGAGGGAACCACTAATCTATTTGCATGGTACAACCAAACCAATGAGCTGACTATAGAGGAGGCATTATTTAGAGAAAGAAAACAGGTTACTCGTTCGTTCCATGAAGTAGGATCGCAACTCCAATAGTTTGTTAAATTAACACCTTGGTGGGAAGATAGCCAATTTTCACCCATAGAAATGTATGGGAGGGAACCACTAATCTATTTGCATGGTACAGCCAAACCAATGAGCTGATAATAGAGGAGGCATTATTTAGAGAAAGGAAACATGTTACTCGTTCATTTCATGAATACATATCGCAACTCCAATAGTATGTTAAATTAACACCTTGGTTGGAACATAGCCAATTTTCTCCCAAAGAAATGTATGGGAGGGAACCACTAATCTATTTGCATGGTACAGCCAAACCAATGAGCTGATAATAGAGGAGGCATTATTTAGAGAAAGAAAACAGGTTACTCGTTCTTTCCATGAAGTAGGATCGCAACTCCACTAGTTTGTTTTATTAACACCTTGGTGGGAAGATAGCCAATTTTCACCCATAGAAATGTATGGGAGGGAACCACTAATCTATTTGCATGGTACAGCCAAACCAATGAGCTGATTATAGAGGAGCATTATTGAGAGAAAGAAAACAGGTTACTCGTTCGTTCCATGAATACATATCGCAACTCCAATAGTTTGTTAAATTAACACCTTGGTTGGAACATAGCCAATTTTCACCCATAGAAATGTATGGGAGGGAACGACTGATCTATTTGCATGGTACAGCCAAACCAATGAGCTGATAATAAAGGAGGCATTATTTAGAGAAAGAAAACAGGTTACTCGTTTGTTCCATGAATACATATCGCAACTCCGCTACTTTGTTTTATTAACACCTTGGTGGGAAAATAGCCAATTTTCTCCCATAGAAATGTATGGGAGGGAACCACTAATCTATTTGCATAGTACAACCAAACCAATGAGCTGATTATAGAGGAGGCATTATTCAGAGAAAGAATACAGGTTACTCGTTCGTTCCATGAAGTAGGATCGCAACTCCATTAGTTTGTTAAATTAACACCTTGGTGGGAAGATAGCCAATTTTCACGCATAGAAATGTATGGGAGGGAACCACTAATCTATTTGCATGGTACAGCCAAACCAATGAGCTGATAATAGAGGAGGCATTGTTTAGAGAAAGAAAACAGGTTACTCGTTCGTTCCATGAATACATATCGCAACTCCAATAGTTTGTTAAATTAACACCTTGGTTGGAACATAGCCAATTTTCTCCCATAGAAATGTATGGGAGGGAACCACTAATCTATTTGCATGGTACAGCCAAGCCAATGAGCTGATTATAGAGGAGGCATTATTTAGAGAAAGAAAACATGTTACTCGTTCGTTCCATGTAGTAGGATCGCAACTCCACTAGTTTGTTTTATTAACACCTTGGTGGGAAGATAGCCAATTTTCACCCATAGAAATGTATGGGAGGGAACCACTAATCTATTTGCATGGTACAGCCAAACCAATGAGCTGATTATAGAGGAGCATTATTGAGAGAAAGAAAACAGGTTACTCGTTCGTTCCATGAATACATATCGCAACTCCAATAGTTTGTTAAATTAACACCTTGGTTGGAACATAGCCAATTTTCACCCATAGAAATGTATGGGAGGGAACGACTGATCTATTTGCATGGTACAGCCAAACCAATGAGCTGATAATAAAGGAGGCATTATTTAGAGAAAGAAAACAGGTTACTCGTTTGTTCCATGAATACATATCGCAACTCCGCTACTTTGTTTTATTAACACCTTGGTGGGAAAATAGCCAATTTTCTCCCATAGAAATGTATGGGAGGGAACCACTAATCTATTTGCATGGTACAACCAAACCAATGAGCTGATAATAGAGGAGGCATTATTTAGAGAAAGGAAACATGTTACTCGTTCGTTTCATGAATACATATCGCAACTCCAATAGTATGTTAAATTAACACCTTGGTTGGAACATAGCCAATTTTCTCCCAAAGAAATGTATGGGAGGGAACCACTAATCTATTTGCATGGTACAGCCAAACCAATGAGCTGATAATAGAGGAGGCATTATTTAGAGAAAGAAAACAGGTTACTCGTTCTTTCCATGAAGTAGGATCGCAACTCCACTAGTTTGTTTTATTAACACCTTGGTGGGAAGATAGCCAATTTTCACCCATAGAAATGTATGGTAGGGAACCACTAATCTATTTGCATGGTACAGCCAAACCAATGAGCTGATTATAGAGGAGCATTATTGAGAGAAAGAAAACAGGTTACTCGTTCGTTCCATGAATACATATCGCAACTCCAATAGTTTGTTAAATTAACACCTTGGTTGGAACATAGCCAATTTTCACCCATAGAAATGTATGGGAGGGAACGACTGATCTATTTGCATGGTACAGCCAAACCAATGAGCTGATAATAAAGGAGGCATTATTTAGAGAAAGAAAACAGGTTACTCGTTTGTTCCATGAATACATATCGCAACTCCGCTACTTTGTTTTATTAACACCTTGGTGGGAAAATAGCCAATTTTCTCCCATAGAAATGTATGGGAGGGAACCACTAATCTATTTGCATAGTACAACCAAACCAATGAGCTGATTATAGAGGAGGCATTATTCAGAGAAAGAATACAGGTTACTCGTTCGTTCCATGAAGTAGGATCGCAACTCCATTAGTTTGTTAAATTAACACCTTGGTGGGAAGATAGCCAATTTTCACGCATAGAAATGTATGGGAGGGAACCACTAATCTATTTGCATGGTACAGCCAAACCAATGAGCTGATAATAGAGGCGGCATTGTTTAGAGAAAGAAAACAGGTTACTCGTTCGTTCCATGAATACATATCGCAACTCCAATAGTTTGTTAAATTAACACCTTGGTTGGAACATAGCCAATTTTCTCCCATAGAAATGTATGGGAGGGAACCACTAATCTATTTGCATGGTACAGCCAAACCAATGAGCTGATAATAGAGGAGGCATTATTTTGAGAAAGAAAACAGGTTACTCGTTCGTTCCATGAAGTAGGATCGCAACTCCACTAGTTTGTTTTATTAACACCTTGGTGGGAAGATAGCCAATTTTCTCCCAAAGAAATGTATGGGAGGGAACCACTAATCTATTTGCATGGTACAGCCAAACCAATGAGCTGATAATAGAGGAGGCATTATTTAGAGAAAGTAAACAGGTTACTCGTTTGTTCCATGAATACATATCGCAACTCCAATAGTTTGTTAAATTAACACCTTGGTTGGATCATAGCCAATTTTCTCCCAAAGAAATGTATGGGAGGGAACCACTAATCTATTTGCATGGTACAGCCAAACCAATGAGCTGATAATAGAGGAGGCATTATTTAGAGAAAGAAAACTGGTTACTCGTTCGTTCCATGAAGTAGGATCGCAACTCCACTAGTTTGTTTTATTAACACCTTGGTGGGAAGATAGCAAATTTTCACACATAGAAATGTATGGGAGGGAACCACTAATCTATTTGCATGGTACAGCCAAACCAATGAGCTGATTATAGAGGAGGCATTATTTAGAGAAAGAAAACAGGTTACTCGTTCGTTCCATGAATACATATCGCAACTCCATAATTTTGTTATATAAACACCTTGGTTGGAACCTAGCCAATTTTCTCCCATAGAAATGTATGGGAGGGAGCCACTAATCTATTTGCATGGTACAGCCAAACCAATGAGCTGATTATAGAGGACGGATTATTTTGAGAAAGAAAACAGGTTACTCGTTCGTTCCATGAAGTAGGATCGCAACTCCAATAGTTTGTTAAATTAACACCTTGGTGGGAAGATAGCCAATTTTCACCCATAGAAATGTATGGGAGGGAACCACTAATCTATTTGCATGGTACAGCCAAACCAATGAGCTGATTATAGAGGAGGCATTTTTTAGAGAAAGAAAACAGGTTACTCGTTCGTTTCATGAATACATATCGCAACTCCAATAGTTTGTTAAATTAACACCTTGGTTGGAACATAGCCAATTTTCTCCCGAAGAAATGTATGGGAGGGAACCACTAATCTATTTGCATGGTACAGCCAAACCTATGAGCTGATTATAGAGGAGGCATTATTTAGAGAAAGAAAACAGGTTACTCGTTTGTTCCATGAATACATATCGCAACTCCGCTACTTTGTTTTATTAACACCTTGGTGGGAAAATAGCCAATTTTCTCCCGTAGAAATGTATGGGAGGGAACCACTAATCTATTTGCATGGTACAACAAAACCAATGAGCTGACTATAGAGGAGGCATTATTTAGAGAAAGAAAGCAGGTTACTCGTTCGTTCCATGAAGTAGGATCGCAACTCCAATAGTTTGTTAAATTAACACCTTGGTGGGAAGATAGCCAATTTTCACCCATAGAAATGTATGGGAGGGAACCACTAATCTATTTGCATGGTACAGCCAAACCAATGAGCTGATAATAGAGGAGGCATTATTTAGAGAAAGGAAACATGTTACTCGTTCGTTTCATGAATACATATCGCAACTCCAATAGTATGTTAAATTAACACCTTGGTTGGAACATAGCCAATTTTCTCCCAAAGAAATGTATGGGAGGGAACCACTAATCTATTTGCATGGTACAGCCAAACCAATGAGCTGATAATAGAGGAGGCATTATTTAGAGAAAGAAAACAGGTTACTCGTTCTTTCCATGAAGTAGGATCGCAACTCCACTAGTTTGTTTTATTAACACCTTGGTGGGAAGATAGCCAATTTTCACCCATAGAAATGTATGGGAGGGAACCACTAATCTATTTGCATGGTACAGCCAAACCAATGAGCTGATTATAGAGGAGCATTATTGAGAGAAAGAAAACAGGTTACTCGTTCGTTCCATGAAAACATATCGCAACTCCAATAGTTTGTTAAATTAACACCTTGGTTGGAACATAGCCAATTTTCACCCATAGAAATGTATGGGAGGGAACGACTGATCTATTTGCATGGTACAGCCAAACCAATGAGCTGATAATAAAGGAGGCATTATTTAGAGAAAGAAAACAGGTTACTCGTTTGTTCCATGAATACATATCGCAACTCCGCTACTTTGTTTTATTAACACCTTGGTGGGAAAATAGCCAATTTTCTCCCATAGAAATGTATGGGAGGGAACCACTAATCTATTTGCATAGTACAACCAAACCAATGAGCTGATTATAGAGGAGGCATTATTCAGAGAAAGAATACAGGTTACTCGTTCGTTCCATGAAGTAGGATTGCAACTCCAATAGTTTGTTAAATTAACACCTTGGTGGGAAGATAGCCAATTTTCACCCATAGAAATGTATGGGAGGGAACCACTAATCTATTTGCATGGTACAGCCAAACCAATGAGCTGATTATAGAGGAGGCATTATTTAGAGAAAGAAAACAGGTTACTCGTTCGTTTCATCAATACATATCGCAACTCCAATAGTTTATTAAATTAACACCTTGGTTGGAACATAGCCAATTTTCTCCCAAAGAAATGTATGGGAGGGAACCACTAATCTATTTGCATGGTACAGCCAAACCAATGAGCTGATTATAGAGGAGGCATTATTTAGATAAAGAAAACAGGTTACTCGTTCGTTTTATGAATACATATCGCAACTCCAATAGTTTGTTAAATTAACACCTTGGTTGGAACATAGCCGATTTTCTCCCATAGAAATGTATGGGAGGGAACCACTAATCTATTTGCATGGTACAGCCAAACCAATGAGCTGATTATAGAGGAGGCATTATTTAGAGAAAGAAAACAGGTTACTCGTTCGTTCCATGTAGTAGGATCGCAACTCCTCTAGTTTGTTTTATTAACACCTTGGTGGGAATATAGCCAATTTTCACCCATAGAAATGTATGGGAGGGAACGACTGATCTATTTGCATGGTACAGCCAAACCAATGAGCTGATAATAGAGGAGGCATTATTTAGAGAAAGAAAACAGGTTACTCATTCGTTCCATGAATA
Organism: Eunapius fragilis; assembly: GCA_963681505.1. Classification (NCBI taxonomy): domain Eukaryota; kingdom Metazoa; phylum Porifera; class Demospongiae; order Spongillida; family Spongillidae; genus Eunapius; species Eunapius fragilis. The sequence goes on from OY811989.1 coordinate 6,087,111, forward strand.
CATATCGCAACTCCAATAGTTTGTTAAATTAACACCTTGGTTGGAACATAGCCAATTTTCTCCCATAGAAATGTATGGGAGGGAACCACTAATCTATTTGCATGGTACAGCCAAACCAATGAGCTGATTATAGATGAGGCATTATTTAGAGAAAGAAAACAGGTTACTCGTTCGTTCCATGTAGTAGGATCGCAACTCCACTAGTTTGTTTTATTAACACCTTGGTGGGAAGATAGCCAATTTTCACCCATAGAAATGTATGGGAGGGAACCACTAATCTATTTGCATGGTACAGCCAAACCAATTAGCTGATAATAGAGGAGGCATTATTTAGAGAAAGAAAACAGGTTACTCGTTCGTTCCATGAATACATATCGCAACTCCAATAGTTTGTTAAATTAACACCTTGGTTGGAACATAGCCAATTTTCACCCATAGAAATGTATGGGAGGGAACGACTGATCTATTTGCATGGTACAGCCAAACCAATGAGCTGATAATAAAGGAGGCATTATTTAGAGAAAGAAAACAGGTTACTCGTTTGTTCCATGAATACATATCGCAACTCCGCTACTTTGTTTTATTAACACCTTGGTGGGAAAATAGCCAATTTTCTCCCATAGAAATGTATGGGAGGGAACCACTAATCTATTTGCATGGTACAACCAAACCAATGAGCTGACTATAGAGGAGGCATTATTTAGAGAAAGAAAACAGGTTACTCGTTCGTTCCATGAAGTAGGATCGCAACTCCAATAGTTTGTTAAATTAACACCTTGGTGGGAAGATAGCCAATTTTCACCCATAGAAATGTATGGGAGGGAACCACTAATCTATTTGCATGGTACAGCCAAACCAATGAGCTGATAATAGAGGAGGCATTATTTAGAGAAAGGAAACATGTTACTCGTTCGTTTCATGAATACATATCGCAACTCCAATAGAATGTTAAATTAACACCTTGGTTGGAACATAGCCAATTTTCTCCCAAAGAAATGTATGGGAGGGAACCACTAATCTATTTGCATGGTACAGCCAAACCAATGAGCTGATAATAGAGGAGGCATGATATAGAGAAAGAAAACAGGTTACTCGTTCTTTCCATGAAGTAGGATCGCAACTCCACTAGTTTGTTTTATTAACACCTTGGTGGGAAGATAGCCAATTTTCACCCATAGAAATGTATGGGAGGGAACCACTAATCTATTTGCATGGTACAGCCAAACCAATGAGCTGATTATAGAGGAGGCATTATTGAGAGAAAGAAAACAGGTTACTCGTTCGTTCCATGAATACATATCGCAACTACAATAGTTTGTTAAATTAACACCTTGGTTGGAACATAGCCAATTTTCTCCCATAGAAATGTATGGGAGGGAACCACTAATCTATTTGCATGGTACAGCCAAACCAATGAGCTGATTATAGAGGAGGCATTATTCAGAGAAAGAAAACAGATTACTCGTTCGTTCCATGAATACATATCGCAACTCCATTATTTTGTTATATTAACACCTTGGTTGGAACCTAGCCAATTTTCTCCCATAGAAATGTATGGGAGGGAGCCACTAATCTATTTGCATGGTACAGCCAAACCAATGAGCTGATTAAAGAGGAGGCATTATTTAGAGAAAGAAAACATGTTACTCGTTCGTTCCATGAAGTAGGATCGCAACTCCACTAGTTTGTAATATTAACACCTTGGTGGGAAAATAGCCAATTTTCAGCCATAGAAATGTATGGGAGGGAACCACTAATCTATTTGCATGGTACAGCCAAACCAATGAGCTGATAATAGAGGAGGCATTATTTAGAGAAAGAAAACAGGTTACTCGTTCTTTCCATGAAGTAGGATCGCAACTCCACTAGTTTGTTTTATTAACACCTTGGTGGGAAGATAGCCAATTTTCACCCATAGAAATGTATGGGAGGGAACCACTAATCTATTTGCATGGTACAGCCAAACCAATGAGCTGATTATAGAGGAGGCATTATTGAGAGAAAGAAAACAGGTTACTCGTTCGTTCCATGAATACATATCGCAACTCCAATAGTTTGTTAAATTAACACCTTGGTTGGAACATAGCCAATTTTCTCCCATAGAAATGTATGGGAGGGAACCACTAATCTATTTGCATGGTACAGCCAAACCAATGAGCTGATTATAGAGGAGGCATTATTTATAGAAAGAAAACAGGTTACTCGTTCGTTCCATGAATACATATCGCAACTCCAATAGTTTGTTAAATTAACACCTTGGTTGGAACATAGCCAATTTTCTCCCATAGAAATGTATGGGAAGGAACCACTAATCTATTTGCATGGTACAGCCAAACCAATGAGCTGATTATAGAGGAGGCATTATTTAGAGAAAGAAAACAGGTTACTCGTTCGTTCCATGAATACATATCGCAACTCCATTATTTTGTTATATTAACACCTTGGTTGGAACCTAGCCAATTTTCTCCCATAGAAATGTATGAGAGGGAGCCACTAATCTATTTGCATGGTACAGCCAAACCAATGAGCTGATTATAGAGGACGGATTATTTTGAGAAAGAAAACAGGTTACTCGTTCGTTCCATGAAGTAGGATCGCAACTCCAATAGTTTGTTAAATTAACACCTTGGTGGGAAGATAGCCAGTTTTCACCCAAAGAAATGTATGGGAGGGCACCACTAATTTATTTGCATGGTACAGCCAAACCAATGAGCTGATTATAGAGGAGGCATTATTTAGAGAAAGAAAACAGGTTACTCGTTCGTTCCATGAATACATATCGCAACTCGAATAGTTTGTTAAATTAACATCTTGGTTGGAACATAGCCAATTTTCTCCCATAGAAATGTATGGGAGGGAACCACTAATCTATTTGCATGGTACAGCCAAACCAATGAGCTGATTAAAGAGGAGGCATTATTTAGAGAAAGAAAACATGTTACTCGTTCGTTCCATGAAGTAGGATCGCAACTCCACTAGTTTGTAATATTAACACCTTGGTGGGAAAATAGCCAATTTTCACCCATAGAAATGTATGGGAGGGAACCACTAATCTATTTGCATGGTACAGCCAAACCAATGAGCTGATAATAGAGGAGGCATTATTTAGAGAAAGAAAACAGGTTACTCGTTCGTCCCATGAATACATATCGCAACTCCAATAGATTGTTAAATTAACACCTTGGTTGGAACATAGCCAATTTTCTCCCATAGAAATGTATGGGAGGGAACCACTAATCTATTTGCATGGTACAGCCAAACCAATGAGCTGATTATAGAGGAGGCATTATTTAGAGAAAGAAAACAGGTTACTCGTTCGTTCCATGAATACATATCGCAACTCCAATAGTTTGTTAAATTAACACCTTGTTTGGAACATAGCCAATTTTCTCCCATAGAAATGTATGGGAAGGAACCACTAATCTATTTGCATGGTACAGCCAAACCAATGAGCTGATTATAGAGGAGGCATTATTTAGAGAAAGAAAACAGGTTACTCATTCGTTCCATGAATACATATCGCAACTCCATTATTTTGTTATATTAACACCTTGGTTGGAACCTAGCCAATTTTCTCCCATAGAAATGTATGGGAGGGAGCCACTAATCTATTTGCATGGTACAGCCAAACCAATGAGCTGATTATAGAGGACGGATTATTCTGAGAAAGAAAACAGGTTACTCGTTCGTTCCATGAAGTAGGATCGCAACTCCAATAGTTTGTTAAATTAACACCTTGGTGGGAAGATAGCCAATTTTCACCCATAGAAATGTATGGGAGGGAACCACTAATCTATTTGCATGGTACAGCCAAACCAATGAGCTGATTATAGAGGAGGCATTTTTTAGAGAAAGAAAACAGGTTACTCGTTCGTTTCATGAATACATATCGCAACTCCAATAGTTTGTTAAATTAACACCTTGGTTGGAATATAGCCAATTTTCTCCCGAAGAAATGTATGGGAGGGAACCACTAATCTATTTGCATGGTACAGCCAAACCTATGAGCTGATTATAGAGGAGGCATTATTTAGAGAAAGAAAACAGGTACTCGTTTGTTTTATGAATACATATCGCAACTCCAATAGTTTGTTAAATTAACACTTTGGTTGGAACATAGCGAATTTTCTCCCATAGAAATGTATGGGAGGGAACCACTAATCTATTTGCATGGTTCAGCCAAACCAATGAGCTGATTATAAAGGAGGCATTATTTAGAGAAAGAAAACAGGTTACTCGTTCGTTCCATGTAGTAGGATCGCAACTCCACTAGTTTGTTTTAATAACACCTTGGTGGGAAGATAGCCAATTTTCACACATAGAAATGTATGGGAGGGAACCACTAATCTATTTGCATGGTACAGCCAAACCAATGAGCTGATTACAGAGGAGGCATTATTTAGAGAAAGAAAACAGGTTACTCGTTCGTTCCATGAATACATATCGCAACTCCATTATTTTGTTATATTAACACCTTGGTTGGAACCTAGCCAATTTTCTCCCATAGAAATGTATGGGAGGGAGCCACTAATCTATTTGCATGGTACAGCCAAACCAATGAGCTGATTATAGAGGACGGATTATTTTGAGAAAGAAAACAGGTTACTCGTTCGTTCCATGAAGTAGGATCGCAACTCCAGTAGTTTGTTAAATTAACACCTTGGTGGGAAGATAGCCAATTTTCACCCATAGAAATGTATGGGAGGGAACCACTAATCTATTTGCATGGTACAGCCAAACCAATGAGCTGATTATAGAGGAGGCATTTTTTAGAGAAAGAAAACAGGTTACTCGTTCGTTTCATGAATACATATCGCAACTCCAATAGTTTGTTAAATTAACACCTTGGTTGGAATATAGCCAATTTTCTCCCGAAGAAATGTATGGGAGGGAACCACTAATCTATTTGCACGGTACAGCCAAACCTATGAGCTGATTATAGAGGAGGCATTATTTAGAGAAAGAAAACAGGTACTCGTTTGTTTTATGAATACATATCGCAACTCCAATAGTTTGTTAAATTAACACTTTGGTTGGAACATAGCGAATTTTCTCCCATAGAAATGTATGGGAGGGAACCACTAATCTATTTGCATGGTACAGCCAAACCAATGAGCTGATAATAGAGGAGGCATTATTTAGAGAAAGAAAACAGGTTACTCGTTCGTTCCATGAAGTAGGATCGCAACTCCACTAGTTTGTTTTATTAACACCTTGGTGGGAAAATAGCCAATTTTCACCCATAGAAATGTATGGGAGGGAACCACTAATCTATTTGCATGGTACAGCCAAACCAATGAGCTGATAATAGAGGAGGCATTATTTAGAGAAAGAAAACAGGTTACTCGTTCTTTCCATGAAGTAGGATCGCAACTCCACTAGTTTGTTTTATTAACACCTTGGAGGGAAGATAGCCAATTTTCACCCATAGAAATGTATGGGAGGGAACCACTAATCTATTTGCATGGTACAGCCAAACCAATGAGCTGATTATAGAGGAGGCATTATTTAGAGAAAGAAAACAGGTTACTCGTTCGTCCCATGAATACATATCGCAACTCCAATAGTTTGTTAAATTAACACCTTGGTTGGAACATAGCCAATTTTCTCCCATAGAAATGTATGGGAGGGAACCACTAATCTATTTGCATGGTACAGCCAAACCAATGAGCTGATTATAGAGGAGGCATTATTTAGAGAAAGAAAACAGGTTATTCGTTCGTTCCATGAATACATATCGCAACTCCAATAGTTTGTTAAATTAACACCTTGTTTGGAACATAGCCAATTTTCTCCCATAGAAATGTATGGGAAGGAACCACTAATCTATTTGCATGGTACAGCCAAACCAATGAGCTGATTATAGAGGAGGCATTATATAGAGAAAGAAAACAGGTTACACATTCGTTCCATGAATACATATCGCAACTCCATTATTTTGTTATATTAACACCTTGGTTGGAACCTAGCCAATTTTCTCCCATAGAAATGTATGGGAGGGCGCCACTAATCTATTTGCATGGTACAGCCAAACCAATGAGCTGATTATAGAGGACGGATTATTTTGAGAAAGAAAACAGGTTACTCGTTCGTTCCATGAAGTAGGATCGCAACTCCAATAGTTTGTTAAATTAACACCTTGGTGGGAAGATAGCCAATTTTCTCCCAAAGAAATGTATGGGAGGGAACCACTAATCTATTTGCATGGTACAGCCAAACCAATGAGCTGATTACAGAGGAGGCATTATTTAGAGAAAGAAAACAGGTTACTCGTTCGTTTCATGAATACATATCGCAACTCCAATAGTTTGTTAAATTAACACCTTGGTTGGAACATAGCCAATTTTCTCCCAAAGAAATGTATGGGAGGGAACCACTAATCTATTTGCATGATACAGCCAAACCAATGAGCTGATTATAGAGGAGGCATTATTTAGAGAAAGAAAACAGGTTACTCGTTCGTTCCATGAAGTAGGATCGCAACTCCAATAGTTTGTTAAATTAACACCTTGGTGGGAAGATAGCCAATTTTCACCCATAGAAATGTATGGGAGGGAACCACTAATCTATTTGCATGGTACAGCCAAACCAATGAGCTGATTATAGAGGAGGCATTATTTAGAGAAAGAAAACAGGTTACTCGTTCGTTTCATGAATACATATCGCAACTCCAATAGTTTGTTAAATTAACACCTTGGTTGGAACATAGCCAATTTTCTCCCAAAGAAATGTATGGGAGGGAACCACTAATCTATTTGCATGGTACAGCCAAACCAATGAGCTGATTATAGAGGAGGCATTATTTAGAGAAAGAAAACAGGTTACTCGTTCGTTTTATGAATACATATCGCAACTCCAATAGTTTGTTAAATTAACACCTTGGTTGGAACATAGCCGATTTTCTCCAATAGAAATGTATGGGAGGGAACCACTAATCTATTTGCATGGTACAGCCAAACCAATGAGCTGATTATAGAGGAGGCATTATTTAGAGAAAGAAAACAGGTTACTCGTTCGTTCCATGTAGTAGGATCGCAACTCCTCTAGTTTGTTTTATTAACACCTTGGTGGGAATATAGCCAATTTTCACCCATAGAAATGTATGGGAGGGAACGATTGATCTATTTGAATGGTACAGCCAAACCAATGAGCTGATAATAGAGTCGGCATTATTCAGAGAAAGAAAACAAGTTACTCGTTCGTTCCATGAATACATATTGCAACTCCAATAGTTTGTTAAATTAACACCTTGGTTGGAACATAGCCAATTTTCTCCCATAGAAATGTATGGGAGGGCACCACTAATCTATTTGCATGGTACAGCCAAACCAATGAGCTGATTATAGAGGAGGCATTATTTAGAGAAAGAAAACAGGTTACTCGTTCGTTCCATGTAGTAGGATCGCAACTCCACTAATTTGTTTTATTAACACTTTGGTGGGAAGATAGCCAATTTTCACCCATAGAAATGTATGGGAGGGAACCACTAATCTATTTGCATGGTACAGCCAAACCAATTACCTGATAATAGAGGAGGCATTATTTAGAGAAAGAAAACAGGTTACTCGTTCGTTCCATGAATACATATCGCAACTCCAATAGTTTGTTAAATTAACACCTTGGTTGGAACATAGCCAATTTTCACCCATAGAAATGTATGGGAGGGAACGACTGATCTATTTGCATGGTACAGCCAAACCAATGAGCTGATAATAAAGGAGGCATTATTTAGAGAAAGAAAACAGGTTACTCGTTTGTTCCATGAATATATATCGCAACTCCGCTACTTTGTTTTATTAACACCTTGGTGGGAAAATAGCCAATTTTCTCCCATAGAAATGTATGGGAGGGAACCACTAATCTATTTGCATGGTACAACCAAACCAATGAGCTGATTATAGAGGAGGCATTATTCAGAGAAAGAATACAGGTTACTCGTTCGTTCCATGAAGTAGGATCGCAACTCCATTAGTTTGTTAAATTAACACCTTGGTGGGAAGATAGCCAATTTTCACCCATAGAAATGTATGGGAGGGAACCACTAATCTATTTGCATGGTACAGCCAAACCAATGAGCTGATAATAGAGGAGGCATTGTTTAGAGAAAGAAAACAGGTTACTCGTTCGTTCCATGAATACATATCGCAACTCCAATAGTTTGTTAAATTAACACCTTGGTTGGAACATAGCCAATTTTCTCCCATAGAAATGTATGGGAGGAAACCACTAATCTATTTGCATGGTACAGCCAAGCCAATGAGCTGATTATAGAGGAGGCATTATTTAGAGAAAGAAAACATGTTACTCGTTCGTTCCATGTAGTAGGATCGCAACTCCACTAGTTTGTTTTATTAACACCTTGGTGGGAAGATGGCCAATTTTCACCCATAGAAATGTATGGGAGGGAACCACTAATCTATTTGCATGGTACAGCCAAACCAATGAGCTGATTATAGAGGAGGCATTATTTAGAGAAAGAAAACAGGTTACTCGTTCGTCCCATGAAGTAGGATCGCAACTCCACTAGTTTGTTTTATTAACACCTTGGTGGTAAGATAGCCAATTTTCACCCATAGAAATATATGGGAGGGAACCACTAATCTATTTGCATGGTACAGCCAAACCAATGAGCTGATAATAATGGAGGCATTATTTAGAGAAAGAAAACAGGTTACTCGTTTGTTCCATGAATACATATCGCAACTCCGCTACTTTGTTTTATTAACACCTTGGTGGGAAAATAGCCAATTTTCTCCCGTAGAAATGTATGGGAGGGAACCACTAATCTATTTGCATGGTACAACCAAACCAATGAGCTGACTATAGAGGAGGCATTATTTAGAGAAAGAAAACAGGTTACTCGTTCGTTCCATGAAGTAGGATCGCAACTCCAATAGTTTGTTAAATTAACACCTTGGTGGGAAGATAGCCAATTTTCACCCATAGAAATGTATGGGAGGGAACCACTAATCTATTTGCATGGTACAGCCAAACCAATGAGCTGATAATAGAGGAGGCATTATTTAGAGAAAGAAAACAGGTTACTCGTTCGTTCCATGAATACATATCGCAACTCCAATAGTTTGTTAAATTAACACCTTGGTTGGAACATAGCCAATTTTCACCCATAGAAATGTATGGGAGGGAACGACTGATCTATTTGCATGGTACAGCCAAACCAATGAGCTGATAATAAAGGAGGCATTATTTAGAGAAAGAAAACAGGTTACTCGTTTGTTCCATGAATACATATCGCAACTCCGCTACTTTGTTTTATTAACACCTTGGTGGGAAAATAGCCAATTTTCTCCCATAGAAATGTATGGGAGGGAACCACTAATCTATTTGCATAGTACAACCAAACCAATGAGCTGATTATAGAGGAGGCATTATTCAGAGAAAGAATACAGGTTACTCGTTCGTTCCATGAAGTAGGATCGCAACTCCATTAGTTTGTTAAATTAACACCTTGGTGGGAAGATAGCCAATTTTCACGCATAGAAATGTATGGGAGGGAACCACTAATCTATTTGCATGGTACAGCCAAACCAATGAGCTGATAATAGAGGAGGCATTGTTTAGAGAAAGAAAACAGGTTACTCGTTCGTTCCATGAATACATATCGCAACTCCAATAGTTTGTTAAATTAACACCTTGGTTGGAACATAGCCAATTTTCTCCCATAGAAATGTATGGGAGGGAACCACTAATCTATTTGCATGGTACAGCCAAGCCAATGAGCTGATTATAGAGGAGGCATTATTTAGAGAAAGAAAACATGTTACTCGTTCGTTCCATGTAGTAGGATCGCAACTCCACTAGTTTGTTTTATTAACACCTTGGTGGGAAGATAGCCAATTTTCACCCATAGAAATGTATGGGAGGGAACCACTAATCTATTTGCATGGTACAGCCAAACCAATGAGCTGATTATAGAGGAGCATTATTGAGAGAAAGAAAACAGGTTACTCGTTCGTTCCATGAATACATATCGCAACTCCAATAGTTTGTTAAATTAACACCTTGGTTGGAACATAGCCAATTTTCACCCATAGAAATGTATGGGAGGGAACGACTGATCTATTTGCATGGTACAGCCAAACCAATGAGCTGATAATAAAGGAGGCATTATTTAGAGAAAGAAAACAGGTGACTCGTTTGTTCCATGAATACATATCGCAACTCCGCTACTTTGTTTTATTAACACCTTGGTGGGAAAATAGCCAATTTTCTCCCATAGAAATGTATGGGAGGGAACCACTAATCTATTTGCATGGTACAACCAAACCAATGAGCTGATAATAGAGGAGGCATTATTTAGAGAAAGGAAACATGTTACTCGTTCGTTTCATGAATACATATCGCAACTCCAATAGTATGTTAAATTAACACCTTGGTTGGAACATAGCCAATTTTCTCCCAAAGAAATGTATGGGAGGGAACCACTAATCTATTTGCATGGTACAGCCAAACCAATGAGCTGATAATAGAGGAGGCATTATTTAGAGAAAGAAAACAGGTTACTCGTTCTTTCCATGAAGTAGGATCGCAACTCCACTAGTTTGTTTTATTAACACCTTGGTGGGAAGATAGCCAATTTTCACCCATAGAAATGTATGGGAGGGAACCACTAATCTATTTGCATGGTACAGCCAAACCAATGAGCTGATTATAGAGGAGCATTATTGAGAGAAAGAAAACAGGTTACTCGTTCGTTCCATGAATACATATCGCAACTCCAATAGTTTGTTAAATTAACACCTTGGTTGGAACATAGCCAATTTTCACCCATAGAAATGTATGGGAGGGAACGACTGATCTATTTGCATGGTACAGCCAAACCAATGAGCTGATAATAAAGGAGGCATTATTTAGAGAAAGAAAACAGGTTACTCGTTTGTTCCATGAATACATATCGCAACTCCGCTACTTTGTTTTATTAACACCTTGGTGGGAAAATAGCCAATTTTCTCCCATAGAAATGTATGGGAGGGAACCACTAATCTATTTGCATAGTACAACCAAACCAATGAGCTGATTATAGAGGAGGCATTATTCAGAGAAAGAATACAGGTTACTCGTTCGTTCCATGAAGTAGGATCGCAACTCCATTAGTTTGTTAAATTAACACCTTGGTGGGAAGATAGCCAATTTTCACGCATAGAAATGTATGGGAGGGAACCACTAATCTATTTGCATGGTACAGCCAAACCAATGAGCTGATAATAGAGGCGGCATTGTTTAGAGAAAGAAAACAGGTTACTCGTTCGTTCCATGAATACATATCGCAACTCCAATAGTTTGTTAAATTAACACCTTGGTTGGAACATAGCCAATTTTCTCCCATAGAAATGTATGGGAGGGAACCACTAATCTATTTGCATGGTACAGCCAAGCCAATGAGCTGATTATAGAGGAGGCATTATTTAGAGAAAGAAAACATGTTACTCGTTCGTTCCATGTAGTAGGATCGCAACTCCACTAGTTTGTTTTATTAACACCATGGTGGGAAGATAGCCAATTTTCACCCATAGAAATGTATGGGAGGGAACCACTAATCTATTTGCATGGTACAGCCAAACCAATGAGCTGATTATAGAGGAGGCATTATTTAGAGAAAGAAAACAGGTTACTCGTTCGTCCCATGAAGTAGGATCGCAACTCCACTAGTTTGTTTTATTAACACCTTGGTGGTAAGATAGCCAATTTTCACCCATAGAAATATATGGGAGGGAACCACTAATCTATTTGCATGGTACAGCCAAACCAATGAGCTGATAATAATGGAGGCATTATTTAGAGAAAGAAAACAGGTTACTCGTTTGTTCCATGAATACATATCGCAACTCCGCTACTTTGTTTTATTAACACCTTGGTGGGAAAATAGCCAATTTTCTCCCATAGAAATGTATGGGAGGGAACCACTAATCTATTTGCATGGTACAACCAAACCAATGAGCTGATAATAGAGGAGGCATTATTTAGAGAAAGGAAACATGTTACTCGTTCGTTTCATGAATACATATCGCAACTCCAATAGTATGTTAAATTAACACCTTGGTTGGAACATAGCCAATTTTCTCCCAAAGAAATGTATGGGAGGGAACCACTAATCTATTTGCATGGTACAGCCAAACCAATGAGCTGATAATAGAGGAGGCATTATTTAGAGAAAGAAAACAGGTTACTCGTTCTTTCCATGAAGTAGGATCGCAACTCCACTAGTTTGTTTTATTAACACCTTGGTGGGAAGATAGCCAATTTTCACCCATAGAAATGTATGGGAGGGAACCACTAATCTATTTGCATGGTACAGCCAAACCAATGAGCTGATTATAGAGGAGCATTATTGAGAGAAAGAAAACAGGTTACTCGTTCGTTCCATGAATACATATCGCAACTCCAATAATTTGTTAAATTAACACCTTGGTTGGAACATAGCCAATTTTCTCCCATACAAATGTATGGGAGGGAACCACTAATCTATTTGCATGGTACAGCCAAACCAATGAGCTGATTATAGAGGAGGCATTATTTAGAGAAAGAAAACAGGTTACTCGTTCGTTCCATGAAGTAGGATCGCAACTCCAATAGTTTGTTAAACTAACACCTTGGTGGGAAGATAGCCAATTTTCACTCATAGAAATGTATGGGAGGGAACCACTAATCTATTTGCATGGTACAGCCAAACCAATGAGCTGATTATAGAGGAGGCATTATTTAGAGAAAGAAAACAGGTTACTCGTTCGTTCCATGAAGTAGGATCGCAACTCCAATAGTTTGTTAAATTAACACCTTGGTGGGAAGATAGCCAATTTTCACCCATAGAAATGTATGGGAGGGAACCACTAATCTATTTGCATGGTACAGCCAAACCAATGAGCTGATTATAGAGGAGGCATTATTTAGAGAAAGAAAACAGGTTACTCGTTCGTCCCATGAAGTAGGATCGCAACTCCACTAGTTTGTTTTATTAACACCTTGGTGGTAAGATAGCCAATTTTCACCCATAGAAATATATGGGAGGGAACCACTAATCTATTTGCATGGTACAGCCAAACCAATGAGCTGATAATAATGGAGGCATTATTTAGAGAAAGAAAACAGGTTACTCGTTTGTTCCATGAATACATATTGCAACTCCGCTACTTTGTTTTATTAACACCTTGGTGGGAAAATAGCCAATTTTCTCCCATAGAAATGTATGGGAGGGAACCACTAATCTATTTGCATGGTACAACCAAACCAATGAGCTGATAATAGAGGAGGCATTATTCAGAGAAAGAAAACAGGTTACTCGTTCGTTCCATGAATACATATTGCAACTCCAATAGTTTGTTAAATTAACACCTTGGTTGGAACATAGCCAATTTTCTCCCATAGAAATGTATGGGAGGGCACCACTAATCTATTTGCATGGTACAGCCAAACCAATGAGCTGATTATAGAGGAGGCATTATTTAGAGAAAGAAAACAGGTTACTCGTTCGTTCCATGTAGTAGGATCGCAACTCCACTAATTTGTTTTATTAACACTTTGGTGGGAAGATAGCCAATTTTCACCCATAGAAATGTATGGGAGGGAACCACTAATCTATTTGCATGGTACAGCCAAACCAATTACCTGATAATAGAGGAGGCATTATTTAGAGAAAGAAAACAGGTTACTCGTTCGTTCCATGAATACATATCGCAACTCCAATAGTTTGTTAAATTAACACCTTGGTTGGAACATAGCCAATTTTCACCCATAGAAATGTATGGGAGGGAACGACTGATCTATTTGCATGGTACAGCCAAACCAATGAGCTGATAATAAAGGAGGCATTATTTAGAGAAAGAAAACAGGTTACTCGTTTGTTCCATGAATATATATCGCAACTCCGCTACTTTGTTTTATTAACACCTTGGTGGGAAAATAGCCAATTTTCTCCCATAGAAATGTATGGGAGGGAACCACTAATCTATTTGCATGGTACAACCAAACCAATGAGCTGATTATAGAGGAGGCATTATTCAGAGAAAGAATACAGGTTACTCGTTCGTTCCATGAAGTAGGATCGCAACTCCATTAGTTTGTTAAATTAACACCTTGGTGGGAAGATAGCCAATTTTCACCCATAGAAATGTATGGGAGGGAACCACTAATCTATTTGCATGGTACAGCCAAACCAATGAGCTGATAATAGAGGAGGCATTGTTTAGAGAAAGAAAACAGGTTACTCGTTCGTTCCATGAATACATATCGCAACTCCAATAGTTTGTTAAATTAACACCTTGGTTGGAACATAGCCAATTTTCTCCCATAGAAATGTATGGGAGGAAACCACTAATCTATTTGCATGGTACAGCCAAGCCAATGAGCTGATTATAGAGGAGGCATTATTTAGAGAAAGAAAACATGTTACTCGTTCGTTCCATGTAGTAGGATCGCAACTCCACTAGTTTGTTTTATTAACACCTTGGTGGGAAGATGGCCAATTTTCACCCATAGAAATGTATGGGAGGGAACCACTAATCTATTTGCATGGTACAGCCAAACCAATGAGCTGATTATAGAGGAGGCATTATTTAGAGAAAGAAAACAGGTTACTCGTTCGTCCCATGAAGTAGGATCGCAACTCCACTAGTTTGTTTTATTAACACCTTGGTGGTAAGATAGCCAATTTTCACCCATAGAAATATATGGGAGGGAACCACTAATCTATTTGCATGGTACAGCCAAACCAATGAGCTGATAATAATGGAGGCATTATTTAGAGAAAGAAAACAGGTTACTCGTTTGTTCCATGAATACATATCGCAACTCCGCTACTTTGTTTTATTAACACCTTGGTGGGAAAATAGCCAATTTTCTCCCGTAGAAATGTATGGGAGGGAACCACTAATCTATTTGCATGGTACAACCAAACCAATGAGCTGACTATAGAGGAGGCATTATTTAGAGAAAGAAAACAGGTTACTCGTTCGTTCCATGAAGTAGGATCGCAACTCCAATAGTTTGTTAAATTAACACCTTGGTGGGAAGATAGCCAATTTTCACCCATAGAAATGTATGGGAGGGAACCACTAATCTATTTGCATGGTACAGCCAAACCAATGAGCTGATAATAGAGGAGGCATTATTTAGAGAAAGGAAACATGTTACTCGTTCATTTCATGAATACATATCGCAACTCCAATAGTATGTTAAATTAACACCTTGGTTGGAACATAGCCAATTTTCTCCCAAAGAAATGTATGGGAGGGAACCACTAATCTATTTGCATGGTACAGCCAAACCAATGAGCTGATAATAGAGGAGGCATTATTTAGAGAAAGAAAACAGGTTACTCGTTCTTTCCATGAAGTAGGATCGCAACTCCACTAGTTTGTTTTATTAACACCTTGGTGGGAAGATAGCCAATTTTCACCCATAGAAATGTATGGGAGGGAACCACTAATCTATTTGCATGGTACAGCCAAACCAATGAGCTGATTATAGAGGAGCATTATTGAGAGAAAGAAAACAGGTTACTCGTTCGTTCCATGAATACATATCGCAACTCCAATAGTTTGTTAAATTAACATCTTGGTTGGAACATAGCCAATTTTCACCCATAGAAATGTATGGGAGGGAACGACTGATCTATTTGCATGGTACAGCCAAACCAATGAGCTGATAATAAAGGAGGCATTATTTAGAGAAAGAAAACAGGTTACTCGTTTGTTCCATGAATACATATCGCAACTCCGCTACTTTGTTTTATTAACACCTTGGTGGGAAAATAGCCAATTTTCTCCCATAGAAATGTATGGGAGGGAACCACTAATCTATTTGCATAGTACAACCAAACCAATGAGCTGATTATAGAGGAGGCATTATTCAGAGAAAGAATACAGGTTACTCGTTCGTTCCATGAAGTAGGATCGCAACTCCATTAGTTTGTTAAATTAACACCTTGGTGGGAAGATAGCCAATTTTCACGCATAGAAATGTATGGGAGGGAACCACTAATCTATTTGCATGGTACAGCCAAACCAATGAGCTGATAATAGAGGAGGCATTGTTTAGAGAAAGAAAACAGGTTACTCGTTCGTTCCATGAATACATATCGCAACTCCAATAGTTTGTTAAATTAACACCTTGGTTGGAACATAGCCAATTTTCTCCCATAGAAATGTATGGGAGGGAACCACTAATCTATTTGCATGGTACAGCCAAGCCAATGAGCTGATTATAGAGGAGGCATTATTTAGAGAAAGAAAACATGTTACTCGTTCGTTCCATGTAGTAGGATCGCAACTCCACTAGTTTGTTTTATTAACACCTTGGTGGGAAGATAGCCAATTTTCACCCATAGAAATGTATGGGAGGGAACCACTAATCTATTTGCATGGTACAGCCAAACCAATGAGCTGATTATAGAGGAGCATTATTGAGAGAAAGAAAACAGGTTACTCGTTCGTTCCATGAATACATATCGCAACTCCAATAGTTTGTTAAATTAACACCTTGGTTGGAACATAGCCAATTTTCACCCATAGAAATGTATGGGAGGGAACGACTGATCTATTTGCATGGTACAGCCAAACCAATGAGCTGATAATAAAGGAGGCATTATTTAGAGAAAGAAAACAGGTTACTCGTTTGTTCCATGAATACATATCGCAACTCCGCTACTTTGTTTTATTAACACCTTGGTGGGAAAATAGCCAATTTTCTCCCATAGAAATGTATGGGAGGGAACCACTAATCTATTTGCATGGTACAACCAAACCAATGAGCTGATAATAGAGGAGGCATTATTTAGAGAAAGGAAACATGTTACTCGTTCGTTTCATGAATACATATCGCAACTCCAATAGTATGTTAAATTAACACCTTGGTTGGAACATAGCCAATTTTCTCCCAAAGAAATGTATGGGAGGGAACCACTAATCTATTTGCATGGTACAGCCAAACCAATGAGCTGATAATAGAGGAGGCATTATTTAGAGAAAGAAAACAGGTTACTCGTTCTTTCCATGAAGTAGGATCGCAACTCCACTAGTTTGTTTTATTAACACCTTGGTGGGAAGATAGCCAATTTTCACCCATAGAAATGTATGGTAGGGAACCACTAATCTATTTGCATGGTACAGCCAAACCAATGAGCTGATTATAGAGGAGCATTATTGAGAGAAAGAAAACAGGTTACTCGTTCGTTCCATGAATACATATCGCAACTCCAATAGTTTGTTAAATTAACACCTTGGTTGGAACATAGCCAATTTTCACCCATAGAAATGTATGGGAGGGAACGACTGATCTATTTGCATGGTACAGCCAAACCAATGAGCTGATAATAAAGGAGGCATTATTTAGAGAAAGAAAACAGGTTACTCGTTTGTTCCATGAATACATATCGCAACTCCGCTACTTTGTTTTATTAACACCTTGGTGGGAAAATAGCCAATTTTCTCCCATAGAAATGTATGGGAGGGAACCACTAATCTATTTGCATAGTACAACCAAACCAATGAGCTGATTATAGAGGAGGCATTATTCAGAGAAAGAATACAGGTTACTCGTTCGTTCCATGAAGTAGGATCGCAACTCCATTAGTTTGTTAAATTAACACCTTGGTGGGAAGATAGCCAATTTTCACGCATAGAAATGTATGGGAGGGAACCACTAATCTATTTGCATGGTACAGCCAAACCAATGAGCTGATAATAGAGGCGGCATTGTTTAGAGAAAGAAAACAGGTTACTCGTTCGTTCCATGAATACATATCGCAACTCCAATAGTTTGTTAAATTAACACCTTGGTTGGAACATAGCCAATTTTCTCCCATAGAAATGTATGGGAGGGAACCACTAATCTATTTGCATGGTACAGCCAAGCCAATGAGCTGATTATAGAGGAGGCATTATTTAGAGAAAGAAAACATGTTACTCGTTCGTTCCATGTAGTAGGATCGCAACTCCACTAGTTTGTTTTATTAACACCTTGGTGGGAAGATAGCCAATTTTCACCCATAGAAATGTATGGGAGGGAACCACTAATCTATTTGCATGGTACAGCCAAACCAATGAGCTGATTATAGAGGAGGCATTATTTAGAGAAAGAAAACAGGTTACTCGTTCGTCCCATGAAGTAGGATCGCAACTCCACTAGTTTGTTTTATTAACACCTTGGTGGTAAGATAGCCAATTTTCACCCATAGAAATATATGGGAGGGAACCACTAATCTATTTGCATGGTACAGCCAAACCAATGAGCTGATAATAATGGAGGCATTATTTAGAGAAAGAAAACAGGTTACTCGTTTGTTCCATGAATACATATTGCAACTCCGCTACTTTGTTTTATTAACACCTTGGTGGGAAAATAGCCAATTTTCTCCCATAGAAATGTATGGGAGGGAACCACTAATCTATTTGCATGGTACAACCAAACCAATGAGCTGATAATAGAGGAGGCATTATTTAGAGAAAGGAAACATGTTACTCGTTCGTTTCATGAATACATATCGCAACTCCAATAGTATGTTAAATTAACACCTTGGTTGGAACATAGCCAATTTTCTCCCAAAGAAATGTATGGGAGGGAACCACTAATCTATTTGCATGGTACAGCCAAACCAATGAGCTGATAATAGAGGAGGCATTATTTAGAGAAAGAAAACAGGTTACTCGTTCTTTCCATGAAGTAGGATCGCAACTCCACTAGTTTGTTTTATTAACACCTTGGTGGGAAGATAGCCAATTTTCACCCATAGAAATGTATGGGAGGGAACCACTAATCTATTTGCATGGTACAGCCAAACCAATGAGCTGATTATAGAGGAGCATTATTGAGAGAAAGAAAACAGGTTACTCGTTCGTTCCATGAATACATATCGCAACTCCAATAATTTGTTAAATTAACACCTTGGTTGGAACATAGCCAATTTTCTCCCATACAAATGTATGGGAGGGAACCACTAATCTATTTGCATGGTACAGCCAAACCAATGAGCTGATTATAGAGGAGGCATTATTTAGAGAAAGAAAACAGGTTACTCGTTCGTTCCATGAAGTAGGATCGCAACTCCAATAGTTTGTTAAACTAACACCTTGGTGGGAAGATAGCCAATTTTCACTCATAGAAATGTATGGGAGGGAACCACTAATCTATTTGCATGGTACAGCCAAACCAATGAGCTGATTATAGAGGAGGCATTATTTAGAGAAAGAAAACAGGTTACTCGTTCGTTCCATGAAGTAGGATCGCAACTCCAATAGTTTGTTAAATTAACACCTTGGTGGGAAGATAGCCAATTTTCACCCATAGAAATGTATGGGAGGGAACCACTAATCTATTTGCATGGTACAGCCAAACCAATGAGCTGATTATAGAGGAGGCATTATTTAGAGAAAGAAAACAGGTTACTCGTTCGTCCCATGAAGTAGGATCGCAACTCCACTAGTTTGTTTTATTAACACCTTGGTGGTAAGATAGCCAATTTTCACCCATAGAAATATATGGGAGGGAACCACTAATCTATTTGCATGGTACAGCCAAACCAATGAGCTGATAATAATGGAGGCATTATTTAGAGAAAGAAAACAGGTTACTCGTTTGTTCCATGAATACATATTGCAACTCCGCTACTTTGTTTTATTAACACCTTGGTGGGAAAATAGCCAATTTTCTCCCATAGAAATGTATGGGAGGGAACCACTAATCTATTTGCATGGTACAACCAAACCAATGAGCTGATAATAGAGGAGGCATTATTTAGAGAAAGGAAACATGTTACTCGTTCGTTTCATGAATACATATCGCAACTCCAATAGTATGTTAAATTAACACCTTGGTTGGAACATAGCCAATTTTCTCCCAAAGAAATGTATGGGAGGGAACCACTAATCTATTTGCATGGTACAGCCAAACCAATGAGCTGATAATAGAGGAGGCATTATTTAGAGAAAGAAAACAGGTTACTCGTTCTTTCCATGAAGTAGGATCGCAACTCCACTAGTTTGTTTTATTAACACCTTGGTGGGAAGATAGCCAATTTTCACCCATAGAAATGTATGGGAGGGAACCACTAATCTATTTGCATGGTACAGCCAAACCAATGAGCTGATTATAGAGGAGCATTATTGAGAGAAAGAAAACAGGTTACTCGTTCGTTCCATGAATACATATCGCAACTCCAATAATTTGTTAAATTAACACCTTGGTTGGAACATAGCCAATTTTCTCCCATAGAAATGTATGGGAGGGAACCACTAATCTATTTGCATGGTACAGCCAAACCAATGAGCTGATTATAGAGGAGGCATTATTTAGAGAAAGAAAACAGGTTACTCGTTCGTTCCATGAAGTAGGATCGCAACTCCAATAGTTTGTTAAACTAACACCTTGGTGGGAAGATAGCCAATTTTCACCCATAGAAATGTATGGGAGGGAACCACTAATCTATTTGCATGGTACAGCCAAACCAATGAGCTGATTATAGAGGAGGCATTATTTAGAGAAAGAAAACAGGTTACTCGTTCGTTCCATGAAGTAGGATCGCAACTCCAATAGTTTGTTAAATTAACACCTTGGTGGGAAGATAGCCAATTTTCACCCATAGAAATGTATGGGAGGGAACCACTAATCTATTTGCATGGTACAGCCAAACCAATGAGCTGATTATAGAGGAGGCATTATTTAGAGAAAGAAAACAGGTTACTCGTTCGTTTCATGAATACATATCGCAATTCCAATAGTTTGTTAAATTAACACCTTGGTTGGAACATAGCCAATTTTCTCCCAAAGAAATGTATGGGAGGGAACCACTAATCTATTTGCATGGTACAGCCAAACCAATGAGCTGATTATAGAGGAGGCATTATTTAGAGAAAGAAAACAGGTTACTCGTTCGTTTTATGAATACATATCGCAACTCCAATAGTTTGTTAAATTAACACCTTGGTTGGAACATAGCCGATTTTCTCCCATAGAAATGTATGGGAGGGAACCACTAATCTATTTGCATGGTACAGCCATACCAATGAGCTGATTATAGAGGAGGCATTATTTAGAGAAAGAAAACAGGTTACTCGTTCGTTCCATGTAGTAGGATCGCAACTCCTCTAGTTTGTTTTATTAACACCTTGGTGGAAATATAGCCAATTTTCACCCATAGAAATGTATGGGAGGGAACGACTGATCTATTTGAATGGTACAGCCAAACCAATGAGCTGATAATAGAGTCGGCATTATTTAGAGAAAGAAAACAGGTTACTCGTTCGTTCCATGAATACATATCGCAACTCCAATAGTTTGTTAAATTAACACCTTGGTTGGAACATAGCCAATTTTCTCCCATAGAAATGTATGGGAGGGCACCACTAATCTATTTGCATGGTACAGCCAAACCAATGAGCTGATTATAGAGGAGGCATTATTTAGAGAAAGAAAACAGGTTACTCGTTCGTTCCATGTAGTAGGATCGCAACTCCACTAGTTTGTTTTATTAACACTTTGGTGGGAAGATAGCCAATTTTCACCCATAGAAATGTATGGGAGGGAACCACTAATCTATTTGCATGGTACAGCCAAACCAATTACCTGATAATAGAGGAGGCATTATTTAGAGAAAGAAAACAGGTTACTCGTTCGTTCCATGAATACATATCGCAACTCCAATAGTTTGTTAAATTAACACCTTGGTTGGAACATAGCCAATTTTCACCCATAGAAATGTATGGGAGGGAACGACTGATCTATTTGCATGGTACAGCCAAACCAATGAGCTGATAATAAAGGAGGCATTATTTAGAGAAAGAAAACAGGTTACTCGTTCGTCCCATGAAGTAGGATCGCAACTCCACTAGTTTGTTTTATTAACACCTTGGTGGTAAGATAGCCAATTTTCACCCATAGAAATATATGGGAGGGAACCACTAATCTATTTGCATGGTACAGCCAAACCAATGAGCTGATAATAATGGAGGCATTACTTAGAGAAAGAAAACAGGTTACTCGTTTGTTCCATGAATACATATCGCTACTCCGCTACTTTGTTTTATTAACACCTTGGTGGGAAAATAGCCAATTTTCTCCCATAGAAATGTATGGGAGGGAACCACTAATCTATTTGCATGGTACAGCCAAACCAATGAGCTGATTATAGAGGAGGCATTAGTTACAGAAAGAAAACAGGTTACTCGTTCGTTTCATGAATACATATCGCAACTCCAATAGGTTGTTAAATTAACACCTTAGTTGGAACATAGCCAATTTTCTCCCATAGAAATGTATGGGAGGGAACCACTAATCTATTTGCATGGTACAGCCAAACCAATGAGCTGATTATAGAGGAGGCATTATTTAGAGAAAGAAAACAGGTTACTCGTTCGTTCCATGAAGGAGGATCGCAACTCCACTAGTTTGTTTTATTAACACCTTGGTGTGAAGATAGCCAATTTTCACCAATAGAAATGTATGGGAGGGAACCACTAATCTATTTGCATGGTACAGCCAAACCAATGAGCTGATTATAGAGGAGGCATTATTAAGAGAAAGAAAACAGGTTACTCGTTCGTTCCATGAAGTAGGATCGCAACTCCACTAGTTTGTTTTATTAACACCTTGGTTGGAAAATAGCCAATTTTCACCCATAGAAATGTATGGGAGGGAACCACTAATCTATTTGCATGGTATAGCCAAACCACATAGCTGATTATAGAGGAGGCATTATTTAGAAAAAGAAAACAGGTTACTCGTTCTTTCCATGAAGTAGGATCGCATCTCCACTAGTTTGTAATATTAACACCTTGGTGCGAAGATAGCCAATTTTCACCCATAGAAATGTATGGGAGGGAACCACTAATCTATTTGCATGGTACAGCCAAACCAATGAGCTGATTATAGAGGAGGGATTATTTTGAGAAAGAAAACAGGTTACTCGTTCGTTCCATGAAGTAGGATCGCAACTCCAATAGTTTGTTAAATTAACACCTTGGTGGGAAGATAGCCAATTTTAACCCATAGAAATGTATGGGAGGGAACCACTAATCTATTTGCATGGTACAGCCAAACCAATGAGCTGATTATAGAGGAGGGATTATTTTGAGAAAGAAAACAGGTTACTCGTTCGTTCCATGAAGTAGGATCGCAACTCCACTAGTTTGTTTTATTAACACCTTGGTGGGAAGATAGCCAATTTTCACCAATAGAAATGTATGGGAGGGAACCACTAATCTATTTGCATGGTACAGCCAAACCAATGAGCTGATTATAGAGGAGGCATTATTAAGAGAAAGAAAACAGGTTATTCG
Organism: Eunapius fragilis; assembly: GCA_963681505.1. Taxonomy (NCBI): domain Eukaryota; kingdom Metazoa; phylum Porifera; class Demospongiae; order Spongillida; family Spongillidae; genus Eunapius; species Eunapius fragilis. Next base: position 6,110,396 of record OY811989.1, read on the forward strand.
TTCGTTTCATGAATACATATCGCAACTCCAATAGTTTGTTAAATTAATACCTTGGTTGGATCATAGCCAATTTTCTCCCATAGAAATGTATGGGAGGGAACCACTAATCTATTTGCATGGTACAGCCAAACCAATGAGCTGATAATAGAGGAGGCATTATTTAGAGAAAGAAAACAGGTTACTCGTTCGTTCCATGAAGTAGGATCGCAACTCCACTAGTTTGTTTTATTAACACCTTGGTGGGAAGATAGCCAATTTTCACCCATAGAAATGTATGGGAGGGAACCACTAATCTATTTGCATGGTACAGCCAAACCAATGAGCTGATTATAGAGGAGGCATTAGTTACAGATAGAAAACAGGTTACTCGTTCGTTCCATGAATACATATCGCAACTCCAATAGTTTGTTAAATTAAGACCTTGGTTGGAATATAGCCAATTTTCTCCCATAGAAATGTATGGGAGGGAACCACTAATCTATTTGCATGGTACAGCCAAACCAATGAGCTGATTATAGAGGAGGCATTATTTAGAGAAAGAAAACAGGTTTCTCGTTCGTTCCATGTAGTAGGATCGTAACTCCACTAGTTTGTTTTATTAACACCTTGGTGGGAAGATAGCCAATTTTCACCCATAGAAATGTATGGGAGGGAACCACGAATCTATTTGCATGGTGCAGCAAAACCAATGAGATGATTATAGAGGAGGCATTATTTAGAGAAAGAAAACAGGTTTCTCGTTCGTTGCATGTAGTAGGATCGTAACTCCACTAGTTTGTTTTATTAACACCTTGGTGGGAAGATAGCCAATTTTCACCCATAGAAATGTATGGGAGGGAACCACGAATCTATTTGCATGGTGCAGCAAAACCAATGAGCTGATTATAGAGGAGGCATTATTTAGAGAAAGAAAACAGGTTACTCGTTCGTTCCATGTAGAAGGATCGCAACTCCACTAGTTTGTTTTATTAACACCTTGGTGGGAAGATAGCCAATTTTCACCCATAGAAATGTATGGGAGGGAACCACGAATCTATTTGCATGGTGCAGCAAAACCAATGAGCTGATAATAGAGGAGGCATTATTTAGAGAAAGAAAACAGGTTACTCGTTCGTTCCATGAAGTAGGATCGCAACTCCACTAGTTTGTTTTATTAACACCTTGGTGGGAAGATAGCCAATTTTCACCCATAGAAATGTATGGGAGGGAACCACTAATCTATTTGCATGGTACAGCCAAACCAATGAGCTGATTATAGAGGAGGCATTAGTTACAGATAGAAAACAGGTTACTCGTTCGTTCCATGAATACATATCGCAACTCCAATAGTTTGTTAAATTAAGACCTTGGTTGGAATATAGCCAATTTTCTCCCATAGAAATGTATGGGAGGGAACCACTAATCTATTTGCATGGTACAGCCAAACCAATGAGCTGATTATAGAGGAGGCATTATTTAGAGAAAGAAAACAGGTTTCTCGTTCGTTCCATGTAGTAGGATCGTAACTCCACTAGTTTGTTTTATTAACACCTTGGTGGGAAGATAGCCAATTTTCACCCATAGAAATGTATGGGAGGGAACCACGAATCTATTTGCATGGTGCAGCAAAACCAATGAGATGATTATAGAGGAGGCATTATTTAGAGAAAGAAAACAGGTTTCTCGTTCGTTGCATGTAGTAGGATCGTAACTCCACTAGTTTGTTTTATTAACACCTTGGTGGGAAGATAGCCAATTTTCACCCATAGAAATGTATGGGAGGGAACCACGAATCTATTTGCATGGTGCAGCAAAACCAATGAGCTGATTATAGAGGAGGCATTATTTAGAGAAAGAAAACAGGTTACTCGTTCGTTCCATGTAGAAGGATCGCAACTCCACTAGTTTGTTTTATTAACACCTTGGTGGGAAGATAGCCAATTTTCACCCATAGAAATGTATGGGAGGGAACCACTAATCTATTTGCATGGTACAGCCAAACCAATGAGCTGATTATAGAGGAGGCATTAGTTACAGAAAGAAAACAGGTTACTCGTTCGTTTCATGAATACATATCGCAACTCCAATAGTTTGTTAAATTAACACCTTAGTTGGAACATAGCCAATTTTCTCCCATAGAAATGTATGGGAGGGAACCACTAATCTATTTGCATGGTACAGCCAAACCACATAGCTGATTATAGAGGAGGCATTATTTAGAAAAAGAAAACAGGTTACTCGTTCTTTCCATGAAGTAGGATCGCATCTCCACTAGTTTGTAATATTAACACCTTGGTGGGAAGATAGCCAATTTTCACCCATAGAAATGTATGGGAGGGAACCACTAATCTATTTGCATGGTACAGCCAAACCAATGAGCTGATTATAGAGGAGGGATTATTTTGAGAAAGAAAACAGGTTACTCGTTCGTTCCATGAAGTAGGATCGCAACTCCAATAGTTTGTTAAATTAACACCTTGGTGGGAAGATAGCCAATTTTCACCCATAGAAATGTATGGGAGGGAACCACTAATCTATTTGCATAGTACAGCCAAACCAATGAGCTGATTATAGAGGATGCATTATTAAGAAAAAGAAAACAGGTTACTCGTTCATTCCATGAAGTAGGATCGCAACTCCACTAGTTTGTTTTATTAACACCTTGGTGGGAAGATAGCCAATTTTCACCCATAGAAATGTATGGGAGGGAACCACTAATCTATTTGCATGGTACAGCCAAACCAATGAGCTGATTATAGAGGAGGCATTATTAAGAGAAAGAAAACAGGTTATTCGTTCGTTTCATGAATACATATCGCAACTCCAATAGTTTGTTAAATTAACACCTTGGTTGGAACATAGCCAACTTTCTCCCATAGAAATGTATGGGAGGGAACCACTAATCTGTTTGCATGGTACAGCCAAACCAATGAGCTGATTATAGAGGAGGGATTATTTTGAGAAAGAAAACAGGTTACTCGTTCGTTCCATGAAGTAGGATCGCATCTCCACTAGATTGTTTTATTAACACCTTGGTGGGAAGATAGCCAATTTTCACCAATAGAAATGTATGGGAGGGAACCACTAATCTATTTGCATGGTACAGCCAAACCAATGAGCTGATTATGGAGGAGGCATTATTAAGAGAAAGAAAACAGGTTATTCGTTCGTTTCATGAATACATATCGCAACTCCAATAGTTTGTTAAATTAATACCTTGGTTGGAACATAGCCAATTTTCTCCCATAGAAATGTATGGGAGGGAACCACTAATCTATTTGCATGGTACAGCCAAACCAATGAGCTGATAATAGAGGAGGCATTATTCAGAGAAAGAAAACAGGTTACTCGTTCGTTCCATGAAGTAGGATCGCAACTCCACTAGTTTGTTTTATGAACACCTTGGTGGGAAAATAGCCAATTTTCACCCATAGAAATGTATGGGAGGGAACCACTAATCTATTTGCATGGTACAGCCAAACCAATGAGCTGATTATAGAGGAGGCATTAGTTACAGAAAGAAAACAGGTTACTCGTTCGTTTCATGAATACATATCGCAACTCCAATAGTTTGTTAAATTAACACCTTGGTGGGAAGATAGCCAATTTTCACCCATAGAAATGTATGGGAGGGAACCACTAATCTATTTGCATGGTACAGACAAACCACTCAGGTATGTTAAGACTGGCTACACTATATTTGGAATTTGAATTTTCTGCAAATACAAACATTACAACATGCCGCTTTTCTGTTTGGGTACTTCTTGTAGCTATTCTCTTTATACCAAATCTTTGTTCCATGATCCCGCAAATTAATTTAATTCATAGTTGTCATAGCAACCTTAGTAGTTTATTGTTGCGCGCTCCGAAATATGGGGGCGTTTCCTTACGTTTTCGCAAAACCCGGGTGATTGAATATCGTTGTTTGTGGACAAAAGCAGTTATATATTATTTCTTTGATACTACTCTAACTAATGTGGGTGGGCACTACGAGATATAACATCGTTTGCATAAGTTGCACAACGAAAATGATGAATTTTATGCTCAATTTTTCGCAGTTCTAATGTTTGTCTGCAAGCGCTCGAAGCGTTTCGAAATAGTGATTAAAAAGCCTAGTATTATGATTAAATGTGGGTATCCCAGAAGTAGAAGAACTGCAGAAACATGCGAAAAACTATTCTTTTATCGCCCGGGTTTTCAAATTTAACATTAAGACAATTATTTCACCGTGCGTAACTGTTGTCATGGAAACAACATTATATATTAATTACACGCTATCAATCCAATGTGTATTGGACATTATTAATCTGTGGTAACGTCTGTGTATGAATATTTATGAATAAACGCTTCATTTGGCAGCCATTTAATAATTTTAGGTGTAGTCAGTCTTAACACACCTGAGCAATGAGATGATATTAGAGGAGGCAATATTTAGAGAAAGAAAACAGGTTACTCGTTCGATCCATGAAGTAGGATCGCAACTCCACTAGTTTGTTTTATTAACACCTTGGTGGGAAGATAGCCAATTTTCACCCATAGAAATGTATGGGAGGGAACCACTAATCTATTTGCATGGTACAGCCAAACCAATGAGCTGATTATAGAGGAGGCATTATTAAGAGTAAGAAAACAGGTTATTCGTTCGTTTCATGAAGTAGGATCGCAACTCCACTAGTTTGTTTTATTAACACCTTGGTGGGAAGATAGCCAATTTTCACCCATAGAAATGTATGGGAGTGAACCACTAATCTATTTGCATGCTACAGCCAAACCAATGAGCTGATATTAGAGGAGGCATTATTTAGAGAAATAAAACAGGTTACTCGTTCGTTCCATGAAGTAGGATCGCAACTCCACTAGTTTGTTTTATTAACACCTTGGTGGGAAGATAGCCAATTTTCACCCATAGAAATGTATGGGAAGGAACCACTAATCTATTTGCATGGTACAGCCAAACCACATAGCTGATTATAGAGGAGGCATTATTTAGAAAAAGAAAACAGGTTACTCGTTCTTTCCATGAAGTAGGATCGCAACTCCACTAGTTTGTAATATTAACACCTTGGTGGGAAGATAGCCAATTTTCACCCATAGAAATGTATGGGAGGGAACCACTAATCTATTTGCATGGTACAGCCAAACCAATGAGCTGATTATAGAGGAGGGATTATTTTGAGAAAGAAAACAGGTTACTCGTTCGTTCCATGAAGTAGGATCGCAACTCCAATAGTTTGTTAAATTAACACCTTGGTGGGAAGATAGCCAATTTTCACCCATAGAAATGTATGGGAGGGAACCACTAATCTATTTGCATGGTACAGCCAAACCAATGAGCTGATAATAGAGGAGGCATTATTTAGAGAAAGAAAACAGGTTACTCGTTCGTTCCATGAAGAAGGATCGCAACTCCTATTAGCATCAGTAATTGCGCATGGGCCAAGCGCGCGTACATTGAGATGGGAACGGGCGTAATTATTCACGCCCAATAACGCCCAAAATGCGCATATGCCATTGCGCATGAGCCGTGGGCTTTCTTATCTCCAGAATAATTCATGTTGCCCATCGTGAATATCGTTTTGGCTCTGCGAAGCCCATTGTGAATGTCATTTGGGCGTTGGTACCGTTTTCCTTCTCCGTATACTACTACCGTTTACTCATCTTATTATAGCGCCCAACGCTACTGGGATCGGAACTAATGTCACCAACTCCGCGGAGTAGTTGTAAACCTCTCGAGGATATGCTGACCTGACCACCGAGCTTCCGTCGAAGGTGCGTTCCTAATTACTATTTTGTACAACGTGTCTGCCGTACCTAACTTTGTACTCGTCTATTTAATGCTTGTCTTCACTTCTGTCGAAGGTGCGTCCCTAATCACAACGTTTCTGCCGTACCGAACTTTGTACTCGTCTACTGAACGCTAGTCTTCACTTCCGTCGAAGGTGCGTCCCTATAATCACTATTTTGTACAACGTGTCTGCCGTGCCATGTTCAAGCGTTTAACACGTCTGCCGTACCATGTACCAAGTTAGTACACGTCTGCCGTACCATGTTCAAGCGTCTAACACATCTGCCGTACCATGTACCAAGTTAGTACAGGTCTGCCGTGCTATGTGCTATCTTCAATCGCGTTTGCCGCGTCGGTTCTACACGTTTGGCCGATATGGCCTTGTCACCTCGTCTTATATATCTATAAATCAAGCCTCCCACACGACTGGCGATCGATCTGCAAGCTTAGTTCACATCTACATTGCCATTTTCAATCAGCGTACACGTCTGCCACGCGATTCAAACACACTACCGTACTTACACCCTCCCCCCACACCCACGCTCACATAGGTTTGTCATTGATACAAGCTTTGTCTATTAACCAAGCCCCACACACGACTGGCATGCCATGTAAAAGCTTACTCCATATCTGCCGTGCCATTCAACACGTATGTAGCGCTAGTAAAATGGACCACACATACACACACACACACATACACACACACACACACACACACACACACACACACGCACACACACACACACACACACACACACACAAACACACACACACACATGGCCTTGTCACATAGCTTTGTTGATACACCAACAGGCCTGGGGCAGACTAAATTTCTTTACTGCTACTAAAAATAAATATAGGCCTAAATTATAATTGTTAGATTTTGCCAAGGCCACTAGGGCCTTCCTTAAAAATCAGACACATTTACATAGCCATGGGTACGCACACATAGCCATGGGGCAAGCTTACGTTGTCACGGGAGCACTTGCATTCACTCACATACCAATGGGTATACTACGGTTCGCTTACATAGCCATGGGTACGCTTACACTAGCCTAAATACCCGCGGGGCAAGCTTTCGTAGTCGCGTGCACACTTGCAAATGCCTTTCAGGCATACTCTAGCCTTTAGAACAGACATGGGTACCTTCGTTCAAATCCATACATACTACGCCGTCAGCGTTCTAGGTCACGGGCACACATAAAAAAGCTATCATTACTACGAGAAAAGCTTAGAGTCACTACACCACTTATGCCTTGCGTATGTTTGGCTGCGAATTGAAAATCAATTGATTTAATTGGCATACATGTATGGTCCGGGCACGACTAAAATTATTTGTTTATCATCTTCGAGTGACTCGCGTTTTTGGGCCCAGTGTTGCACTGTACGCTACGAATCCTTGTGGTTAGCGCCAGGTATACGTGTATGGTTGCTCTGAACAGAGCAGTAATTGTTTAGCATGAATGTCTATTTTACTAACATCCGGCTTGACGTAGTGTACGATAGGTTCAAAGCACCACTTAATTAGGACGTTTTGTTGGAAGATTGCGTTGTGCACTGGTGTATCGTAAGCACCATATAGGACCAATTGCTGCATCAAGCAGACCTCTAGTTACGAGGCAGACCATCCAGCGCGTACACACTGCACACGCACTCCACACAGATATAAGCTTTGCCCTCACTCACCTTCTAAAAATCCTCGCGTCACTACAATAAGCAGCCTGTACGCTATGTACCAATCTAATCCTTAAAATTTGAATTTGAAATAGTTACTTATTAATAATTCCTTTTAATGCACTTTGTAGCGATTGACCATGGTAGCAGAGCTGAGCCGAGTTAGGGCCTGTTTAAACAGGTACGAAGGGTGGGATATACGTGCCGCACATTTCTGAAGGTGCAACAGGGGTACGCGGGAGAGTGTACAACTATTCTGGAATACAACGCGCGAGTCCCTTTGTGTACAACCAATCGATACTTTGAAATTTGCCATAGCCTTGCCTTACACCTTTCATCCTTTAGAAATGTGTGGCAAAGGTGCGAGGACAGACTGCCCACGCAAGACCGAACTTTGTTCTCGTCTATTGAACTTCCATCGAGGTACGTTCCTAATTACTTTTTTTGACAACGTCCGCACATATGGCCGTTGATACAAGTTTTTTCTATTAACTAAGCTTCCCACACGACTGGCGTGCCACCTACGAGCTTAATTCACATCTGCTGGGCCACGTTAAAATATTATATCCCTAAGCCGTGCGATTCCCTTTTGTCACGTAAATTAAGTCGTTGTCCATTAATTAACCAGGCTTCACTCAGGTGTCTGGCGTGTCTTTTACCAGCTAGCTTGATACCTGCAGTGCCACATATAATTTGAACACACGTATGCAGCGCAAGTAAAAAGCACTACAGTACCTGCATATGGCCTTGTCACTTAGCTAAGGCTACATGTGCCACGATGGGCTGGTTAGAACGTCTTGATGCACTATGGGAAGGACCAACCACCCGCCAACCCACCCAACAGACTTACAATGCATAAATTCTTGTATAGAAGTGCACATACTGGAACTACATCATTTTAAGTGTACACTATTACATGTCCTTAGTATGTGAAGAAACGTCGCACTGCAAATTAAAACTACTAGCTATTAGCAAGCGACTTAGATTTGTTGACTTAATTACATTCATACTGATGAACCCACAACTGCTTAGTAAGGTTAAAACGTCGCTATAAATAGACAAATGGATAATATTTTATTTATACCAGCGAGGCGCCTGGGAACAAAGTACCCGCCAAGGTTCATAGCATTTACGGCTTTGGGTCCGCTATGTTCCTCCCATAGCAGGGGTTTTCTTAAACGTTTTTATTTTTGTGTGTCGCAACAATATATTTATTAGATCTCGAGTGTGTTTTACAGTTACCTTACAAAGCCTAGGTGAAGATATGTGCCCCCACATCACTATTACTGTACGTCTGCCTGCCGTTCCGTGCCACGTACAAGCTTTGTACACATCTGCCGTGCCACATGCAATCTTTAACTGTGTTTGCCGTGCCGATTCTAATGCACAACCCTACACACATATACTGCCTTGTCTATTATCTAAGCTTTACACACGACAGGCGTGGCATGTAAGCTTAATAACATCTTTAATCATGCTGATTCTAACGCACTACCCCTCCACTAGCTTAACAAATTACTGGCATGCCATGTAAAAGCAATATCAGCCGTGCCCAATCATCGTACACGTCTGCCACGTGATTGAAATGCACTACCCCCACCCCCCACACACACACACACACACACACACGCACACGCACATATATGTCATGTAGCTTTTGTCATGGATACACAGATACACGCTTTGAACATGCCTAAAGGGCAGTCCATGTATATGTACTTACCCCTACTAAAAATATACTTACTACCATGCGTTGCTCTATTGTTTTGATAAGGCCACTAGGGCCTTCCTTAAAATCACACATATTTGCCATGCAGGGCAGTTTAAAATAGTACACATTTAAAAAGTATTCCAAATATTTCTGATTGTGGCTCTTACAAAGGTTCTAAATAAATAGATATGTAGGAAAATACAATGCACTGTAGATGTACGTATTATAAGAATCTGCTGTGCTATATAGGTAACACCTACTGGCGGGATTACTGTGCCAGGCAGAGAGACCTTATAAGTTTACAGTAGTAAGTAATTTAATTTTAATGAGAGACTCATTAACTTATAAGTACCCTATGGGCGGTCCTGTTTGAATTGGTTCAAATACATTGTACCAAATACGTAATGTTATTCGGTCCCATCTCACCCAAAATTAGATCTATTAAGATGTAATAGTTTTTGAACACTAATGTCAAGTCTGTTGTCACTAGCTTCAGAGGGTTATACACACATGCATTATAATTGACACATTGTGGACTGCTTAAATATATGGGAACCACCATAACAATAACATTTATTAAAGCAATAAAATTAATAGTTGGTACTTATAGGTTATTATTTATATTATAAATTTTTTCTTCTACGTTTCCAGGTGGACCAGCAGTGCTTTAAAGGCATGCATCATTTTTGACCCTCATCTGAAGTTATCACAAAATGGAACAAAATATACAGCCATGCAAAAAGGCAAATATGAAGGTGCCATTCAAGCAGTGGCTATTGCAAAGTAGGGTTGGTAAGTACATATTTACACTAAGACAAATGGCCTAGCTTGCATAATTCTCACCTCCACTTTGTATTGTGGCTATAGTCTTGCATTTAAAAAGTTTACACCGTCACAGTCACTCACACTGTCACGGGTACATTTATGCTAACTTTACACTGCCATGGGCACACCTGCAGAAAAGCTTACACAGTCTACACTAATGTTACACACTTAAACTGCTTCAAAAATGCTTATAGCATTACGGGCAACACTTAAACTAAATAACAATGCTGTTGGACAAGCATGTACTCCCATGGGGCATTTGCAATGCCTTTAACAGCTTAAACGTAGCCACAGGGCACTTGCAATGCCTTGTAAAAGCATACATAGGCATGGGGACACTTATACAAGCTAGCAGTGTCAAAATTGGTTATGGGAAGAAGCTGAGTGGACCCAGAGCCATAATGCTCAGTACCTTGTGTAGCCGTTAACCTCCCACTACAATTTCAAATCTTAGATATACCATTATGTGGTGGTAACATAACCTTCCAGTACAATTGTGGGTTGGTAACAAAACATGAAATATTGAATTATTTTTGTGGCTTGTACTTGTGTACAATGGCTGCACAATGTAAACACGTAGACCATTATACAAATGACTGCCAATATACGGGCTTATGCACTAAGTTTGGTCATTAATATTAACCAAGCCTCACACACGACTGGCATGCCATGCAATAGCTTACTCCATATCTGCCGTGCCATGTTCAATCTTCACACACGTATGCAGCGTGAGTAAAATGCACTACACACACACACACACACACACACACACACAAACAACACGCACACACACAACACACACACACGCACAAACACACACACACATATGGCCTTGTCACATAGCTTCGTTGATACACCAACATGCCTGGGGCAGACTTAATTTCTTTACTCCTACTAAAAATAATACAGGCCTAGATTATAATTGATTTATTTTGTCAAGGCCACTAGGGCCTTACTTAAAAATCACACACACTTGCCATGGCAGTAAAAAAAAAAAATTACACAAATAAACATAAACAAAGGCGCACATGTGTAAAAAGGATCCCAAACATTAAAGGTTGTGCCACTCACAATGTAGAACCTGGATAAAGAAAGTGAATAGTAATATATAAATATAAGTGAATTTATCCTCACACAAACACACATACACATGCATACACACACACACACGCACACACAAATACTAAATTATTTAAGGCTGCTATAACATATGCAGCAAACATAGCTTACGGGTCTAGGCCTATGTACTACTTATCACAGTGTACGATGTATTATATACATCTATCAATGGTGCACACTGAGACCTATAGCAGTTAAATTAATATTAGTTTGAGGTAGATTAGCTTAAGCACCCTATGGACCTATTTCAATTGGTTTTTATGTATTGTAACACCCATGTAATAACTACCAAATACGTCATGGTATATTACTGCCCAAAGCATTTAGCAATTGTGCCATCAGTTAGCTACTACAAGTGGCCATAGCATAAAAATGAAAAAAATTAAGTGGAGGTAAGTACCTCACTGAGTCGTGGTTGGGTATGGGGGAAAGCTGAACGGACCCAGGGCCATAAAAGCCAAACAATAAATTCGTTTTTGCGGCTGGCATCTAATGTTGTCTGCTGAATCCAGCCAATAAAAAAAAAATCTGTCAGGATCAGTTTCACACAAGATTTAGCACGCACATCCGAGCACATGTAAGCTTCTCATCCTCATTCGCTAGCTGGTACAGTACACTTGCAATGGTTTGTAAATAGCCAATGGGTGCACCTGCAATGCCTTACAAAAATATTACATAGCAATAGCTACACTTGCAATGGTACACCTGCAATGCCTTGCAACGAGTACACTTGCAGCCTTTCATATAGCCACAGGGACACTTGCAATATGCCTTTTAAAGATTAAATAGCCTCGAGGACACTTACATGAAGCTTACAGACTCGCGCGGGCATGCACAACACTTATACACTAGCCACCATTACCATACCAAGCTTCTGCACACTTATACATAGGTTTAGATGCTCTAAAGTTAGGACACACAGTTACATGCAAGGTACTGTTAACTCTCTACCATAAGCGTGTACACGGTCACGGGCATATGCAAGCTTAGTCTCACGGGCACACTTATACAAGCTCTATACCATACGAATGCACGGTCAAACTTATCTGCTGGCTGCTGTGTTTATTTGTGGACCACATCATTGAATCTCATAAGGGCCTACTTTTACAATGTCAAGCTTTGATGTTGCCCGGATATTAAGTGACGCAGCTAAAGTATATGCACAAGCGTGTAGTCTTTACTCACACAAGCAAGCATCACACTGATAAGCTAATTGCCAGTCTTATTCGAGCCTTGCTCACCTGTTTTACAACCTTTCGAAGTAACACTAAGCTACTTGTCATTAAATAGATATTGGAAATAATTACTCATTAATAATTCTTAAATTGATATTGGCCTTGGTAGCAGAGGTTGGCTGGATTGACAACTAGGTAAGCACCGCGTGATATGGGCCTGTTTAATCACACACTAGCCTTGCCATCTGTATACACGTTACCCGTGCCACATACTATCTTCGTACAAGTCACCGTGCATCCATCACGTTAGTACTCACGTTCTACAGCTATATCCATGTCTCCTGTGCCATTAACATGCTATATCCACGTCTCACTTGCCACCTTCAAGCTTCGCACACGTCTGGCGTGCCATGCACAAGCTTCACACGCGTTAATACCATAAATCGATATGTCAAATAATTAGATGCACGTACGTTGGAGACGCATCCAGCGACTGTCCACGTCTTACTTCTTGTTGGCCACACAATCGTACGATGCCAGAAACACCTGCTGTCAGTATGTTACTATAATTAGCGCACACGTAAACCATAAATTAGTTCAGGCTGGCTGACGTTTAATGTTGTCTGGGTGCTAAGTGGTCCTCAGCTTGTGAGCGCCAATCATTAAAAAATTTAGTGCGTAATAACTGTTCATGGAACGGTCTGTCAGGGCGGGGTTCACGATTTTGAAGGGTTAGAAGTGAGATAGGCAAGGGGAATCCCGGTCTAATCACATACCTTACTTGGCAGCAGAGGTGGTAAAGTCCAGTGGGAAAGGGGGCTAAAGTAACAACCATTGTTACAGAATCTTTGCCTTTCAAATTGATTAGCCTTACATAATCGTCATGTGAACGCGAATGCTGTTTGTGTGGGTTATGCACACTTTTATGGTCCTTCTAAATTTTTCTTATGCATTACATACATGTACACACATACACAATAAATATACTATACCAATTTCCCATAGCTGCATGTATTGATTATATTACTTGATTGTCCAATGGGACATACTTATGCTTGGGATCGTATTCAAGGTTGTTGATGAGGTCAAACATTCCTAAAGCCTCTTTCCATTCAGTAAACCTCATAGCCATGCTATTGTAACTGTATACATTTTTTTTGTACTTGTATAGTACAAAAAGCCATTTGTGTATAACTAAGATGTTCATGTATACTACACGATTTCAGGAATTAGTGTTAGTTGCAATGAAATAATTATGTATGATACCATTATAGTAATACATCTTTAAAATAAAAGCAATTATATGATATGCTCAGCCAAAATGCACCTTAAAAGACAAGTGCACGTGCTTATTACAAATGGGACTACAGTATTTCAAGGGTGCACCACATGGGTTCTTGCACATTGTTTATGACCAGTGTGTGTGTTTAGTAGTTAATGCATACAAGTGTAGAGAATTGACTGTTGTACTATCACATACATAAGTAGATGTGCATAGCTCTTACCTATTTCCCACCTCACATACAGGAAGTACATCTGCGTCCTACATGTGTAGGAGTTGCCACCTGGACAAGCTGGACCAAATAAATATACACGATCTTACAAATGAATTTCGCATCTGCTTCAGTTTGAGACTGTTAGTAGCTATCCTGCAAGGCAAAAAGTTGGACAGTGCAGATGAGGTTTTTTTTATTGGAGCATTGCTTATGTTTAAGTGTTGTAAAGAAATGTTTATTGAGTTGATTGCATTATTTTAATTTTATTTTAGATACATTAATCGGTTAAAATCTACACACAGACATACAAAATTATTAATACAATCACACTGATATCACGTAATTTTATTAACAAGTAGCACGATGTTAATAAGCTAGCTGCCACAAGCAAGTGGTTTTGCAATGCATACCAAGGTGCAGCATTTCCTTTAGGGTTCTCAGAAGGCTTCAATATAGCGTTGCAGTGCAGAGAGGCAATGCAGCATCTGTCATGGGATTTAGAAGCAGTGTAATTATAATGTATTGAACTTTGTGTTTCTTTCATTCTGTACCTTTATTAGACCATCCATTTCAACACTGTAAAATATATATATATATCGTCTTTACCGTCCGACAATATTAATATTATTGGGGCATGGCAAGAAAGAAAGCAGCGATGAAGCTACTCCTGACCAAATGGGTATATGCATTGAAGAGGCTTAAACGAAAATCCGACTTAATATGATATCGGAGGGAGGACTGCTAAATGATATCCAGAAGGGTAAAGATAGTTGCGCTGAGCTACTCTTGACCTTTAAAGGCTTTAAAGAAAATATAATAATAAAAATCCGACACTACCATAATGTATGAAGGTTTAATACCGGAGAGAAACGGACGGACGGAGAGATATCCAGAAGGGTACAAAAAAGAAAGTTGCGATGGAGCTACTCCCGACCCTTAATTAATGGCAGCATAAAAGCCTAGACAACAAATTAGGCGTTGTCCCCACCACCCGAGTTGCCACTTGAACAAGAAGGAAGAAGTATACATGCGCGATGAAACAAATGAATCTCACATCTGCTCGATTCTGAGGCTGTTAGTAGCCATCCTGCAAGGCAATGCCAATAATGTCGGACAGTGCAGATCAGGATTTTTTTTGTAACATTTCTATAGCTGTATTATATTAAAAATAGTGCATGATATAGCATTTTATTATATAAAAGTGAAAGCATATGCGGCAAGCTGCTGCATTTGAACAAGGGTTCATTCTATCAGAGATCATGAATAGATCTCTGATTCTATTGCTTGGTAATGGTTTACAAATCCTCGCGTGCTAGTAGTTGAGCATCCCCTGCTGGTTTTAGCCATGCACTCTCGCATGCCATCTGGAATTGTTCCAAACATTCTCTCCTATACGTCACTCCCATGCACGGCATTCAATAGTGAATCCCCAGTTGTGGACCATAGTGTCACCAATTTTCAAAGGCAAAAGGCAGAGTTGACACGTACCATGTATGAGCTTGATATCTCCTAAAAACTCATATATGGCATTATTGAGCAATTGTCTTGTCCGGTAAATCCGCAGGGAAGTGCTATGCATGATCCCTTGGCCCAGTTATTATTCTTTGTTCGATACAGTGTTATAGCTTGGTACTAATTTAACTGATCATATATGAATTGCCCGAGTTTTTTTAATGACCTACTGTCACTTAGTGATGAGGCATGCGGGATCGATCCTGCTGTGCATGGTCTCACGATGTTTCCTTTGAGAGTCATAAGTTGTTTAGTTTCTATTAGGGGTCCTATATTTTAGAACGGTTTATTGATCTGTGCATACACATCGTCGGTGTTAACCAATTATGGAGGCAAATGCAGGAATCTGTATACCGTTATTGTTGACGAGATGGATTACATTTACCATTTTATCTAAGCTCCCAATTTTTTTTATTGAGAAAAAATTGTTATGCATGTCGGACAACACGAATGGTCTTTCTCACAGGATTGGGAGCAACCTATTACTCACTGGCTCAATCATGTGTATTGAAAGGGGGATTAAGGACACTTAATTGGCTCCATACATGCAGCTGCATGGAGCTTGAATGGCAAAGCCTACCTGTATTCAAGAAGGATGGAGGTTTGCGGGATCCCTGTTGGGGCGAGAAAATTGACTGAGAATTGCAATGTCCATCTACACTGTGCAGATCAATGAATTTAACATTAACACACGACTGTAACTGTAGGAGGAGGGATGATGTGTAAATGCAGACCGAAATTATTCTTTGCGTAGATAATACAAAACGGCTTCCAAATCTTGCCATAGAGTATCACCAAGACATTATGTGCATCTGTTGATACACGACACATGCTACATGTACCGAGTGTTGCCGCATTGTACACTTGGTAAATGCACATAACCCTTTACATTTTACATGCAGCTGTACACGCATATAGTGACGATCATATCATTTTAGACTTAACGATATGCACGAGATGGCAATTGACGGCAATAGCATTATTTGCAACCGTTGAACGGTATTCTACTTACAATGTGGAAAAATACAAATCTCTTGAATAGTAATCTACGTGCAAGCAGTAAAGTCAAAACAGATGCAACATCACTAAGTACGTATGCACAAATTGGAATGCTCCGTTCGTGTGAACGCTGTACGTGTAAATACACACGTATATATGACTGCAGCAAATGCACATTGTATATGAAGCAATGTATTGACGACAGAGAATGGCAAAGTCAACCAGTATTAATACATTTCTCTGCAGTGATTGGACAGCACGTTCATTTACTGAGAATTGGCAAGTCCATCTACACTGTGAAGATCAGTTGTCAATTTAGCATCAAACACGACTGTAACGGTCTCATATGCAGACCGAATTATTCTATGTGTGTTCATACATTTGAGAATTTATGGCCTTGCTTTGAGCAGCATCTCTCGGGTACGTAGGAATCCAGCCGTCTCCTATATAGCAGGTACGAGTATTTCCGATCGACCATTTGCAATACTTGTATTTACACTTGGTAAATGCATGCACGCAACCAATTTGATTATACCCGCAGCCTGTACACGCATATGGGGACTATCGATAATATCATTTTAAATATTATGGACTTAATGATATGCACGAGACGGCAATTGACGGCAATCGAAACATTGAACTGGATTTTTTTTGTTTACTACAATGTGGAGCAATTAAAATCTCTCACAGGTAGTAACGTGCAAACGGTCAGAACAAATTATCTGGAAACGTACATGGCAATTTTTGGCAGATGAGACGATGCAAACGATACCCGCAGCTGTACACGCATATGGGGACTATCGATAATATAATTTAAAATATTATGGACGGATATGCACGAGACGGCAATTGACGGCGATAGAAACATTGAACGGATTTTTATTGTTTACTACAATGTCGAGCAATTCAAATCTCTCATAGTAACGTGCAAACAGTCAGAACAAATTATCTGGAAACATACATGGAAATTTTTGGCAGATGAGACGATGCAAACGATACCCGCAGCTGTACACGCACATGGGGACTATCGATAATATCATTTTAACCCTTTGACGTAACCGGATGTTGTTACAATAATTACGCCATACGCCAGAGCTGTAAATTGAAATTTATTATTCGAGCGTATCAGTTGCGCCTTGGGCCATTTCTTCAAAACGGCGCGTACAATGGAGCTAATCTTCTCCATGTGAGTCAGAAAGGGGTTCTACTATCCCGATTGTGGTATTTGAACTCATTCCGCTCGATTTTCGTAATGCTTGGAACGTCGCGTTCATGTCGCTTCGAATGGTCGAGAATTGGCAGTGCTGCTAAGGTAATCCGGACGACTATTTTGTCACGGCCGGTCATTCTATGTGTTCCTATATGCGTTCGACATTTGCTATTAGTGCTTGACGACTTCTGCCATACTCACTAACATGCCAGCTGTGCGATAAGATGCGCATCAATTGGAAACGAAGAGAAAGCACATAGCGAAAGGAATAGTAAGTTGTATACGGTACAGTATCAAGTGTTATAAATCGTACGGTTGTTATTTTACCTACCATTGTAATCTAAAGGGTAAAAACTATAGTGAAGTAAGGAAGGTACCTGAGTATGGGTGTGGTGTGAGGAGGGAAGATGGGAGTGGTGTTGGTGTGAGCATTGGTGTCGTGCAAGGAGGGAACATGTTTCTGGCGCAAGGGGGGAACATGGTTGTGATGCAAGGGGAGAACTGGTTCTGGTGCAAGGGGCGGAACATGGTTCTGGCACATGGGGTGAACATGGTTCAGGCGCAAGGGGGGGAACATGGTTGTGATGCAAGGGGGGAACATGGTTCTGGCGCAAGGGGGGAACATGGTTTAGGTGCAAGGGGAGAACATGGTTCTGGTGCAAGGGGGGGAACATGGTTGTGGTGCAAGGGGGGAACATGATTCAGGCGCAAGGGGGGAACATGGTTTAGGTGCAAGGGGAGAACATGTTTCTGGTGCAAGGGGGAACATGGTTGTGGTGCAAGGGGGGAACATGGTTCAGGCGCAAGGGGGGAACATGGTTCAGGCGCAAGGGGTGAACATGGTTCAGGCGCAAGGGGTGAACATGGTTCTTGCGCAAGGGGGGAACATCGTTCAGGCGCAAGGGGGGAACATGGTTCAGGCGCAAGGGGGGAACATGGTTCAGGCGCAAGGGGGGAACATGGTTCAGGCGCAAGGGGAGAACATGGTTCTGGTGCAAGGGGGGTACATGGTTGTGCTGCAAGGGGGGAACATGGTTCAGGCGCAAGGGGGGAACATGGTTCTGGCGCAAGGGGGGAACATGGTTCAGGCGCAAGGGGGAACATGGTTCAGGCGCAAGGGGTGAACATGGTTCAGGTGCAAGGGGGAACATGGTTCAGGCGCAAGGGGTGAACATGGTTCTTGCGCAAGGGGGGAACATGGTTGTGATGCAAGGGGGGAACATGGTTGTGATGCAAGGGGGGAACATGGTTCAGGCGCAAGGGGGGAACATGGTTCTGGCGCAAGGGGGGAACATGGTTCAGGCGCAAGGGGGTAACATGGTTGTGATGCAAGGGAGGAACATGGTTCAGGCGCAAGGGGGGAACATGGTTCAGGCGCAAGGGGGGAACATGGTTCAGGCGCAAGGGGGGAACATGGTTCAGGCGCAAGGGGGGAACATGGTTCAGGCGCAAGGGGGGAACATGGTTCTGGCGCAAGGGGGGAACATGGTTCAGGCGCAAGGGGGTAACATGGTTGTGATGCAAGGGAGGAACATGGTTCAGGCGCAAGGGGGGAACATGGTTCAGGCGCAAGGGGGGAACATGGTTCAGGCGCAAGGGGGGAACATGGTTCAGGCGCAAGGGGGGAACATGGTTCAGGCGCAAGGGGGAACATGGTTCAGGCGCAAGGGGGGAACATGGTTCAGGCGCAAGGGGGGAACATGGTTCAGGTGCAAGGGGGGAACATGGTTCAGGCGCAAGGGGGGAACATGGTTCAGGCACAAGGGGGGAACATGGTTCAGGCGCAAGGGGGGAACATGGTTCAGGCGCAAGGGGGGAACATGGTTCAGGCGCAAGGGGGGAACATGGTTCAGGCGCAAGGGGGGAACATGGTTCAGGCGCAAGGGGGGAACATGGTTCAGGCGCAAGGGGGGAACATGGTTCAGGCGCAAGGGGGGAACATGGTTCAGGTGCAAGGGGGGAACATCGTTTAGGTGCAAGGGGGAACATGGTTCAGGCGCAAGGGGTGAACATGGTTCAGGCGCAAGGGGGTAACATGGTTGTGATGCAAGGGAGGAACATGGTTCAGGCGCAAGGGGGGAACATGGTTCAGGTGCAAGGGGGGAACATGGTTCAGGCGCAAGGGGGGAACATGGTTCAGGCGCAAGGGGGGAACATGGTTCAGGTGCAAGGGGGAACATCGTTTAGGTGCAAGGGGGAACATGGTTCAGGCGCAAGGGGTGAACATGGTTCAGGCGCAAGGGGGTAACATGGTTGTGATGCAAGGGAGGAACATGGTTCAGGCGCAAGGGGGGAACATGGTTCAGGCGCAAGGGGGGAACATGGTTCAGGCGCAAGGGGGGAACATGGTTCAGGCGCAAGGGGGGATCATGGTTCAGGCGCAAGGGGGGAACATGGTTCAGGCGCAAGGGGGGAACATGGTTCAGGTGCAAGGGGGGAACATGGTTCAGGTGCAAGGGGGGAACATGGTTCAGGTGCAAGGGGGGAACATCCCAATAATTGTGGCAACAAATTTTTTCCCCTCTGCAGCATCATGCTGATGCTCAGGACTTTGGCTTCACTGTGTTGCTACAGATGTACTGATCAGCATATAGACTGGTTTGGTCTGCAATACTTGGCAGTATTTCGTCATTTATCAACAGCTTGAAGAAGTCCAGCACAGATTTGCTGGTCATATCTACACAGTGCATGCAGGCCCTTGTGGTGTATCATATGTATGATGTGGTTGTGGGGGTTGTAGTTATAGGTGGGCGTAGCTGTGTGGTGGATGCAGGTGGGTGTGGCTGGTTGGTGGATGTAGGTGGGCGTAGCTTTGTGGGCTGCAGTGCTAAATTCGTCGTAAATGAAGTTGTCAGTGAAGTCATCAACTCCTGGTCGGGTATCTCCTCACACGGGACTATGTCTTAACAGGTTTCCATCTCTAAGCATGATAGATACTCTCCAAATTCAACTCCTCGTCGTTTATAGGGTCATCGAGCGCATACGAATTACAGCGTCTACATTGAACAAAGCGCGCATAGCTATCTGCTCGTTCCGTGGCATATATATTAAATATTTTGGACTTAATGATATGCACGAGACGGCAATTGACGGCGATAGAAACATTGAACGGGATTTTTTTCGTTTACTCCAATCACAGGGAAAAAACGCGTCGAATCTTATTTGATTGTGAGAACGATTTTACAATTGATTTATTTGATTTACTTATGATTTGAAATCAAATGAAGATTTATTTAGATTCTAAATCACACGAATGATTTCGTGTTTGATTTTTTATCTGTTTTTGATTTCCCATAGATTTTTAATCCTTTGACAAATCTAGTGTAGATTTTGAAAAGATTTTCTACTAGATTATGCTTGGAAAATGTGCACCAAATCCTGTTTGATTATGCGCTGGATTTTTCACATGATTGGCTTCAGATTGGGAATCAATGAGTGATTTTAAGAAATCCAACAATACATATGATTTAATATATTATTATTAGTACATTTAGCCAGTCATTGTAGTTATGGCTTTCAACAATATACATGCTGCATACACAACAGTTCAACATAACTGCACACATTCATACATTGAAGTACATTGTTCAGTTACATCTCTGGTAGATTGGCAACATAATATGAAGATTTCTTCTCACCACGTACCAGGGTACAGCGACTGATAAACCTTCGAGGACTAATGATCTTATCGCGTTGATAAAATGCATCACTCACTAAATATAGGTTTGAGAATTTATCTTTCTCAGGTGTCTTAAACACCATCCAAGTTACATAAGCCAGTATTACATTTTGGAGGTTTCCAGTGTCACTTTTATGCTTAATGCATATTTGGAAGTAGAATCTCACAATCCCAAAGTAAGGGTGCAGTTCATTGCTGTCATTCATTACAAACATTGCTTGTATCAATGCACCTCTATCAGTTGAATTATAATCAGATGAAAATAATTGTCCATTTACCCGGCACCTTCCAAATTTATCAATTCTTGGAAATACATGTACTTCATTGTTGAACGAGTTGGTACAAAATAGTGTGATCTCCTGGTAGAAACTGTCATCAACTTTAACTTTAAACTTGCTGGGATGCAACAATTCAATTGGCCAGTCAATAACGTCACCACGATCAATTGCTCTATAATACTCAAACATGTCCTCCCTTATTTGGGTAAGTTCTTTCAAGTGTTTCAGTTCATTATACTTAGTGGAAATATTTCTGTCCACACTAGTAAGTTCTATTAAAGCCTTAGACATAAATTTTTCATCCATTGGTGTTAGAGGATCAGTATAACAGTTGAAACAGAACTGCTGTATTATTTTGTTTAATATTTGTATTTCAATGTTTCTGTTACTGTTTGGAATGTCTGCAAGCACTCCATTCATACGCTCATACCCAAAACACCAGTACCCATGTGGGGGGCCATAATCAGCAACAACATCAGGAAGGTGCAGTGCTAGATGGTAGTTAACTGAAACCTTCCACTTTCCATAGACCTTCTCAAACAGTTTGTGATGTTGGTAAAGCTTTGTATATAACATGCATATGTCATCTTGGAGTAATGACGGCTTGATAATAATCTCTACAATTTCACAGAGCAAGCAGAGACACTGATA
Source organism: Eunapius fragilis (assembly GCA_963681505.1). Classification (NCBI taxonomy): domain Eukaryota; kingdom Metazoa; phylum Porifera; class Demospongiae; order Spongillida; family Spongillidae; genus Eunapius; species Eunapius fragilis. The sequence goes on from OY811989.1 coordinate 6,132,489, forward strand.
CTGGCTCACAGGTAGCAGCCCTGCAAAGCAAGGCCTGGCATAAATACACAGAAAGTTTTTCCACTGTTGTGCAGTCATGCCAGGAAGATCATCCTCATCTTTAATGCCAGTGGGAATTCGTCCTACATCATATGGTACTTTGACATGTTTGAAGCGATCCTGGAACTGTAACTTCTTGTCTTTAGGTAGAGAAGAAAGGCACAGTTTGATTTCGTTGTGTGCCATACCCAATAAGAATGTATGCATAGGGTCCGTTATAGACATTCGAACAATATCAAAGTATGGTAGCCTTATAAGTTCACTATACCGAACCCCATTCTTTTTTTGAATAGAAAGGGCTTCCGTTTTGGATTTGGCAAGCAGATATTCTTTGGATTGTAAATTTGTCTCCTCCTTTGTTCTGTTAGGTGCCATAATTGATGTCAAGTAACTCATGTTCCCTGATGACCCTCTCATTGAAGGTTCCCTCTCAGCTTTGAACTTGCATCGTGAGCAACCATAATCTGCTTTGTGGCTAACAAACTGGGAGACTTTTCGTAATGCAGGCATATCTGCAGACAATGCAATAAGTGCAGCTTTTACAGTTTTGCCTTCAGGATGTAAAGGCAAGCCATCCCACAAGAGCAGCAAATCATCCACCAGTGGCTTAAGAAATGTGTTAATATTTCCTTTTGGTTCTGTTGGCCCAGGTATTATGCCTAAAACCATTGTCCATCTTTCCTTAAATCTCTCTGCTCGTGGTAAGTTCAGCACTGTCATCATCAAAGCAGCCACTTTATATTCAGATCTTTTGAATGGCTTAAACCAATCAACATTCAACATTAAACCAATGTTGTTTTGATTTGATAGAAATGGCACTGATGTGTCGAGAGGATTTTCAAGAAACTCCTTCCAAATTTCACCATCATACACATCTTGTTTTTCATCAGATGCTACTTCTCTGTTTTGTGATGTAGCCAATAGCGTACGAAATGGTTCATCACTGAACATAGCTTTTAACCAAACAGAAGGTGGTATAAAGTGAAATGCTTTGTGATAGGACCATTTCTTCTGGGCAAATGCCAAATTTCTGAAGTATCCTAGTTCATAACCACATTTTTTCCCAAAATGTACTGCTTTGCAATGTGCAACCCTTTGAGCTTCTTCCAGATTGTAAAGACAGTTACAAGTGTCATTAGGGCAAACAACATAAACTGTTTTCTCTATTTTAGGCAATGCAACCACTTTCTGTAATGCATACAGTGACGTGGGAAATACAGCATGTAAAGGATGTGAGGTAAGCTTCAGTACTACTGATATTAGGCCACAGATGCATGCAATAACTGGTTGTGTCAATCTGAAAATTATAGATATCCTTAAGAGCAAGGTACAAATCCATCTTAACATCATGGATGGAGGTGTGATGTGTTGTAAGTTGCCTTGACTCTCATTACTGCTTTTGGAAGGATTTGCAGATTCAGAAATACTGGCCGAAGTTGCAGTGTCATCAACTGTCATGCATTTTATTAATAATTTTTGTTTACTACGATATACTCACATACCTTGAAGTAATTGTCGTTGGCATGAATACAGAACAGATTCATCATCATTTTCACCACAATCTAATTGAAATGCATGATATGACATATACATTATAATTGACATGAATAGTTCACGTATGCATGCAGCATATTTGAACACATATATATTGTCATTGCTCATTGTTATAAAATTACCTGCATGCTCACCTTCTTCAATCACTTCCTCCTCTGTACAATCCATTGCACAGTCCCCAGCATATGTAGAGACATTTTCAGTATCAACCACACAGCCCATTCCTTAAAAAGTAAAGCAACTCATTCAGTGATGTATTCATTTTTTGTTCAATCCTCCTTGCATAACATTAACCTGCACTATATTAAGTTGCTCAATCTTTAGTTCTACATTTTATATGAGCATGAACTTATATGTTGCAATGGCTAGCGCTCATTATGCTTGTTCTGAAAGAACCATACCTATATACATATACATGCTATTGTACCTGATTCTTCTGCCTCACAGCAATTCTGTGGGAATTTTTCTAATCCAGTACCAGCAAAATCATCTTCATTCTCTACATGAAAATCAATTACAAGCTAGGTTAGTAATTTGGTACGTTTCCATTCATGTACCTGAATCTGAGCATATGTCCAGATCATGTCTGCAGCCGTCATCCCCACATGATGCATTTGCCTGCAGTTGTGTTTTTGAACCACTTTCATTATCAACATCCAATACAAGTCCACTGTTGTCTAAAGAATGCATGCACGATAGAAGTGCAGTGATTATCACACGCAAGCGCGCTCATAAAACTTTACGATCAGTAATCACAGAAGTGCTTGAATTAGAATCCACCGTTGCGTTAGCGCATGCAGTTGTCGATGCTGTTTCTGGTACTGTAGCCCCACTTTCCACACCGTAAATCGTCCGATGTCTTCGTACAGTCGAGTACGAAAAGGTATACCTTCGCTTGCACCTTGCACAATCGCACGAATGGAGATAGTTTTTCTTAGGCATTTTGCTTGGGTATCGTATTGAAAAAGGCGGGATTGCAAGCTCATTAAATGTGCATTTATGCATTGTGAAACGTGACTGACACGTGTATGCTGACTCATAGTTTTTGCAACGCATGCACGTGTGCAATGTCTACCCAACAGTCTCGAAAACCGGCTGGGGATTGGTCTGCATTAAGGACGCAAGTAAGGGAATTGGAAGATAGGCTCGCCTTGCTCGAGAACGTCGTCGACCGTATTGATGAGATCGATAAGACCGTGAATGAACTCAAAACTACAATGAGGGATTGTACATGTAAGCTAGTTGTTTTTAAGGCGGTATACATAGACGAATTCATGCTTTTTATAGTCAGCGCATCTAACTCGGATCGCGGGCGAAGTGACTCACCTCGAGCGAAAGACGTTGTACCCTTGGTTAGTGTACAAATAATACATGCCGGCAATGAGCTGACATGCACATACGCATCTTCTGCGTTCTTGTGCAGACAATTTTACAGGACGCGTTCCACGAGAACAGTGATGAATTGGCAGAGGTTCTGCCCTCATTTGTGTGGTCAGACGTGAGTACTACGTTAAAGTCCAAGCTTCTTGAGTCAGTGCGGGGCCACCTCAGGCACAGCAAGTACACTGTACCACCCGAGAAGAAGATTATGAAAAGAGTTAAGGTGTGTCAAGTTTAGTAAATAGATTATGATTACGCTTTTTTATTTATTATTATATATATATAGGACTACTATTCTAACAGACGATCTACTGTCCTTATGAAGGCCGACAGTTCCAAAGTAAGAAAACGCCGCTCTGAGTTAAAAAGAAGCCGATTGACTCACGTAAGTTATATTCAGTGGTTTTTTGATACATGATATAAAATGAAATTCCTCTGCAGGCTGCACGCGACAAAGCAGTCAAAGAGGCCTTGCACAAAGGAGACGTACTACCGCAAGATACAGAAGGAATAAAAAAGCTGAGGGCTGCTGTCAAGCCAGCACTACTAGACAACGTACAAGATAGGGATCCACATGCAGAGGATGTGGATGAAGAAACTTTGCAAGCTTCTATCCAAAAAGCGCGACTGAACAACATTGCAATCGCACGCGCTGCGTGTGGTGCAGGTGCAAAGAGGACAGCACGAGCGGCCCAGCTTCCTGATCCAGATCCACATCTCAATCGCGAGCAGCTCAGTTGTAGCGTGGACTTGGCGGAACGCTTCTCGGAAGGCGAATCAGATGACTCGGAGAACTAGCTGAAGGATGAAATGCTTGGACAATGCAAAGTTGAAACTGTAACTGTTGTGCACGCGCATGAGATTTGAGCCCAAATCTGGTATAAATCCATTATTGAAAATTGATTTGATTTGCTATTGGATTTAAAGTTAGAATCGCATGCGAAATCGGTCGCTGATTGGTCGTTAGATTTTTCAGATGAATTTTGCATGAAATCATATATAAAACCCTATGAAATATCCTATTTGATTTATCAATGGATTAGATTAATGATTTTGAGTATTTATCAGATATAAAATCAAATACAGATTCATTATTGGATTCACGAACGATTTATCATCTGGAAGTCTATTCAATCCGATATGATTTAATGCATGATTTGTATGAACAAATCTTGTGATAAATCTTTTTTGGATTTGACGCGTTTTTTCCCTGTGAATGTGGAGTAATTAAAATCTCTCACAGTTAGTAACGTGCAAACAGAACAAATTTAAAGGAAACATACATGCCAATTTTCGGCAGACGAGTCGATGCAAACGATACCCGCAGCTGTACACGCATTTGGGGACTATCGATAATATCATTTTAAATATTATGGACTTAATGATATGCGCGAGATGGCAATTGACGGCGAAGCATTGAACTTGGATTTTTTAGTTTACTACAATGTGAAGCAATTTAAATCTCTCGCAGTTACTAACGTGCAAACAGTCAGAACTAATTATCTGGAAGCATACATGGCAATTTTTGGCAGATGAGACGATGCAAACGCAAATATTATATTTCTCAAATGTTTACGAATGCACGTGGGAATACATCGTACAAAAATACTTTGATAAAAGCGTGTTCGTATACTTTCATAATATATAAAATGCAAGACTGTATGAATCCAGTAAATGCAGCATTATTGGGTGCGTCAAATTTCAGAATACCGTTCATGTGAATGCAGTACGTGCGTGTGATTATAAATGTAAATACATATAAACGACAGCAGCACCTGCTCATGAAATAGAGTACACGCTAATGCAAATCTGTACTAATGCTGAAAAACATAAAATGCAATTTTGAATGCAGTGTCGTTAAAAAACAAATGCAACATAGAGAGCAAGACTAAAAGGGTCAGATAAACTTTCGACAGCAATGGGTCCAATGTGATAAAGAAGTGGAAAAAGATTTTAAATTCAGTTAAACATAGGGATTAAAGGGACGGATAAAGCAGGTGTAAGTGAGCAGTATGGGTCATAGGAGAGGTTTTGAAATGAAGGGTTCATGATATTCGTGTTTAGTTAAACAATTAAAACAGGGTTAGGGAATTGATTTTTAGTATTATGTGGTAGTAGGAGAGATTTTTAGGGTTAGGGTTAGGGTTAGGGTTAGGGTGGATTTATGGCCCTGGCATAGTTTCTATTTACCATGTTATGGAGCTTCTTGTAGGTTACAAGTGGGGGCGGATACGCCCGTCACGTTTAATCACGTGATATGAGGGAGGCGAAATTTGTGTGCAACCCCCAGTGTGTTTTCCAAACTAGTACATCTCTTTACAAGTAGCTAGAGCATGTGATAGCTAGTGATAATTCAGTTATTCAGTTCTATCAGACTCTCCAAGCTGGACAACCACATATACTAAGGACGGCTGATGGCCACTGATATTTTCAACCTGAAGACTTTGGCTTGGAGCAGGTGAAGGGAGCATGGGTGACATCTCAGCAGAATGGCCCTAGCATATTCTGCGTCAGTAACGTGATACCCCCAGATTTTTAATATTCTGAGATAGGGGCTGGAGAAGAGAAAAGGGATGGAATGTGTTATTAAGTGGTACATAAAAAAGGACAAGTTATAAGACAAATAAAATATTGAATTTGTGTGTTTGTTCAACAGTTACATGATGAAATCATATCACATGAAGGGAGGGGGGTGGGGTGAAAGAGGGACAGACATAGGTGTGGCAATGTTGCTAGTCACCTCACTCCTAATTCTCTGTCTCCCTCCCCCACCCTCACCATATCTCCTGAACACCCTCATTCTCCACACACACACACACACACAAATACACACACATGCAAACATACGTACACATTGCCCCACACACATGCACAAACACAGTGACACACATGCACACAACCTTTGCTGGTCCTTCGATCAGTTTAGTAAGCTCGGTCGGCATCCAGCCAAAATAGCCAACCCTTCTCTTACAGCCAAACGTTTCTCAGCTAGAGAAGTACTGATAGAGTGTTGAGGTAGTAATGGTTGTGTGTTGAAGTGAGAGTGTATCTCAGGGAAGCCTTTGAGGAATGGTCTGGACACTCCTGTAAATGAACCACTAGCTCAACAAGCGAGTTCTCAACTTTATTCACAAGCACCCACGGACTGTGAACAAGAACAAGAAAAAGGGTTAACAGCTGAAGAGTCGGACATAGACATTCACAAGTATATACATTCATTAATACATTTGAAATTATGAATCTTAACGGTTTTGTTAATGCGTCGGTTTATTGTTGATCGGTTGATCTGGGTAGATCGCAATTAGGCTGCTCACGTGAGTACCATTTATATTCAATGGCGACGTACAACAGGCAAGAATATATGACAGGCGGATGGTAGGACCTACCAGTGTGATCACAGCGTAGTTGGATAATCATTTCTCAACAGGCTCAATTCATATTAGCTGTAATTGTGAGAAAATTGTCAATTCTTATAAGTGCACACAACCCCCTCAACACCCCCAGTGCACACCCATAGGTATGTACACATCCCCTCAACACCCCCAGTGCACACTCATAGGTATGCACACATCCCCCTCAACACCCCCTACGCACACCCATAGCTATGCACACATCCGCCTCAACACCCCCAGCGCACACCCATAGGTATGTACACATCCCCCTCAAGACCCCCAGTGCACACACATAGCTATGCACACATCCCCCTCAACACCCCCAGTGCACACCCATAGGTATGTACACATCCCCTCAACACCCCCCAGCGCACACCCATAGCTATGCACACATCCCCCTCAACACCCCCAGTGCACACCCATAGGTATGTACACATCCCCTTCCCCCCCCACCCCCCAGCGCACACCCATAGGTATGCACACATCCCCCTCAACACCCCCAGTGCACACACATAGCTATGTACACATCCCCCTCAATACTCCCAGTGCACACCCTTAGGTATGTACACATCCCCTCAACACCCCCAGCGCACACCCACATCCCCTCAACACCCCCCAGCTCACACCCACATCCCCTCAACACCCCCCAGCTCACACCCACATCCCCTCAACACCCCCAGTGCACACTCATAGGTATGCACACATCCCCCTCAACACCCCCTACGCACACCCATAGCTATGCACACATCCGCCTCAACACCCCCAGCGCACACCCATAGGTATGTACACATCCCCCTCAAGACCCCCAGTGCACACACATAGCTATGCACACATCCCCCTCAACACCCCCAGTGCACACCCATAGGTATGTACACATCCCCTCAACACCCCCCAGCGCACACCCATAGGTATGTACACATCCCCTTCCCCCCCCCCCCCCCCCCAGCGCACACCCATAGGTATGCACACATCCCCCTCAACACCCCCAGTGCACACACATAGCTATGCACACATCCCCCTCAACACCCCCAGTGCACACCCATAGGTATGTACACATCCCCTTCCCCCCCCCCCCCCCAGCGCACACCCATAGGTATGCACACATCCCCCTCAACACCCCCAGTGCACACACATAGCTATGTACACATCCCCCTCAATACTCCCAGTGCACACCCTTAGGTATGTACACATCCCCTCAACACCCCCAGTGCACACCCATAGGTATGCACACATCCCCTTCAACACCCCCAGTGCACACCCACATCCCCTCAACACCCCCCAGCTCACACCCACATCCCCTCAACACCCCCAGCGCACACCCATAGGTATGCACACATCCCCCTCAACACCCCCAGCGCACACCCATAGGTATGCACACATCCCCCTCAACACCCCCAGTGCACACACATAGCTATGTACACATCCCCCTCAATACTCCCAGTGCACACCCTTAGGTATGTACACATCCCCCTCAACACCCCCAGTGCACACCCATACGTATTTACACATCCCCCTCAACACCCCCAGCGCACACACATAGCTATGCACACAACCCCCTCAACACCCCCAGTGCACACCCATACGGTATGTACACATCCCCTCAACACCCCCAGTGCGCACACATAGCTATGTACACATCCCACCTCTAAACCTTTCCAATTGGAAATAAGGTGTTATTACCTATTCTACCAGCCTGAGGTTAGGGTTAGGGTGGATTTATGGCCCTGGCATAGTTTCTATTTACCATGTTATGGAGCTTCTTGTAGGTTACAAGTGGGGGCGGATACGCCCGTCACGTTAAATCACGTGATATGAGGGAGGCGAAATTTGTGTGCAACCCCCAGTGTGTTTTCCAAACTAGTACATCTCTTTACAAGTAGCTAGAGCATGTGATAGCTAGTGATAATTCAGTTATTCAGTTCTATCAGACTCTCCAAGCTGGACAACCACATATACTAAGGACGGCTGATGGCCACTGATATTTTCAACCTGAAGACTTTGGCTTGGAGCAGGTGAAGGGAGCATGGGTGACATCTCAGCAGAAAGGCCCTAGCTTATTCTGCGTCAGTAACGTGATACCCCCAGATTTTTAATATTCTGAGATAGGGGCTGGAGAAGAGAAAAGGGATGGAATGTGTTATTAAGTGGTACATAAAAAAGGACAAGTTATAAGACAAATAAAATATTGAATTTGTGTGTTTGTTCAACAGTTACATGATGAAATCATATCACATGAAGGGAGGGGGGTGGGGTGAAAGAGGGACAGACATAGGTGTGGCAATGTTGCTAGTCACCTCACTCCTAATTCTCTGTCTCCCTCCCCCACCCTCACCATATCTCCTGAACACCCTCATTCTCCACACACACACACACAAATACACACACATGCAAACATACGTACACATTGCCCCACACACATGCACAAACACAGTGACACACATGCACACAACCTTTGCTGGTCCATGCGAACAGGGGAAGCATAGCTCCCATGTGGACAGAGGAAGCATAGCTCCCACACACACACATGCAAACGCACACACACACACACACACACACACACACACACACACACACACACACACACACACACACACACACACACACACACACACACACACACACACACACACTCAGCAGTACGTACCTATCAGGGTTCACAGCGTAGTTGGATAATCATTTCTCAACAGGCTCAATTCATATCAGCTGTAATTGTGAGAAAATGGTCAATTCTTATTAGTGCACACACGCACACACACACACACACACACACACACACACACACACACACACACTCAGCAGTACGTACCTATCAGGGTTCACAGCGTAGTTGGATAATCATTTCTCAACAGGCTCAATTCATATCAGCTGTAATTGTGAGAAAATGGTCAATTCTTATTAGTGCACACACGCACACACACACACACACACACACACACACACACACACACACAGATGGATGGCTAGCTGCAGATGGCTGGATGGCTAGCTATGACATACTCTGACGTAGATAGTAAATAAACATAAACACGCACACACACAAGCATAGCTCCCAGGTGAACAGGGGAAGCATAGCTCCCATGTGGAGAGGAAAAGCATAGCTCCCATGAGGACAGGTCCGGGGGGAAGCACAGCTACCACGTGGAGAGAGAGGGGATTAATTAATTACCTGCACCTTGTAACACCATAGCAATCATACGCATGTGCGCGCTAGCGCGCGCACACACACGCACACACGCACACACACACACACACACACTCACGTGCAGGTACTTCGGTGTCCACCGGTTTTCCGAAATTCCGAAACACCTCTTTGTCAGCTGTCACGATGGCAACAAGAATGTGGCACACTACACATGCGCTCCCCCAAAAGTAACTCACGTACGGGAATGTTTAAAGCAACATGATGCCTAAAAAAATGGTCATGGGTGCGCACTAAATCCAGCTGTTGTATAATATATTACTGTTAATAATAGCAATTATCATGGCTCACGTGATTGAGAGAGAGAGAGAGAGAGAGAGAGAGTGTGTGTGTGTGTGTGTGTGAGAGAGAGAGAGAGAGAGAGAGAGAGAAGGCACGCATATTTAGAAGCGTAATAGATGACAGTGGCTTGTTTGCGCCTGACGATGTGCAGAACGATATGCACTACGCCCACGCTCCCCTAAAACTCACTATGCCGAAATAGTCACGGCTTTTCGGTTAGGGGTTAGGGTGAAGTTCTTCCTAATTTCCTAATTCCTGGTCACGGGCGCACACTAAATTCAGCTATCACACAAAAATAATTGGTATATACGGAGGCTTCTTGTTAAGGGCTTAATCACGTGATACTAGGAGAGCCAAATGTGTGGATTTGATTTGTGCAACCCCCAGCGTGTTTTCCAAACAAGTATAAGAGGCTAGAACAGCACTGCACGTGCATTCCTATTCGTATCCGTAATCATTTGGGCTCAAAAGTGTACGTTTGTGTAGGTTTCATTCGGTGTCTATGGCAACCCCATCCTCTATCCATACTTGTGTTGGGTTGTACCAATGGGGTAGCGAGTGGCCCACGGGCACGGCTTTACCATTTCCTGGTAGCACTACCATCGCCCCACAGCTGAGATTTAAGCAGGTGGGTACAGCAATTATCCCCTGAGGACCCGCGCTTGCCCAAGTCGGGCATCCAAGCTCTTTTGGCCTATACCGATGTATGGAGTGGGCGGTAACAGTTCCATTCAGTGGAACTGTTACCGCCCACTCCATACATCGGTATAGGCCAAAAGAGCTTGGATGCCCGACTTTGTAGAGCCCCGGTCCTCAGATGTTACGCGACACGACGACGCAGGTAAATCACAGCCGCGGGGCGGGGGTCGGAAAAGCTGGGAAGCGTATACCCAGGCTCGGTGCGCTCGGCGTTGTGAGATGGCAAAGCCCAAGGCGACTACGGTGGGTAGCCGACAAATCCACAAAAGTAGACATTTGAAGGCTAGTGGAGTGGATAAAAAACGAAATAAAAGCTTCTCCCGTCAACCCTGCCACCTCTGGAGGGGCCCACGATGTTGAGAACACCGTGCGCGCTTCCCCTCCGCAAAACTGACTTGTGCCCTTTCTCTGATCAAGTGCCCAGACCCGTCATTGTTTGATGACGTGATGCGTGTCCCCCCCCCCCCCGCCAGGCAATCATAAGATACTATAAGAGCACTGTATATGAACCCGCTGTCGTCACTCCACTCGGCTCCAGGACATGTACACGCGTGCATGCACGCAGCAGCGCGCATGTATAATTAAAAGCTATATGAATATTGGTTATATATCGCAAATCCCCGCGCTTGTCTACCGTAACCACCGCAAGAGACTGACTGTGGTGCCCATTTGGCAGGTCCACGACCGTTCGCCTAGCATGCGCCAAATCGCATACCGTCGGCTTCTGGCTCCGCAATACGGATTCGTCGGTTCTCCGCAACTGTATACGTTTGTAGCTCAAAAAGTGCAATGTGGGAGAAGTACACGAGACTGCGTGGCCGATTTGGCAGCTCGACGACGGTTCGCCTAGCTGCAAAAGTATATATAAATTTTTTAGTCCCATGAATAATATCACGTGATCATTGCAGCCAGAGGAAGGGGGGCGTGTGACATAACCGTAGCTACTAGGCCTCGGAGGGTGCTGCAGTGAAGATGAACCATCGCAATCCACCCGGGAGCATAAAGTATACGCTGCCGGCCCCAAATAGAGATTCTGTCGAGCGCTCGCGGGCTATACTTCTCATCCAGCTACCACGTTAATCGACCGCTCACACCTGGCCAACCAGACGGGTGCATAGACCGAGTTGTCTGCAACCGCGCAGTTCCGCCATTTCACTCTTGATGTCATGTGGTGACGACTACACAACTCGTACCTTCTGATGACCGTTTAATCACAGAGCGACCATATATCACCGCATGAAATGTATGGGTGACGTACATGCTGATCGCGTGAGCTAATCCTTCCCGAGTTAGGCGATGGACTGGGCACCTATGTCACCCATACATTTCATGCAGTGATATGGTCACTCTCTCGAGGTCTGGTCCTCCGGGGCTTGGCATCATGGAGACCAGAGCAACACTTTGCGATAGAAATATGGTTTACCTAGCCGGCTGCATTCAAGTGCGGTCGTTGAAGTCTAAAGTTTGTGAGGTGTGCACTGCTGTTTGGTATGGGAGTTTGTATGGAGCGTCCATAAAAGGAGTTGAAAGAACTAATTGGGATGACGATTTCAACATGCAGACACTTAATATGTGATTCAGAGCTATCGAAAGCGTGGAATAATGACTCGGGTAAGGTATTGGCTATACCCTCCGTCTTCCTCGGGATCACGTGATGAGCATGGGTGGGTTGACGTAATAAAGAAACTACGTACTACAGCAGGCAGCCAGATCTTAATCCTATAGTAAGCTTACTCTTGATATCATACTGACCGAGACCGTGACGAGACACATCCCACCGGTCTGTCTTTAGAAGCTCCGCCCTACCGGAGTGGACGAGGCACCTTACATATATATAAATACGTTTAAGTATAATCCGCTCTCTCTCTCTCTCTCTCTCTCTCTCTCTCTCTCTCTCTCTCTCTCTCTCTCTCTCTCTCTCTCTCTCTCTCTCTCTCTCTCTCATCACAAGGGCACTAACCCCCTCCTTTTCTTGGCACCACGACATTGCCCGCCCAACACTGTGAATATTGGTTATACCACACAGGCCATCGCTATAGGTGTATTGCTCGAGAAAGTCCCATTGCGTTGCGTGGAACCACCACAAGGGACTGTGGTGCCCATTTGGCACGTTCGCCTTGCATGCGCCAAATCGCAACACGTCCGCTTCTGGCTCCGCAATACGGATTCGTCGGTTCTTTCCGCAACTGTGTACGTCTGTAGCTCAAAATAAAAGCATTGTGTAACGTGGGAGAAGTACACGAGACTGCGTGGCCGATTTGGCAGCTCGACGACGGATCGCCATATAACAAAAAAAAATTTTTAGTCCCATGAATAATATCACGTGATCATTGCAGTCAGGGGAAGGGGGGCGTGTGACGTAACCGTAGGTACTAGCTAGGCCTCGGAGGGTGCTTTAGTGAAGATGAACCATCGCAATCCACCCGGGAGCATAAAGTATACGCTGCCGGCCCCAAATAGAGATTCTGTCGAGCGCTCGCGGGCGGGCTATAGTATACCCATGCATCCAGCAACCACGTTAATCGACCGCTCACACATGTGGTGACGACTACACAACTCGTACCTTCTGATGACCGTTTAATCACAGAGCGACCATATATCACCGCATGAAATGTATGGGTGACGTACATGCTGATCGCGTGAGCTAATCCTTCCCGAGTTAGGCGATGGACTGGGCACCTATGTCACCCATACATTTCATGCAGTGATATGGTCACTCTCTCGAGGTCTGGTCCTCCGGGGCTTGGCATCATGGAGACCAGAGCAACATTTTGCGATAGAAATATGGTTTACCTAGCCGGCTGCATTCAAGTGCGGTCGTTGAAGTCTAAAGTTTGTGAGGTGTGCACTGCTGTTTGGTATGGGAGTTTGTATGGAGCGTCCATAAAAGGAGTTGAAAGAACTTATTGGGATGACGATTTCAACATGCAGACACTTAATATGTGATTCAGAGCTCTTGAAAGCGTGAAATAATGACTTGGGGAAGGTATTGGCTATACCCTCCGTCTTCCTCGGGATCACGTGATGAGTATGGGTGGGTTGAAATACTTACGTTATAAAGAAACTACGTACTACTGCAGGTAGCCAGAACTTAATCCTTACTCTTGATATCATACTCACCGAGACCGTGACGGGACACATCCCACCGGTCTGTCTTAGTAGCGCCCTATACCGCCCGTATCGGAGTGAGGGAACGAGGCGACCTTACACTCTACAAGACACTCTGTATTTTTCATGCCTGCATAGAATTCTTTCCGCAGCTTACTCTTGATATCAATAAAGCCCGCTTACTTCCATGCACCGGTCTGTCTTTAGAACACTACTTTAGCCCGCCCAACACTATGAATATTGGCTATACCACACATATATGCGACCTTTCGAAATCTCACAGTCCCAGGGGGAAAAAAATAACCTCCCACATCCATACAGAGCTACTATTAGCTATACCCTCTGTCTTCCTCGGGATCACGTGACGTGATTGGTACGTCATTCGTAATAATTACGTCATTATTTCATCAGCCAGGATCACGTACTCCAGTCCTGCTGCATGCATGCATGCATGCATGCATGCAGCCAGGCGGGGCTATTCTCGGCACCTTTTACTTACTCTTGATGATCGCGGGACACTTCCAACCGGTCTGTCTTTAGAACCGCCCGACCGACCGTATCGGAGTTAGGGGACGAGGCGACCCTTATCGAGAGTTACGTTAGTAACTCTCATATAGGATTTGACCCCGATTATGAATGTCATTAAAAAAACGCGACCCGCTTCTAACAAGACTCCCGACGAGCGGATGGCTTACCTTGTTATCGTCGTCGTACAAGAAGGCAACAACAAGCAGTTTCGCGTTTGTTTGATGTCACAAAACCGCGTGGTTGTAGAGAACAAAACAATTTTTGAAACTCGTACCCAGTCCCACGTATTTCTCGTTCTTCTTCTTCTTCTTCTTGTTCTTGTTCTTGACCACGCATAACTCGGGATAGGAACACTTTTAAGAAATGAAAATCACACCAATGGCTTCAGAATTCACTTGCATTTTCGCTTCTGTGGTCAAAACGTCTCGAGGCTACATGACATTTATCGGTGGTTGTGTTAGCAAATCACGTATAGCTTACTGCACTGACACGACTCGGATAGGTCCTACGTCGCTCTTTATACGAAGAACTAGCAGTATACATCAAATGTGTACGGTCTGGGCACTACACGTAGTGGTAATTAACTTTGGCGGTTATGTATTTTTAATAACGTGCACGTGCGTACTATAATCATTCTTGTTAATATTCGATCGTTGTAGGTTTGACGCTCTTTGTAACTTTAATAGTGAAGTTTTTTTTTCTCAAAATGCCTTCATGCACGTCAGGATAAGAAGAAAGCCAAACGACGAGCATAGTACCTCAAAACTAGAGACGACGTATTAGATTCAGCCCGAGCGGAACTACAAAGCAGAGCCTGAAAAGAAGCGGGCCTCTCAAACGTGAAAACTATCGAGCAGAGCCTGAAAAGAAACGGATCTCTCGACGCGCAAGGTATCGAGATGCGATTAGTAGGGGGGGAGAGGGTGCTGTCTGCTTCTGGCCCGATACAAAATGCGTTTGTGGGTTCGATCGCGCTGGTGCGACAATTAATAACCTCTCTTCTATTTCGGCCGCCCCTTAAAAGCCCCCTCAGATCCTGAAAAGGAACGGACCTCTCGACGTGCAAGGTATCGAGCAGATCCTGAAAAAAGACAGCGATATTGCCATAGTCCTGAACGTGCATCTCGCTCGGCGAAAAGAGTTAAGGTCACTCAATGGTATGTCGTACCTTTACAACCTCCCTCTCATATCAAGATGGATTACTTAATATGCTATACGGCTCATAATCGGGTATGAATAAAAATCAATGAAACAAGTAAATAAAAACATTCTCTATGAGAAAGTTGGTGGCATATAGGATTTGAAGGCAATGGTGGTGTAAAAAGGAAGGAAACAAGGGTCTAGTAATAAGGAAAAATGGAATAGTCCTATATTTAGCACATTTCTATATGTAGGATATAGTATGTTGTTCGTGTGCTAAATATAGGACTATTCCATTTTTCCTTATTACTAGACCCTTGTTTCCTTCCTTTTTACACCACCATTGCCTTCAAATCCTATATGCCACCAACTTTCTCATAGAGAATGTTTTTATTTACTTGTATATATTTATTATTATAATACATGCATGCGTTTTGACCGTACGCAGTGCTTGTATAATCCACTCTTTACATTAACACTAGCACGCCGACAAACCCCCTTCTCTCTTTTTAAGCAACTTTATACATGCGCAATGGAGCCCTGTTAATTTAACCTCGAGTTACGTAATCGACGGACTTTGAAAATTCGCCAGCGAGAGTTTTTTTTTTTTTTTTTTTTTTTCCCCCCAACACCACCCCTCTCATCAGATCATGGCCTAAAGGCTAACACCTCGACCACGCCGAAAAACCCCCCTCTCTCTTCATATTACTATTTAGCTATACCTCCGGATCACGTGACGTGCATTCGTAATAATTACGTCACAAGCCAGGGATCGGTTAGAAACTACGTACTCCAGCCAGTCAGGCCCGGCTATTCGCGGGACCCATAACTTACTCTTTATATATGACTGACCGTGGGACACTCACAACCGGTCTGTCTTTAGAAGCGCCCTAACGACCGTATCGGAGTTAGGGGACGAGGCGACCCTTATATATTTATTATTATAATACATGCATGCGTTTTGACCGTACGCAGTGCTAGTATAATCCACTCTGTGCATAAACACTAGCACGCCGACAAACCCCCCTCTCTCTTTTAAAGCAACTTTATACACGCGCAATGGAACTGGGAAGGACCCTGTTAATTTAACCTCGAGTTACGTAATCGACGGACTTTGAAAATTCGCCAGCGAAAGTTTTTTTTTTTTTTTTTCTTTTTCCCCCCACCACACCCCTCTCTACAGGTCATGGCATAAAGTTTAACACCTCGACCACGCCGACAAACCACCCTCTCTCTTTTAAAGCAACTTTATACACGCGCAATGGAACTGGGAAGGACCCTGTTAATTTAACCTCGAGTTACGTAATCGACGGACTTTGATCATTTCATCCGGTAACCCTCTCAACAGATCATTAAGATATAGTCCAGCACACCGGACTTCATGACAACATGGATGGCAGTACGATACGAAACTGTCCGGCCACCTCCGTAAACTGAGTAATGAGTAATTATATGACTGACTTTTTGTTTCTTTGTTTCGTTCTCCGTGTATTCTTGTATGACCTCCTGGAGTTCATATAAGCACCCATCCGTACGATCGCTAAGTATTCATATTACTATTTAGCTATACCCTGTCTTCCTCCGGATCACGTGACGTGCATTCGTAATAATTACGTCATCAGCCAGGGATAGGTTAGAAACTACGTACTCCAGCCATTCGCGGGACCCATAACTTACTCTTGATATAAGACTGACCGTGGGACACTCACAACCGGTCTGTCTTTAGAAGCGCCCTAACGACCGTATCGGAGTGAGGGGACGAGGCGACCCATATGCGTTTTGACCTTACGCAGTGCTAGTATGATCCGATCTGTACATATAGACTAGCACGCCGACAACCCCTCTCTCTTTAAAAGCTACTTTTACGACGGCAAACGGAGACGGGAGCGACCCCACTTATTAAAACTGTTTAGTTACGTAATCGTCTGACTTTGTAAATTTTCCTTTTTTTTTTTTTTTTTTTTTCTTTTCTCCTTTCCCCCGTCCCAACAGATCATGACTTCTTGTTGTTGTACATTACACCTCTCTCTTTGCTGGCGAAACTGTTCGGCCATGCACCTATACGTAAACTGATTAGTCGGGTTTTTTAGTAATCAGCTTGATAAGTGTTCTTGTACACTAAGCTGACCTCCTTTTTAGCATATAGACCACCCTTTCGTGCTTGTTATTTACAAGCCAGCTACCTTTTTTTCTATCAGAAGGGATCTAACCCCCGCCGTCGCCCGAACACATGCATGTATAACGTCACGTTTCATTTGTAGATCTGTATCAGTTGTCATCATATGACATGATGGCCCTATCGACGGTGGAGCGCACCATAGCGGACTTGGCAAAGAACCTCAACGCGTCGATCGCCGGAGCCAGACCATACCTGGCTCAGCAGCTTGACCCTTCAGTGGCCCGACTCCTCTCTGATTTGGCAGAGTTGATCCATGCCATTTTGCCCGCGAGGGTCTGGCCACGTGCTCCTGCGACGACGCGTTATGTGGGCTCTTTTTCCAGCTCAGGTTTTTTTATATATAATAAGTCGCGCGACGCATATCCACGGTTACTCATTTTTATGTACAGATCTAGGAAGTCCATCTGGCCTGTCTTCCCAGGCATCATCACCACCATCACCACCAACGCGGTCTCCACCACCACCACCACCACCACCACCACCACCACCACCACCACGACCAGCACCACCACCACTACCACGACACGTCTCCGGTTTGCGCGGTATATCCTCCCTCCCTCAGTTACGAAATTTAATCCATGCAGGGACGACGAGGACACCTCAGGAGGCGGCGGCCAGGAAAAGAAAACGGACCTGCGACACCTCGGGCTCCGTTGTGAGGGACTCTTCCACTGGTTGGCAGGTCCAAAGAGCCACGGAAGAGGTTACCCTCCCAATAGAGCCTGAGGTGTCCAGGTCATCTGTGGACCTCACAATTAAAGCAGCATCGCCCGAGGTGATAGGGAGGTTCATCGCCACTAACATCGAGTGGACCTCCCTTCACCTCGGGCTGGGTAGCACGGCGGAGAAGGTGGAAGCACTGCTGGAGTCTACTCTCCACGACAGAGGTGAAAGAGGCCTTCCTGCACTGTGCAATAAGGTTATATACCTATGCATGCGCATGCATGTATATTTTTTTATAACACTTTTTTTTGCGCGCACGCGCACACACACAGGTTCGCGCATTGCACCACCTTTCCTCTGTCGTGGAGAACATGGCTAATCACCGCGTTGGCACACTCCTCAAGGACTCGCGCGGTGAAAGCCATGGTGTAGACGTCTACATAACCAACGCTATCGAATCGGAGAGGACCAAGACATACCAATGTCTTGTCCGGCAGTGTGCGGAACAGTACAAATGTCAACAGTGCTGTTCCCACCTCGCTGTTCTCCCCGGGGACCCGCTGGTCTACCCGTGCAGGGGAGTGCAGCAGGTGTTCCGCCTTCTCCAGTACCATTATGAAGGTTTCTCACCTTCACATCTTGGGGCCTGCAGGTTAGTACAAAAATTACATCAAAACTCTATGCATGACTTGTTTTGATGTGTGTAAATTTTTTTTTTTTACAGAACTTTGGCTACCAGGGTGACATCAGGACTGGGACTCACTGGTGTGCCGTCCTCCATGATGAGGGCGCTGATGCCAAGGATGGGGGAGGTGGCAACATCAATCACCAACACCCTCCTCCCTTCCTACGCCTCAGGGGAGCAAGAGGTGTTTTGGCAAGTTGGGGGATTGGCAGCGGAGGCTGTTCACTATTTCGATGGCGATGGTGGCTCCATATTTGTTGACCGCTTCCCGGGCCTGATCCGTTACCTCAGAGTGAAGGGGATACCTATTCACTCGGTGAACACTCCCAGGTGCAACCTGGTGTACTTCAGGGAGGTCTTCCACGATGCGATAGAACTAGGCCATCAATATACCATCGCACCTGTGGAAGACGCAGACGCACTCCCAGAGGGGAGCAATGCACGTCCACAGGTCGAAGCGTTTGGTCACCTCTCCCTGGTGCATGCCAGGAACCAGGTTGGCAGGCCGACGTGTGGACGTGTGTTGCTTGTCCCTCACGGGGTTCACCATGGGCGTAACGGTGATCGCCTCCTTGTTGAGCTCTACACCTGCAACAAGGCGTCTGACCAGTTTGTGTCGACTGGTGTAAGGCGGGTAGAAGACGGCCTCTCGTTCCCCACGCGGGGTGCCCCCCAACGATACCTCCAGGCTCTGGAGACTGCCCGGGCCCAGGCTCGTGGCGTCTTTCAGTTTGGTCAGGAGATGGGGCACGAGGATCTTATGCCATGGGTACTGAAGGAGAGATTTGCGGCTGGGGAGCCTTCCGTAACTCTTCGTTGTGGTACCTCCATGACATGTAGCGTGACCAACAGTGACAAGATCCTCAACGAGAGTCACCTAATGGTGCTTCCCAGCCTGGTAAGAGGTGCTGGTTCGGGCCTCATGGTCCGTCCAACACCGCCAGGCCGACAGGATGTCACAATCCCTTCGCAAAAGTACCTGTGCTTCTTTGCCACCAGGCAGGAGCAATCACATGGTCCAGATTCAGACTATGTGCTGGAGTCGGCACGTGGCCCAAGGGGTGATTCCCATAACCTCGTGTACGATCCCCAGGTGTATGATGGTAAAAATATAGGCAGATTTGTGAATCAAGCAGGTCTTTGCGATGGGATCAAGGCTCTGGTGGCATCCTGTGACAGGGAATCTGGTTGTGAAACGTATGCGCCTGGTGTAGCTGAAAAAGTTTTTGACGCCAAGTCCAATTGTGGTTATAAAACAAGAAATGGTGGACGGGAGATGGTCATTACTGCTAAGGTGGACATCACCACCAGTTCGAATGAGGCCATAGAGCTCTATGCCAACTATGGCCTGTCGTACTGGATGACCTTAGCAGTAAGGGACCATCTCCGCCTGGGACATGATTGCGACTTGGTCAAGGGCGTCTTCTGGCTACTGCTTAGCAGCAATTCGTGCGTGCCAGAAGACGTCCGGGCTGCATACATCACGCCAGATAGACCCATCGCCCCCGAGATAGTGCAGCTGTATGCTCATGCCACATGCCCCTTCCCACCTGCTGCTGGTAAGTACTACTAATAAGTAATGTATATGCTTGAATTTTATATACATACTTCTTTCATATAGGATCAAGGAGGAGATGACCACACCACTACCACTCGACACTATTAACACCCCTGCAATAACTTTCAACGTTCTAATATGTAATTGTATTGTGTCATATATGTGTGTTCGTACTATTCGTGCATGTGCTTATCCAATGTCACTATATGTTATAACCACTATACTAAAGGCACGGATATAAATAGCATTATACGCTAGCTAGGGTGCATGGAAGCGTATTATAAACTACCGGTCCGCTTAGTGAAGTTATCTTTTCTCTTAATAATTTCACAACTGCCTAGAACCCCATGAATAATGGTTATACACACACATGCATAAATGAATAATTACTACGACTAATCTTGTAAGTCTGCTTAGGCAAACACATCCTGTCTTAAAACTGCACCGTCAGATACCAATCGTTTGAGCCAGTGCTTCCCATAGATGTCACCTACTCTATTGCTAAACTGGATTGTCATGACCTCGAAGTGCAGTGATTATATTAGACTATACTTTATTAACAACAATTGGCCCTCTTAGAATAAGTGGATGACTCATAATTACACGCAAACAACACGACTTCAGAATACAATACAACAGGGTCAACAGGTCACATTCCATCTCTCTAAACTTGAACACCACGCGCAAAGCTCCTGAGGAGGGAAAACAAACAATAACAAGTTATAACTAGTAGCAATTAAAACACAGTGTATTCATGATCAATTACAATTATTGACAACATATTATTAATGCTGCTATAAATAAGCAAATGCAAGACAATAAATTAGAAACGAAATCATTATTCAGCTGTCATGCACACACCAAATGCAACTACCAGACCCACCTCCATGTTGTAATTATTAACGCAACCGCCCACTGGAATTAGTGACCGTTTCAAATGCATCAATCACCTGCAAATTAATTTACAATCAATTAATAAAGGTAGCCAACCTGCATTATTAAAGCACTGGTATAGTTATTAACTTAATTAAAAACATGACCTTAAATTTATTAAAAGTATAATTCATTCACCAGCACTCAAATTATTAAAACAAGTACCAATGAATGCTGCAATTATTAAAAAGTAATTACCTCTAAATTAATAATCACTATTAATGCAATACCATTTACAACCAATTTGTTATAAACTTAACTAATAACATGACCTCAATTTAAGAGCTAATTAAGGCTGCCATTTCTTATTAAACGCATGACCTTAATTATTAAGCAGTCATGCACACAGACTACGCATGTGTGCAGACACATGTACCCATACATGTGTACCTACGTACGTACATACACATATGCTCAAACACACGTCTGTACTACCATCTATGAAGCAATAACTAACTCGTTAACTTGACTTCAAGAGGACCTTCATTTTCATGTCAATCCGCTGAAATTCAATTTTAAAAATAATTACCAGCTTGACATACCGCTACATACATACACAAGTACATACATGCATACATACGTATACACATACATGCATGTGTACGTACATACCCCCTAGCCACACCCCTGTGCAACAACCATCCACATCATGCCGTAATTATTTTAAAAATT